>CM060685.1:21267064-21867064 GCA_030686995.1 Artemisia argyi | reverse complement strand
GCAATTAAGACGGGAGCCTCCGTTAACTTCTTTTTAAGAACATTAAATGCTTCGATGCATTCATTTGAGAAGATAAACGGAGCATCTTTTTCAAGCAAGTGTGTCAGAGGCCGGGCTATCTTAGAAAAGTCTTGAATGAAACGTCGGTAAAAGCCGGCATGACCTAAAAAACTTCTAATTCCTTTAACGGTCGTGGGATGAGGTAATTTTGCAATCACGTCGACTTTAGCTCTATCGACCTCAATCCCAGATTTCGAAATCTTGTGGCCGAGGACAATGCCCTCTTTGACCATGAAATGGCATTTCTCCCAATTTAGAACCAAGTTGGTGTCTTCACACCGTTTCAGCATATTTTCTAAATGGGAGAGACACGAAGTGAAAGAATCTCCATAGACCGAGAAATCATCCATGAAAACTTCCATGGTTTTCTCGATCATATCCGAGAATATCGACATCATACACCTTTGGAACGTGCCTGGAGCATTGCATAAGCCAAAAGGCATACGACGATAGGCAAACGTTCCATAAGGGCAAGTAAAGGTAGTCTTTTCCTGGTCTGGAGGGTCAATAGGTATTTGAAAATAGCCGGAAAATCCATCAAGAAAACAATAGAACTCATTTCCCGCTAGGCGTTCTAGCATTTGATCCATAAATGGAAGTGGGAAATGGTCCTTACGAGTCGCATCATTCAATTTACGATAATCAATACAAACTCTCCATCCGGTAACAAGACGTGTCGGAATCAATTCATTATCTTCATTTGTAACGACGGTCATTCCACCTTTCTTCGGTACGCAGTGGACCGGGCTAACCCAAGAGCTATCCGAGATTGGATAAATCATTCCGGCATCGAGGAGTTTGATAACTTCCTTTTTGATAACCTCATGAATTTTCGGGTTAACCCGTCGTTGTTGCTGAACGGACGGTTTGAAATTGTCTTCAAGTAATATCTTATGCGTGCAAAAACGAGGGTCGATACCCTTAATATCATAAATTTGCCAAGCGATGGCACTCTTATGCTTCCTGAGCACATCTAAGAGACGTTTCTTCTCCTCATCTTTAAGTTCCTTTGAAATTATGACGGGAAGTTTGTCGGTTCCTTCCAAAAATGCGTATTCGAGATGAGGAGGTAAATCCTTGAGCTCGGGCTCCGGAGGATTCTCAGTAGATGGCTTAACTTCTTTAATGTCGGCCATTTTAAGGTCAAGCGGAGGGAGGGACCGGTTGGGATCTTCATTTAACAATTTCTCAATCAAAAGTACATCCTCCTCCGGGTCACAATCAGAATGATCAATTTCCGGTGAAATCGAATCATTAGCAAGAAAGGCCTCGATCTCTTCCAAGATGAAATCACTTCCCTCAAACGGAGTAAGGGAAGGGGAAGGATCGGAAATTATCGGTTCAGAAGAATGAGTGGGATTGCCACTCGAAGCATGTTCGGTAAAACTAAGTAACTCTTGAGCGTACTCCTCCGTAACTTCATCGATAACGTCGATTCGGTTAACGGAATATTTGTCAAACTCGGAGGAGTACCTCGCGGTTTGATCCAAGTTAAAAGTTACGGCTTCGGTACCAACGCGTAAGGTAATTTCTTCATCGAAAACATCAATCAAAGCACGGCCAGTCCTTAGGAAACCTCTTCCGAGAATGAGAGGTACCCGCGGATCAGCATCAAAATCAACAACGACAAAATCAGCAGGGAAATGGAATTTTCCCACATTAACAAAGACATCCTCGGCTATTCCCATTGGGCGGGAAGTAAATCGGTCGGCAAGCTCGAGGGTCATACAAGTCGGAGTTAAATTGGGTAAAGACAACTTCTTCCAAATTGATAACGGCATTAGGTTAATGCTAGCGCCGAGATCGGCCAAGGCGAAGCATTGAACCATCCCAGGAAAATTACACGGAATGAGAAATCGACCGGGGTCTTCAAGCTTTTCGGGGAGCTTTTTGAGGATAACCGCCGAACAATTCTCATTCATCTGGGTTCGAGATTTTTCAAACAATTTTTCTTTATTATTCAAAAGACCTTTTAGCATAGAAGCAAATTTAGGCATTAAAAGTATAGCATCCGCGAGAGTTATGTCAAAATGTAGCTCTTGAAAAACTTGGTAAAACTTTTCCATATGAATTTTATCTCTCTCACGGTGCGTTTGTTCGTTTAAGCTTGACGGATAAGGCAAATTAACTTTCACGGGACTTTCAGATTCATTAACAACTTTATCTTTTCCTTTAGACGTTGAAACCACCGGAGGTTGGATGTTCTCGGTCCTTCCATTATTACTAGGAATTTCCGTATCCGTTGTCGCCTCGGTTTCACGGACGACTACCTTAGGAGACGAAGAATAAGAAGGAGTAGTCGGAGCCGTTGGTCCATCGATAACAATACCACTCCTAGTCGTGATCGCCTTAGCATCGCCCCTCGGGTTAGCGATCGTGTTGCTTGGAAGAGTACCCGAGCCCGAGGGTCGATCATTTAAAGACTTCTTCAATTCAGCCATTTGATTGATTAACATTTTATTCATTTCCTCTTGACTTTTCATAAACTGCTTGAGTAATTCATCCGAAGAAGACTGATTCACAACTGGATTTTGAAAATTTTGACCACGATTGTTGTTATTGAAACCTTGATTCTGAAAATTCTGATTTCCATGATTATAATTCCCATGATTAACATTTTGAAAATTTCCATGAAAATTCCCTTGATTCGGGCCTTGATTGTAATTTCCCCGATTTTGATTTTGAAAACCATTGTTTTGATTTTGAAAACCATTGTTCATCCGATTTTGATTAGCATTGTGATTGAATTGATGATTTCGGTTTTGCACATTTTGATTAACTTGATTGACTTGATTAACTTGAGACGGTTGATTAAAACCGGGTGGTCCAACATAATGGTTCGAACGGTAGCTAAGAAGATTTCGGTCACCCTGTGGTTGGTATCCGTTACCGCTCATATTGTAGGTTCCCGAAGCAGCATACACATTCTCGTGAGTGTAGCCACCGGTGGCTGGGCACTCAAAATACGAATGAGGACCACCACAAGTCTCACAAATATTGTTGATCATGTTAACTTGATGGTTTTTGACTTGATTTTGATTCTGAGACGTTTGGTGCATTCGTAAAACAGCAGTCGACAAATCATCGAGTTTCTTAGTAATTGCGGCTATTTCAGAATTAGACGTAGAAGAATTGTAAGCAACGGTTGTTCTTGACTCATTCCTCTCGGCAGAGGAATCCCAGTAATTGTAATGAGCAGTCATGTTCTCAATAAGTTCGTAGCAATCTTCAGGTCGTCGTTTCATAAAAGTTCCACCCGCAGCTGCATTGATCGTGTCCCGATGTCGCAAAGTCAAACCATTGTAAAACGTATCGATTATCGTAACAAGAAGCATGTTATGGTTTGGACACCGATCAATAGCAAGCTTATAACGTTCCCAAGCTTCGAATAAAGATTCGTCGGGAAGCTGACGGAAATTGCTAATATCGTTTCGAAGTTTCGTCACCATCGATGGTGGAAAATATTTTGCCAAGAACTTCGATACCATCTCTTCGAAGGTATGAATCGAGTTCTTGGGAAGACGATCAAACCACGCGGTGGCATGATGTGTAAGAGAATAGGGGAAGAGAGAAAGACGAAGGGCGTCATCGGAGACCCCATGTTGTTTCATACTTTGGGTGACGGTTAAAAATTTGTCGAGATGCTTGTTAGCATCGTCACCCGGTAAACCGTGAAATTGGCACGAATTCTGGATTTGTTGAATCATGTGGTGCTTAAGTCCAAAATCCGTAGCCTCAATATTTAGAGGGGCAATCGGACCGCCTCTACCGTGCATTATCGGTTGACACAGCTCCTCCATCGTTCGGAGATCGGGAGCTGGTGCATTTTGAACAACACCCACCGGAGGGTGTTGATTGTTGTGGTTGTTTTGTTCCATTTCCGTGATGTTGGGGAAACGAACTTTGTGTGTGTGACGTATCAAACTCTCGGGGTTCGATAATGGAGAAATAAGACGTTTAGAAGATGACCGGGTGTTCATACACCACAAAAACTCAAATTTTGAAAAATAAAAGGAAAATCAAATTTGAAAAGGAAAATCTTTTTGTATTTTTGTTTTTATAAAGCAAAATTCAAAAACTTAAACTTTTGTTTTTTCCTTTTTCTAACGTTACGTTAATCGTAAACCGTTTCCTTTAAACCTACTCGCGACGGAACGGGAGAAAAGAATGGATCTCTCTTCAGCTTGCAATTTAATGTCAAAGCTATCCGTATTTTCCGCTTATTCGGTCGTAGAATCAAAAGTAATCCGATTAGCAATTAATTTCACGCGTAATTATATTGAGAGATTTTTTTTTGGTTTACAACGCCCTTTCTTTCGATCGGAACGAGGCTGTAACTTTATTATATTTTTGGTATTTTTGAAAACACTTTAGGAAAAGTGTTTTTGATTTTTCAATTTTTTTTTTTTTTTTTTGGTTTTTATAGAAAATATATACAAGGAAGGTTTTCAAAACACAATTTCGAAAAACGAAAACGAAAAATTCACTTCAACCTTCCCCGGCACCGGCGCCAAAATTTTGATTGATTCGTTTTAGTATAGTGATTGTTTTACCGAAGAAATGCTTAGGAAAGTATTTCCCCGGGTCGTGTCCCAGCGAAGGTGTGAATGGAATTTCGAATTCCCGATTCGTGAAACGTGTCGTGAAAGTGGTAAAAAGTGATTTTAATGAGATTACACTAATGAAATAGTAAATGAAGCACAAATAATCAATTAAGCACGTAATTCAACTAAACAAACCAAAAACGTAACGTAGAATCGAAAACCGTAAATTAAAACGTGAAATAAACGTCGACGCGCAAAATAAAACGCGACTTTTAAGCTACGCGACTCCTACGGACTTGAAAATAGTTTCTAAAAATCAAAAATGATAAAAGAAAATTTTGAGAAAAAGAAAAATATTTTTTTTGACTTTTTATGTATTTTTTATGAATTAAAAACTATTTAACTAATTAAAAATTAAAAGAAAATGAAAATAAAGTGAGAAAAATAAAAATTAAATTTTGAAAATTATAAAATAACTAAAAAGAAATTTTAAAATTAAAAACTAATTTTTTTGGCTTTTTATGCAATTTTTAGAAATTAAAAAGTATTAAATCTAATTAAAAATTCAAAAGAAATTCAAATTACATGAGAAAAATACAAAATAAATTTCTAAAATTCTAAAATAAATGAAAATAATTTTCTAATATTTTTTTGGATTTTTCTGATTTTTTTGGAATTTTTAGTAATTAAAAAGTATTTAAAAATGATTAAAAAGGAAAATAAAATAAGAAAAATAGTAAATGAACTTGGAAAAATCTGAAAATTTCAGGGAAATTCTAAAATATTATTCTAAACTTATGAAAAATTTAAAAACTTGAAATTAAGCTGTGGAACTGCTTAATGGTGTGAAACTGCTTATCTAGGAGTGCTTATTTATAAGCAACACTTGACCAATTAACCCAAACTTTTCCCAAATGATTTTTGAACTCAAATAAGCTTAATGAAACAGTTGAGAACCAAAATGAAACTCAGAAGCACAAGTTATGGCAACAATAGATCAAATAAGCTAAATTGAATAAGCAATAAGCTCAATCAGATAAGCAGAAGCTAAAAACCAATGCACACAGCAACTATGGATACTAATAAGCTCAAATCAACAATAAAACCAAACTATGATCAAACTTGCACAATTGCAGCCCTCAAAAGTGAAAACAGATACTAGGTTCAAATCTCCTAATTGCGGCTTATTACAGGCAACTTGATAAGCAATATAGTGAAATCTAAAAGCTAAACCTAAAAGCTTGTTCTACTGAGTATATAAGAAACCTGAAAAATCAAGTAATTATGCTTAAATGCACACCAAACTAACTCCTAGTTCAGGTCTGCTCTGGACAGGGCAGTCTCTACCATTGACTATTGAAATTCACACTCCCCTTGACTTTTATGAAATTCTACTGGCAGCTGATCTCAATGAAATAATAAGCTGGTTTTAGACTAGATTATCCTAAGTATAACATTAATCTACCTATACCTAAGATTGTAGCAGCTAAGAACCATTAATGAACTCAGAAATGGAATATGAATTGTGCTTTGACTCTCACAGTTATAAACTACCCAAAAATCTACTTGACTTAATCTAAACTAACATAATTAAACCTAATGCTAACTGATTATGCCAACCAATCTCACAGATATAAACAAGAACTCAGCTGATAAACCTGAGCCAAACACCCTATATTATGACTGCTAGGATTTTCAGGTGAGTTACACTAACTTAAACTTTGCAAATCCTACAAACTCAATGGGATATTAGAAAATATATGCCAATCTACACCTACTTATGACTGAGATCAGTATTAAAATTGTTAAATGACCAAAAACAATCGCAAAAACAGATCCAATAGACAGATGATGAAACAAATGCACACCAATCCAAACCACCTTACACTGTTTCACATACGCGTGAATGAACCTGAGTGTAACAATCCTACTGTACCTAGTAACACAGCTTATGAAGCAAAAATCTAACAGCAACTCAGAACTTAGATGCACTAAACTCAGATACTAAATCACACAATTTCCACAATCACAAGCCGCAATGAAATAGTAGCCAAACCAATCAACTCAGATAATGAATTAAAATTCTAAATGAAGCACAGTAACACAGGTATCAACGAGAAACTTAAACAGAATCACAGATCTAATATGATGATCATAAAACAGACTGCACAATAAGTAACTAAAACAGAAATTAAATGACAACTAAGACTAATATACTAAGCAACTAAAAACAGAAACAAGCAAATAATACAATACTAATTATTGGATATGCAATATTGAACTTTGAAAATCTAAAGTGAAAACTTACAAACACCTCTCGGCTTAAAAGAGAGGGTCTCCCTCACAGCCTATCTTTAGATAGGCTAACCGCTCCTTGTTAGCTATCTCTAACTCCAAATAAGCTAAGGCTTATCACCAATAAGCTCTCACAGTTTGACCTCTTTGACTATTTTGTATTTTTGAGAATTTGATGAAACAGTAAGCTAAATAGCTATTATAAGCTTATAACAACATAAACAAACTATTTGAAGCTTAATTCAGATGTATAAAAACTAATTTGAAATATATATTTTTTTTATTTATTTTTTTTTCTTCTGATTTTCTTAATTTTTTTGGATTTTAGGTTTTAGGTAAAATAGTAATATAAAACAGAAATTAAAGCTAACAACTACTATTGATTTAAGCTAATAATAAGTAAATAACAACAATAAAGACAATAATATTTAAAGCAATAAACTGAGATAAAAATTGAGATTATATTAATATGAAAATGAGTACAAAGCTTTTGAAATTGGAAATTACAATAGAGAATAGAAAATTAAGTGATACTAATAACCTACACAGACACTCTAAAAACTACACACTCAACTGTGAAGTGAGGGAGGGTATTTATAGCTAAGATGAGAGCTGCTAGGGTTGAGTCCAGGTCATCAATCCGCGTCATTTGTGCTTCTTTGAATCCCTTCTTAGCCATTGATCACGTTTCCAGATGCTTCCATTAAATGTGCGCCCTTGGATTGATTGATGTGATGTGACCGATCCTCGTGATGTTACCTCACTGGTCCACGTGTCTCTGCTATACCCTGACATTCCCTGACACCTTCTAGAAGCTAATTATTGGGTAATAATTACTTAACTTGGGGTAATTTTGGGGATGGTGAATTAGGGTTCATCGTACAGTAATTCTGGGGAATTTGGGGGTAATTTGGGCGGGGATTGGTATTTTTGGGGGTTTTATTAGTTTTTGGTTGTTGACCGGGTTTTTAAGGGTTTGACTGGGGTGTATAACTGGACCGGGTAAAAGCAAATAAGGGAGATGGGCTTTGGTTGTGGTATGGGCTGGTGTGGAGTTGAACTGGGCTAGGAATAGTTGTGGATCCGGTTGTGTAGTGTAGTTTTAAGAAGTGATAATTATTAATAAGGACCAAATGTGTATTTATGAAATTCATAGGGGCCAATGCTGTAAATTCCCAATAGTTTCTTCCAAGGGTTTTATTGACTTTTCTGAATTCATGAAGGACCAATTTTGTCATTCCTTTAATTTTTCTTCAAAGGGCCACTTTTGTAATTATCTGAAACTTGAGGGACTAAATTCGCCAATTTCTCAAAACTTTGTTCCAGGGACTAAACTTGTAACATGATGAATCTCTGAGGTTGATTTTGTCATTTTGAGCTTGGACTTTGACCATTTGACTTCCCCGGCTCCGGCTTTTGACACTTTTCATTCTCGTGCTCGTTTTTGTCGGTTTTGCTGTGTTTTCGTTCATTATTCTCATATCCGTACCTGCACATACACAAATACAAAAACATGCATTCTCTTGGCATTTTTGGTTAGTATTTGGTGTTTTTGGTCTGAAATAAAGTCTAAAAAGGATGAGTGAATAAGCACTCATCAAAGGGTTTCATACTTTGTGAACAAGTTACCCGTTGAAGGTATGACATCTTTATTGCAGTGAGATTCTTATTACGTTGCACAAATTTACAGTAGCATGTACTATCTTGCATGTTTTATAACACACTTTCATTTGCTTCCATTGTTCTGAAACTTTGGGCAGAGACTGGCCTATTTAGTTCTTCATGTTATTGTTATACTACAAATAAATCATGGAAAAGTGAGAGAACTTGGATTCTTTTTTTGATTCAGATGAAGCGAGCTATTTTGATTTGAAGATAATGTCAAGGTCTTTGAAAATGATGAGGTGCGCTTAATGACTATACTTAGATAGAGGTAGAAAGATGGACATGTACTGGGTTGGGACATCGTGCTTGCTGAAAGTGGATAACATCGGATGAGAAAAGTTAGAAAATCACACTCACTATTGAAGCAGACCACATGCTGTTAATTGATCAAAACATAAAAGATAACGTTTAGTTTAGTTTACTCTTGATGTATCTTCCAATTTTACAATAATGGATGAGTAAAGTGATTGTACATTTGTTTATACTAACTGCTATAAAATTGTACTATGTATTTTGTTGCTTTTAACTGTACTAGCTTTAAAGAATTTGTAAGTGCTGCTAATCAAACAATGATGCATGCGTGAAATTGGTGACTTTTGGCTTTTATAAAAACGTTTTTTCAATGTTTTCTATATTTCTTTTGGGAATGTGATTTAATATGTTAAGATTAGGACGTAAATCAACTTGTTTTATATGTGATTCAATGTTTTTTTTATAAGTTAAAGAATCTTCGAATTTTTTTTCTTCATGTGTGAAAAAAAAATTTCGTCACATGTGAAAATTTTTCGAATTTTTTTAAACAAAATTTCGATTCACACAAGTACCCAAAGAATTGTAGGGCACTTATTCCTTGACTGATCTATATAGGACCAACTACTTTAGATGTAAGCTTGGTGCAATACAGAAATACATCTTCAATTTTCACATATGAAAAAAAATTTCACAAATTTTCACATGTGATCGAATTTAAAATTTTCAAAATTTTTTTTCATCACATGTGAATATTTTTCGATTTTTTTTTTTTTTTTTTTAATTTTCGATTCACACAAGTACCCAAAGAATTGTAGGGCACTTATTCCTTGACTGATCTATATAGGACCAACTACTTTAGATGTAAGCTTGGTGCAATACAAAAATACATCTTCAATTTTCACACGTGAAAAAAAAAATTCACAAATTTTGACATGCGAAAATTGAAAATTTTCGAAAAAAAGAATTTCTGATTTTTTTTTTCGAATTTACAATTTTCAAATTTTTTTTTTCTTCACATGTGAAAAAAAATCGTCAGATGTGAATACTTTTCGAATTATTTTTTTTAAAAAAAAATTCGATTCACACAAGTACCCAAAGAATTGTAGGGAACTTATTCCTTGACTGGTCTATATAGGACCAACTACTTTAGATGTAAGCTTGATGCAATACGGAAATACATCTTCAATTTTCACATGTGAAAAAAAATTCACAAATTTTCACATGTGAAAATTGAAACTTGTGAAAATTTAAAATTTTCGAAAAAAAGAATTTCCGATTTTTTTTTTCGAATTTAAAATTTTCAAATTTTTTTTTCTTCACATGTGAATTTTTTTTGTCACATGTGAATATTTTTCGGATTTAAAAAAAAAATCGATTCACACAAGTACCCAAAGAATTGTAGGGCACTTATTCCTTGACTGATCTATATAGGACCAACTACTTTAGATGTAAGCTTGGTGCAATACAGAAATACATCTTCAAGTTCCTGTATCCCATCTATTGCGCGTGTCTTGCAGATTTTTATAGTGCCAACACGAGGATGTAAATAAGCACATACTTTTATTTAGTCAAAACGAGGATGTAAACCCGCGCTTCGTTGCGGGTCGTTTGGTTAAATGTGTAGTAATATGAGAAGCTGATAGCTCATTGAAGCATAGAAATGTATTCGTATGTAATTATCCGACGTTGTTTTATGTAGTTTATTATTTTACGGTGGACATATTAAACAGGCGATGAAACGATGAAATATTTACTAACAAAAATAAATATAAGCTTTACACAATTTGAATAAATATGTCACTGGACTATACAACATGAGGTCATGAAATTAAGGAGATAGAACTAATGACTCACTTTTTTTGTTGCATCAACTCATTTGGACAAAACATATGAAGGAAAATTTGTGATGCCAAATATAAAGTATATTAGAACCTTCCTAGCAAGAGGATATATTAAAAGACATAATGTTATACATGTCTATTAACTTTGTTGCTATACGATGTCTATTAAAAGACATACAAAATGGCAATGGGTTCCTTTGCTGCTATACGATGAACGAATTAGCAGCAAGAGGACATCAACAAATATAGCCTTTCTGCAGGCGTTAGTGAAATGGCAAGATCTTGTCCAAGTTGTCTTTTCACTCAATCACACATGTTCATATTGCCATCAATTGCCCACTGTTTCCAGCAAGATTGTCCCTCAGATAGTCAACCAACTTCCTGACACAATTCAATATTTCAATGTACAGATATAAGACACTAAATTACCTGCAAATAATCATGCATGCTCATAGCAGATAATGCTTTTGCGACACTCAACTTTTGAGAATTAACCAAATTTTTTGAGAAAATGGGTATCCAGAAAAGGTTACCTAAAGAATCGCGAAAAAAATGTTTCGTTCTAAACTAATTATAGTCTATTTTTCTCATTTGACCTGTTATAGAAAAAATCAACTTGCCCACAAATAAAATTACGAGTACCATATAACCACATTTGCATACTAAGAAACATATACGTATTGGAAATGCCACACAGCTTATGGTTGCAAATTATAAACGATTTTTGTGGGGGCATACTTTTAGTTGGCTATGATATTCAAATTCAATATCAGCAACAGTAGCACGTACACGACTAGTACAAATTCCATACATCTATTCGTGAAGGGCAAACAGTGAATAGCAATGCTTTTGCAACTTAAAGGGAATATAGATGATCAACTAAAATGACTATAACAATAGATCAAATAAAAAAGCAACTTACGTGTAGGGGGGATATGCTAAGCCTTGTTGGTAGTTGAAAGGAAATGGCTGTTGGTAGCCATAGCTTCTGAAATAAGGCCCACGAACAAATGCATACCTCCAGCAAAAGGAGTTGGTGATCCGACATATCCTATAATAAACGAAGGCTTTTATTAAGTAAAAACATGTCATACAAAAGAATCTGCATTACGATATCAACCGATGTAGGATACACTTTATAAATACTTAATCCTCAAAATCCTGAATGGTTTCATATCATAACACGCCTACCAACAACATACATGAACACAAAAATATATAAGTTCTTTTTTTGGATCATCGGGTGTTCACAAGTCTATATCCAGCGTGTCACCTTAGTGGATTATAAGATGAGATTACTTACCACCAAATGGCAGCACGTGCCAAGGACTTCCAAGGGAGACCAAGTTACAATTTGCACGTCTACTGTCAATAATGGGAGCTGGATCAACAGATGCTCTCCTTACGGATTCAAGGTCTTGGAAAGTCACCTAAACCCTCTATTTACATTATTACATATATCAAATCACCACAGTTTGGGCAACTCATCAAAACATTTAATCTAATAGTGAAATTATGGCAAACGTGTGTAAGAACAAGCATAACATTTGATCCAACTTTCACTCTGTTGGGGATATTCGTCAAATCTACTGAAAATGCATCCAACTTTTACTCTGTTGCTATTCTGGGTGATTTAATATTTTTGTTGCATCCAAGTACATTAGGTCATGGAAGTTGGATGCATTAAAATTTAAAAACAATGGTTTACCTACATATGCATCTCCTAATCAGGTCACTTGCTTATTTAGCATCTCGTATCAGCATCCACATATTAACATTACTGGAAATTTGACTCGTAATCTTGGGAATTATCAGGCAGTCATGTTCTTGAGTAAAAATCTAAGTTAAAAGAAGATTTTGTGGCCCTTGAATTGCTCCAAATGTTTCGGGTTTAGCAATGATCTTATGCTGGCCCATAGGGTTTTCATGAAAAATAACCCTCAGCCACTGGGCTCGCTCAAAAAGCCAGCGGGCAGAACTTAGAGAGAGAAAAAGGGAGGTGGTAGTTGTGGCAAAGCTAGATTAAGAGCACAGGCAGAGCCGCAATTGATACAGGTTTTCGCGTAAGGGTGGTGATGGGGCTGTAGTGTTGCTAACAAAAGGTGTCATGTGGAAACTGTGGACTACTGCACCAGAGATTCGTCTAGTTGTTATGCAACATAAGTTTGCTTTAATAAATTTTTAAACCATTTTAAAAAAGTAAGCATATGCAAAGCCATGCAGTAATGTGATTTCTTTTGCAATTTGTGCTAATAGATCATAAGAAATAGTAACCAAAGATAAGCATCGGTTTTCTATGTACTAAGCACATAAGGCCCACTAAACTTTGCCATAATTCCCAGGGGCATCACGGTTATAATTCTACAGATCGAGTTACTTAGCTAAGAGAGTTCTTTCACTTCGATGTTTTTTTTTCAAATAGACACAAAGTTTGAAAGTTAGGCCATAATACCATGTTCATCCCTAGTCGTGTTTCACTTACTACACATTAAAGGTGGCAATTTCGAATTATATATGGGTTTATACATCTCTAATGGGTCAAACAGGTAATGATAAAAAAAGATAAATGGAAAAGAGGTCAACCAACGAGGAAGTTACCCATTTGACCCGTTACCCAACCCATCAAATTCTTTTGCTAGAGTTCTTACTGTAAGTAATAGAAATAGATGACTGGATATTCTTATTTAGTGAAGTAATGTCATTTGGTAAAAAAAATGAGCCATGAAACAACCCGACCTAACCTAACCAGTTTCTAACCTCCTAAAGCTTTCTTCCTCATCTATATACTCAACCCTTCATCTTTGTTATCCAATAAAAAACTATCAAAGGTTTAGACTTCCAACAGAAAGATAAATAAGTTTATCCCGAGTTCAAAAGAAGGTCGTTGCATTTGAGCATATGAAAAATATAAGAAACGTAAATCTAAATGACTAAGAGAATGAACTAGGGGCATTGTAAATCATTAGGGAAGATTGAAGTGACAGATTTAGGTAGTTCAAAATTTCAGCAAGATTATAGGTGAAAAATCATACTTGTGTAACATCTGAATCACGATCCACTGGATGCCATACATCCATTGACGATTGGCGCTCAAAAATGTTGTTTGCTACCTGAATAGCTTGACCTTTCCCCTGAAACAATAAATTTAGCTGTAAATAACCTTGGAACTAGCAACCAATTTAACCATTATTTTGGTTCTGTATACGATCTCATAATCAAACCCACCTACTTATGCCTTCTGTCTGAAGACAAGTTGCGTCACATATGTAATTTCCATATATATACAGATTATGAGTTTAGTACTCCAAAGTAGACTTTGTTCAACCCACCTCCATTGATTGTGCAGGTTGTGAGGCTGGAGTTCCACTAGATATATGTCCTGTATGACGATATTCATCCTGCACAAATGATCAAATAAGTTTCCTTTTATCAATAATCTATGTAACAACATTCAAAAGAAGATTGCAAATAATTAATATTTGAATGTATAAAGCTTTTTCAAAAAATCTATCATCAACATGAAGAATACAATGTCAAATCTGCCCTAAGACCAACTAAGGATCAGTGCCTATAGAAAAATTTACTCGGAATAAGTCTATTACCATTTGGTTGCAATAAAGCTTCCAACTATCTTCCATGGCTTGTGCTCAAATATATCAATATTTACATCTAGTATGTTCCTGTAAGATGCATAAATCCAGGCATGTCAATGTCACATCTATTCAGCCGATTCACAGGTCTGTTAACTAGAGTGGTGAAGCATTTGCCACCCTCTTTTGTATGTATAATACTAACTTGGCCCGAGGAAGTGAAAACCGTTGTCATATACACTTAACCACCTTTATCCACCCATTTGCCACATCATAGTTAAAAGTATGAAGTATCAGCGATCGTTAAAAATTATCCACCCATTTGCCACTTCATAGTTAAAAGTATGACGTAACAGCGATAAATCATGCTAATGATTGAGCCAGAAATCAGTTAACTTGCCTCCAAAATCTTTGACATAGCATGTCAATGGATTGAAGTTCAGATATAACTGATCATAGAGATTTTTAGTGCTACCATTCACACCGTTGGTCAACAAAAATGGCTGAAAACTCTTGCTTGCATTTTCCTGTACCACAAGCTTCCTTGTGTAGTATATGTGTCAGATAAGAGCTCCTTTTTTTGCATATTTCACGAGGCTTAAGTTCTTAAGTAAACCTTTAAGGTGAGGAAACGAGAAAAGATTAATTATACCTTGACTGAGTTCAGATGGGAAGAGAAGACGTTCAGGGTGATATAGTTTGTCTCTATGAAGAAGAATGATAGCATCATAGTTGTTTAATGGAGTTCGGAAAGTGCACTGTAAAACAAAGTGTATTTTAGTCAAACTTATATGAACTAGAGCAACAGTATATTAGTAGTTAGTCATTAGTTAGCAACATAGCTGATTATTAACTCACCTCCCACCCGTAAGAATCCATCTGACCTTGTACGATGAGTTTAGTCAGCAAGTTTGAACTGCTTTTAGCATAGATTGCCAATCATTTGAGCTCCTAGCACATGAAAAATTTAATATAATTTATAGAAAGAAGTGCTCAAAAAATAATAACCATACATATCTAAATCCTATTTCAAAAGAAAGAAGATCCCACAGTGATAATCGTGTTTCCTATTTGGTTAAAGTTGTTATATAACTTTTACCCGGGAGGACCTGTTAGAAATAAAACATAACCCAAATCGATCCATTCATAAGTGAATTGGCCGAATTGCTAAAGCTCGTAAATCATATTAACCACAATTATTGCAGATTGCTACTCACTGATATGCTTGGAGACGAGCTGGTCCAGGCTTCAGATCCCTTATCATAAGTTTTCGCTAAGTACATGGCGGATGTAACATTTCCTTTCCCTTCATCATAAGCTTTTCTACTTAAAGAAAACTTTTCCTGTGTAAATTGAAATAGTTTCCATTTAATTATATCCCCAAATTTAGTCTGACAACTTAAAACAGGTGTTCATATTTACTTACATTGCTCTCTTTTTCATCTTTTGGTGTCATGTCCTCATTTATATCAACAATCATGGGATACTAGTCTCAGAAACCTGTTTAGGAAATGAGGCCAGGAATATATCTTACAAATGAATACAAGGAAAAGAAACCTATCACAAAGAAGCGGAAATTTGACCATGAATGTCAACTATGCGAGAGAGGAAATTTGGACCTTTTTTACTTAAAAAATATGAAGAAATAAAAATTCAAAAAATTATATATACAACATTAGTGTATTGTATAGTCTCTCATGTTACTCCTATTTAATATATGGCGGTGCGTCAGTTTTTGTTCATTTATATACAACATTAGTGTATTGTATGGTCTCTCGTGTTAGTCATATTTAATATATGGTGGTGCATCATTTTTTGTTTATTTATATACAATATTGCATTGATATTCAAATTAAAATTCTTTTATTTTGTAGATATTAAACAAACTAAGGATGTACTACAATGAATTTTTTGTAAAAATAAACCTCATAAATCCAGAAATTCGAGAACATGGAGCAGAAAATGGCAAGGACTTCTGAAAGATATATGCAACCACAAGCTCAATTGCCTCCTCCGTGAAAGAAGCTGAGAAGAGGTGTGCAGCAACCCATCATTTCGCCAACCTAGAGACAAGCAACAAAGTTAAAGGTTAGAATTGGATCTCTTTGTTCTGGTCGTCGGAGGTGGACAAATAATACAAAAGGTTCAACAATAAATGCTCACTGTACAACTCTGGTCCATATAACGGATAGGGACCAGAAAGACCATTTATCATGCTAGAATGCTGACTTTTGAGGAAAAGATATTTATCCGCTGGGGATACCCTTTTTACTTGATAGCTTTCAGCTGCATATAAAGAGAAGGAAAAAAATAGAGCATTCAATACTGAAACGAACATATTAGAGGTGCCATTTTCGACCCATTTACTTATGAATGGGTTAATTAGGGTTGTGTTCTAATTCAACGGGTCAAATAGTTAGCTAAAACGGGAAAAGTGTGTTAATGCATACAAATACAGCCTCCTATATAAGTGTAATATTTTCTTACAACGATATCAAAAACCTTATTTGTTACCATAAACATGATTTTTGCTTTAAATTTTATAGTGTGGACTTAGAATTGTTTGTGAGCCGACCCATTACCCACCCTGCTCATATTTATGTCACTGTGAAGGTGATCTTTGATATTCAAATAAAGATAAGAATAATTTTTTACCTTGTCCATTTAACAAGTCGAGGCCTCTTTCATGCAAAATTTTCAGACGAAACCGGAAAAGAAAACATCCACACCTTCCTCTGATGGACAATATTTTATTCCATGCTGCTTCTGAAGGCAATATTTACAGCACAATTAGAAACACCATCAAAATAATACTAAAAACACAATGTATCAACTCACCATTCACCAATTCTTAACAAGAAAGCAGCTTTAGTTTTCTCAATCGCCATATCATCCATTGGCCAGTGGCGTGAACCTTCCAGCTACATTATATAGAAGAATCAACTCATTAAGTCTATAAAATGCTGCAAATATGAAAATCACCAGACCTTAAGAAAGTGCATATCTAACATGCCTGAATCATAACTTCCAACGACTGTATACAAGTTGAAATTATTTTATTTCCATCTTTTGTTCCATTAGCCAATGGATGAGGTCTTGGGGGAAAAACAGACGTGTGCCGGAAAGCTGCAGATATCCATAAGAACCGTTAATAAGAAATAGATGTGACCTATATTTGTATTATTTTATCACTCTTTTGCCCTAAAATGATTTATTTACTGGATAGTATCTCATGGACAGTTTAGAAAAACTACATATTTCACATGTGAAGAAAAACTACATATTTCATTGAACTCCTAATGTGCATTAAAAAAATTGCACATGTGAAGGAAAACTATATATTTCATTGAACACCTAATGTGCATTAAAAAAATTGCACATGTGAAGAAAAAATACATATTTCATTGAACACCTAATGTGCATTAAAAAAATTGCACATGTGAAGAAAAACTACATATTTCATTGAACACCTAATGTGCATTAAAAAAATTGCACATGTGAAGAACAACTTACACAGTTCATCAAACACCTAATGTGCATTAAAAAATTGCACATGTGAAGAAAAAGTACATATTTCATTAAACACCTAATGTGCTTTAAAAAAATTGCACATGTGAAGAAAAACTTACACATTTCATCAAACACCTAATGTGTATTAGAAAAACTTACACATTTCATTGAACACCTAATGTGTATTAGAAAAAATTGCACGTGTGAAGAAAAAAAGGACCAGTACCGGTGACCATTTAGACCAAACTACTAAATGAGGTAGGATATATCAGTTTCAACTGCCATAAGTTTCTCTTTATACAAAAGTAATATACAATACCTTGAAACTCAGGAGGTTTTATTACATGAATTAAGCTAATAATAGGCGACAATTAAAAACATCAACCTATCTTCACATGTGAAGAAAACTAACATTTCAGCGAACACCTAGTGTTCATTGACAACCAATGAGAAGAAAATAAATTCAACTTTCAATTCCTTCATCAAGTATACATAATCATCTAAATTACTCATCAACATAACTAATAGCTAACATAAAACATATAAAGGAAAATAATTTATCTAGATCAAACATTCGAATAAACTTAATTCGCCTTGAAAAATAAATTCGAACAACTTGTGCACATGTGAAAATTAAATCCCAAATCTTGAAAGACACATTCATCTAGATCTATATCTTCAATTTCATCATCAGTTTATAAAATATGTAAGTAATTACTAAATATATAGAACAAAAAAATAATTTATCTATACTCATTGAATCAAAAGAAGTTATGAATAAAAAGCTTAATTCGCACTCACTAATGATGATGATAATCAATGGAGGATGGTGGTGATCGGTGATAATTGTGGTGGCGTACGGTGGCGAACAGAGTGGTGGTTGGTGGTGTTATTAATAACCGGCGAGAATGCGAGATGAAGATGAGATGTGGTTGGTGTGTGCGTGTGTTTAGTGAGAGAGAAATCTGGTTGGTGTATGCGTGTGTTTAGTGAGAGAGAAATCCGGATAGTTTTTTTTGGGCTGGGAAGCAAATGACAATATTTCAGTTAGACCCCTCTAATCTTGGGGCAAAATTTACAAAAATGCCATTCCGCCCAATTGATCTTAAGATGAGATTTATTTGATCTAATGGTCAAGATCTCTTCTCGCGTTCTCACAAAAAAAGCTCTTCTCATTTGAACGCTTCACTATGTTTACATATTTATATATTTATATAAATGTTTATATAGATATATAAGTTATTATGGGTTTTTAGTTATTTGTTTAATCATAAATTGTGTCGAGTTATAAAAGATGAGTCACATGTCCGAGTCATCACTCTCGGCTCATTGTCCAAATCTAAAGTGTTAAGGCGTTTGCCAAAGTCAACCGTTGACTAGAAAGTCAAAGTGACTCCAACTCGCACAATCACAAGTACAAAGTAATAGCCAAACATCACAACTCCGTCAATCATTCGCATTTCACAAGCCACAAGAATAGGGTCCGACTACGGCACCCAACTAACCTATCTCCGTCATACTAATTCGACCGTCTCACAATCGGTCCCCGTTCATCCACTTTATAGTCAACACTTCACAAAATAAATAATATTCCCATTGTTGAGACCACAAAGGGTCTCGACCCATCAATAGCATTTGGCCGAAACAAACAAGCACAACAACAACAAGAAGGACATCAAGTATATACATGTTCCGGGTTGATTTACCAAGTCAAAACCCATGCCGAGAGACCCACTTGGGCCTCAGCTAGACCACGAGTCGAGAAGACTCCAACCCAAGACCATGAGGGTCTCGGC
This sequence comes from Artemisia argyi, assembly GCA_030686995.1. Classification (NCBI taxonomy): domain Eukaryota; kingdom Viridiplantae; phylum Streptophyta; class Magnoliopsida; order Asterales; family Asteraceae; genus Artemisia; species Artemisia argyi. The sequence goes on along the minus strand of CM060685.1, from coordinate 21,847,511 downwards.
TAGAGCTCATCAAAGCACTCAAAAACTGCCCAAACGGACCCTCTTAGGTCGCGGCACACAAGAACAACATCAAGTATCAAAAGGGTCATCAAATCCAAACCAAAACCAACTCCAATAATCCAAACCCTTGTTACAAGGATACCAAGGTCAAGACCCATCAAAATGGAGCCATACGGCTCGAACCAAAACAAGCCGTGAGCTACGGCTCACGGTATCACTCGACCTCCATGATAAAATCATCAAACCCGGATACCAAACCCATTATTATTATCAAAATACCATTTCCCATCATTATATTACGAAACCCAACAAGAATAATCCGTGTATACACGGATTTGAAGCCAAATCGAGGCACACGAGATGAAAATCATGGCTACCTACCTTTAAAACAACTCCAAGCTCAAGAAACTTTGAAAACCCAAAAGTATTAGTGGTGGTGGTGGTGTTTAGGTGGCGGTGAGATATCAACGAGGGGGTTAGGGTTGTTTGTGTCGTGCGTGGGTTACACCAAAATAAAGAGCACACGAAGGTGGTTAAGATGGTGGTGATGTTGTAGAGCATTAAGATTCCAAGCAAATTTCACAATACATCACAGCAACCTACCTCATAAGTAGGCTACCATCAAAACCAATACACAACAAAAGCCAATTTGAATGTTTATACGGTGAACCACCATCCTTAGATCACTTAAGAGTTATTGGATGTCAAACCTTTGCTCACCAACACACAAATGACAAATTTGAGGCTAGAGCAATTCCATCAGTTTTCATAGGCTATCCTCCATCTCAAAAGGGATACATTCTTTGCAATCTTCACACCCACAAGTTGTTCACTAGCAGGCATGTAACCTTTCATGAGAAAATTTTTCCATTCCATCTCACACCACCCAAAACAGCACCAAAACAGACCTATGATTATCACTTCAATCCTCCTCATTTCAACACTTCACCTACACCACCATCACCATCTTCACCACCACCTATTGTTAATCAACCCAACACCAACACAGAATCTTCTATAGCACACATCATTCCACTTCAACCTTCATCTACAGGACATAACACAAAACACCACACAACCTCAACCATCAACACAGTCATAACCACATCATCCACACCAACACAAAACATCCACAAGAACAAGCAAGCTTCCCACAAAGCTTCAAGACTATCACATAACTCTACCAACCTCACACAAAACAACTAAACATCATTTCACAAACTTTATCAACTACAACAACATTCACACACCTTCCATAAGACACTTAATCAGTACAATTAAGACTATTATTGAGCCACAATCATATGCCCAAGCAGCAAAGGACCCAAAGTGGATAGGAGCAATGAACTTAGAACTAGTAGCCCTAGAAGCCAATGGTACTTGGATTATTACAGAATTACCTCCTAGAAAGAAACCTATATATTGCAAGTGGGTATTTAGGATCAAACTAAGAGAAGATGGAACCATTGAGAAGTATAAAGCTAGGTGAGTGGCCAAGGGTTTCACACAAAAAGAAGGTGTAGACTATCATGAGACTTTTGCCCATGTGGCAAAAATGGTAACAGCGACAGTTGCCATTCACAATCAATGGCATATTGCTCAACTAGATGTCAATAATGCTTTCCTACATGGGGACTTAGCAGAAGAGGTCTACATGAAAATACCGCAAGGGTATACTGGTTCTCACTCTAGGACAAGTGTTTGCAAGTTACAAAGGTCTCTATATGGGTTAAAACAAGCCAACAGGCAATGGTTTGTCAAGTTAACAACTTTTCTAGAAACTTGGTTTTGTGTAGAGTTAAGCATTTAGATTTAAGCATATGCATGTTTAGATTTAAGCATTTAGGTATGCATATGAGTTTTTTGGTCTGTTTGTGTATTGAAAGATTTTCTTCGGTGCATGTAAAGCAAAAATGTTCAGTTAAATTTATTATGGCCATGACCCCATCAGTAATGAGTATTTTCTTAAATTTTGTGATTAGTTTATAAAGTTAAGGTGTCTCATTAGCTATGTTTTGTGTATATCGTATAGGGTGGGAGATTTGCAGCCATGTTTTAGATTATGGAGATGGAAGATCAAAACAAGCATGATTAGATTTGGTCAACACCTATTTGGAGTAAAGGTGAGTCAAATGTGTAGTTTGGGGATTGGATAGTTGTTGGGAATTATACTTTGAGTTGATATTGACAAATATGAAAGATGAAGGACTTATGGAGACAAAGGAAGAAACTTGCAAAGAAAGAAAAAGATTACAGCATATCTTTTATTATTCTAGTTTATTCCTTGTAACCCTAGTATCTCTATTATATAAAGAGATACAGGGAATATGTTTTATATGTCTTCCACAATGTAAAATCAGAAAAACGTGTGTGTAAGTCTAGGGCTGGAAAAACGCCTAGACTAGTGTACAGATGTTTTATGGGAAACACCTAGGGTAGATTGTATTAAGCCTCAACTATCTTAGATAGCTGTTAGGATGTAACCGTGCTACACTTGATCACGTAGCATTGGGGCTTTGATGTATGTTAGAGTAGAGATGATGACGAGAAACCTTGTTAGCAATAATAAAGATGTTTTGTTTATTCCGCTGCGTACATGTTCTTTATATTTGTTATTGTGCAATCCCTAGATGAGGTTTATCCAACCTCGAGCTATTAACGATCTTATCAATTGGTATCAGTGCCATGGGGCTCGTGATCGTGGGATTAAACAAGGTTTGGTTTGTCGAAGATGGAAGAAAATTCGATTCTGGTTCGTATCTTCAAAACTCACTGCAGGTCAGTTTTCAAACATCGATATCTCCTTCGTTAACCGTTGGATCGGGCTGAAATTTTTATTGGAGCTTCTCTACATGTCAAAGAAGAGTTTCACCGGAGGGATCTTCAATCTGAGCTTCCAATAAAAAAAATAAAAATTTTTGAAAACTGCTGCAGAGAGGTATATTATTTCGAATTTTTAGGGTTTTTAGTGACTCTAAAAAGTGTCACTAAAGGCTAAAAAGTGTCGTCTTTATACTTGGTGTCGACTTGATGATATGTGGTCGAAGTTTTCTGTTTTTGGTACAATGTTCAATTCGTGGCAATTAGGGTTTTCTCAAACCCTAATTTTAAATAAAAACAGGAATGAATGCTTATAGGGATCTGATGAGGGTTGCACGAAAACCCAAGCTGGTACAATGATAGAACATAACAACTAGGGTTGTTGGTCAAGAAGAGTGTGGCTACGCTCTGATAAGTAAAGGGTTTGATCTATTTGTTCTTACTAGTCTTGGTGAGTCAATTCTAGGATTGACGATGAACCCTAGTAGGAATACGTGGTGATAGCTACTTGGTGGTTTTTGTGATTTATTGGAGCAGCGAATGAGGGTGACTAGGGTTACTGGTGGCTTGGTGCTGGTATGGTTACTGATTGTACAAGACAAAGTTACCACTGCTCGCTATCACGTTTCCACTGCAAGGCTAAATTTTACCACTGCACGCTTATCAGTTACCACTGCAAGTGTATTCGTTTCCACTGCAAGTGTATTTGTTTCCACTGCAAGTTGATAGTTACCACTGCAAGCTTAATTATTTTTCCACTGCTTATACAAGTTACCACTGATGCCTTAATTGTTTCCGCTGCTGTTCATATTTCTTAAAGGGCATGTGGTTGGTACTTATTCATGTTGCTATATTTCACGTGGAGACTTTGATTATTTCATTGGCAATCATGAGTTACAAGCAGTGAGGGGAAGTATATATTATTTTGGAACAGTTGGTTCCAACACACACACAGGAGAAGAAACACACATACAAGAAAGATTTTTGGAGTTTTGATTTATTGGTTCTTAACAGATTCAAAGGCTCGTTCTTATTGCTCAATTGGTTACGAAGAAAGGTTTTTATCACCTATTTGAAGTTGAAGTGGAGGTTCTTGGATGCGTGTTCTTATCATATCTCAAAGTGAGTATGGCACTTTGAAGATAACTTGTTTGTTCGTTCAGGTGACTACGAATTGGCAAAACACTTGAAGGAGTTACGTTATTGTGCTCAGTGATTTTTTGTCAAGAGGTTGCGATCTCCCTATACGTTAGGTATACGTTCGAAGTCAATTTTAGTACAAGATATAAGACACAAGTTTGGGTGGTTCTACTTCAGCATCAAGTTGGTTATACTTAGTTTTCTTCATTAGTAATCATTACATAAGAGCCTACAGAATTGAAGATTCAAGAGATGGTTAGCATATGGGTTTCAGGGGAAGCTTAATGTCTAAATGTTTAACCATTTATGTGCTACATCGAGGTGAAGGTTTTTACTACTGCTGGTTATTATTATTACTTCTAGTTTTGATTTCTACTGTTTCAAGTCCATTTTTAGATGCGGAAAACTTAATGGTGGGCGACTTAGAAACATTAGAAAGATAGATTGGATGTGTAATATTGATTCGTGGTTGTGAAGATCAAGGTTGCTTACATTTGTCCCCTATTTGATGATGACAAAAAGGGGAAGAAGAATACTTTGAAGATTGCAGCTTGAAGATCCTTGATGATATGCATGGTTTAAGGGGAAGACGACATCTTTCATATACTTGGTTTTGTCATATCAACTAGGGGAAGATTGTTGGGAATTATACTTTGAGTTGATATTGACAAATATGAAAGATGAAGGACTTATGGAGACAAAGGAAGAAACTTGCAAAGAAAGAAAAAGATTACAACATATCTTTTATTATTCTAGTTTATTCCTTGTAACCCTAGTATCTCTATTATATAAAGAGATACAGGGAATATGTTTTATATGTCTTCCACAATGTAAAATCAGAAAAACGTGTGTGTAAGTCTAGGGCTAGAAAAACGCCTAGACTAGTGTACAGGTGTTTTATGGGAAACACCTAGGGTAGATTGTATTAAGCCTCAACTATCTTAGATAGCTGTTAGGATGTAACCGTGCTACACTTGATCACGTAGCATTGGGGCTTTGATGTATGTTAGAGTAGAGATGATGACGAGAAACCTTGTTAGCAATGATAAAGATGTTTTGTTTATTCCGCTGCGTACATGTTCTTTATCTTTGTTATTGTGCAATCCCTAGATGAGGTTTATCCAACCTCGAGCTATAAACGATCTTATCAATTGGTAATTGTTGGGAATTATTCTATCAGTTACCACGGCTAGTGAAGATATTACAACTGCAGAAGATTGTACTTGCAGTGGAAACTCATTACCACTGCAAGAACAAATATTACCACTGCTCACTTGTTAACTGTTAGAGAAACGCGCATTGATAAACATAGAAAAGATTTTGTGTATATCTTATTCTATTAGTATTATACTTATCTTGTACAAGAGGACTCCTTGTTGTATAAAAGGAGATCCTAGATCATAGTTAGAAGATATCTTTCTAATACGTTTTCTTAGAGCTTCAAGGTGTAACCCTAGTGATATCCAGATCACTCGTATTATTATCATTAATAATATTGGAGCTAGTTGTTTTGTTATATTCATTGTTCATACATAAAACTGTTTCATTTACAATCAATCTTCTAAGTATCATTAAGTAGATTCCGCATACTTAGTGGTATCACTCAAAGTATCATAATTAACACAAGTTCAAGGTGTACACGATCCAACAAGTGGTATCAGAGCAAGGCTTTGATATTTTGATTTAGAAGATCCTATGGCAGTTCAAAAGATACAATGGAGACAGAAACAAGCCAATCAAATATTGCTGCAAAGCTTCCCAAGCTTAAAATTAATGACTTTGAGATGTGGAGGCTTATGATAGAACAATTCTTTATGGTTCAAGACTACACATTATGGGAGATCATAATGTGTGGAAATTCATTCAAACCTGGTACAACTGTAGAGCAGGTTGGTGACAAGACAGTAACAAAAGTTAACACTGGTCCTGTTACAAATGAAGAAAGAAACCAACTAAAGAATGATTTGAAGGCTAGAGGTTTGTTATTGATGGCTCTACCCAGAGAACAAGTTCTGGCTTTTACCAAATACAAGTCTGCAAAGACCCTCTTTGATGAGATCTGTGAAGTGTTTGGTGGTAATGACTATACCAAGAAAACTCAAAAGACTTTACTGAAGCAGACCTATGAGAATTTTGGTTCAACAAGCAATGAATCTCTTGATAGCATATTCACAAGGCTACAAAAGATTGTTACTCAGCTGACTGCTTTTGGAATTGAGGTGGAAAAGGAAGACCTCAATCTTAAATTTCTAAGAAGTTTACCTGCTGAGTTTGATACCAATGTTGCTGTATGGGAAGATAAGTCAGATCTTGAGACCATGAAGCTTAATGATGTGTACAATAACTTCAAAGTTATTGAACAAAGATTAAAGAAAGCTGGCAAGTTAAAAACAAGTTCTGCAGGTGTAGCACTCATATCATCATCAGGTAATGATAGTTCAGATGATGAAAGTGATAGTGATGATGACAGTGGTAACATGATTGTTTCCACTGGTAATGGAAATGTTTCCACTAGGAGCTCAAAGAAGCAGATTGCAGGACTAAGTGATGCTACTTTCTATGCCTTTATATCAAGCCATGTGGGTGGTTCAATCCTCAATCATGAGGACTTGGATCAAATTGATGAAGATGATATGAAGGAGATGGACATCAAATGGCAGGTAGCATTACTCAGCTTAAGATCAAAGAAGTTCTGGAAGAAGACAGGGAGAAAGATACATATAAGTGGTGATGAGACTGTAGGTTTTGATAAAAAGAAGGTGGAGTGCTATAATTGTCACAAGAAGGGGCACTTTGCAAGAGAATGCAGAAAACCAAGGAAATCTGACAATAAGTCAACTTGGTACAAGAAGGAAAAGAACAAAGAACCTACAACAGAAGAGCCAAAGGTGCTATTGGCTATTGATGGAGTGAGCTTTGATTGGAGCTTTATGTCTCAGAATGAAGAAGATGATTCAGAATCTGCAATGATAGCCACTGAGCATGCACTCATGGCTTTCTCTGACTCTGAGGTATATACTGATAATGCTTGTTCTAAAAATTGTAAGGCTGTAAAAGAGTTAGAGGTTTCTAAAACACAATATGATGCACTTATGCTAGATTTACATCATACTAATTATAATTTAGCAAATCATAAAAGAGGTCTAGGTGTTTTAGAAAAACAAATAGAGCATTATAGGGCTAATGAATCTAAGTTCAGTGATGATATTGCTGTTTTAAAAAGAGACTTAGATTTTTATCTTGAAGTAAATAAAGCTCTTAGGGAAGAGATTGAAAAAGTTAAAAAGGCTAGTGAGAACATTCAGATAACTAAGCAAACACTAGACCATCAATCCAAGAGCATTGACAAAATTTGGGAAGCCCAAGTTGTGAGCAAAGCTAAATCAGGTCTTGGATACAAATCTATTCCACCACCTCTAAGAGGTGTTCCAGCACCTCCTGGCATTGACCTAGCTCACACAGGCTTAGAAGAGTTTCAGGATCCACCCATGACCTATGGACCAAAATTTGTTAAACCAGTTGAAACTGAAAAGGTTCAGGTTGAGGTTGAGACTTTTGATAGTGCTAGTGACTCATCTCTTAAAGATGAATGTTTGAAAGTTGAGTTTAAAACTAGTGTTACTGAAGATGTTAAAGTTGAGGAAAGAAAAAGTATTCCTGAAGAAGTCAAAGAGAAGCCTAGAACACAGTCAAATTTCACTAGGTCTACTACTAGGTATGCTGAAATGTACAGGGATAGGCCTAAATCTCCTAGAGGGAACATGAGAAGTTGGAATCATGTTAAAACTAGGCAGTTTGGTAGTGATTTTGTGTTCAACAATAAGGCTTGTCATATATGTGGTAGCTTTGACCATTTAGCTAAAGACTGTACCTACCACATGGGAAGAAGGGAAGTTTTTACAAGGGTGAATGGATCAAATTCTAATAAAATGACTCACCCAAACCCCCTCAGCAAGATGGTTCCCAGGTCTGTTATGCTTACCACTGGCATTAAACATGTTTCCACTGCTAGACCAGCAGTTACCACTGCCAGAAGTAATAACAGAGTTTATCCTAAGTCCCCTGTCACTTCTTTTGTTAAAACTTATCAAACAGGGAAAAAGACTTATTTTGAAAAGAATGATCACAAGAATCACATGTGGAGACCAAAATTTTCTAATCCAGCAGTTTCCACTGCTAGGCATGCAGTTACCACTGCTAGACCAAATGTTTCCACTGATGTTCTTAAGAAAAGGGTAAACTTGGGAAAAGCTGTTAAGGCCTCAGCTCGTTGGGAATGGAAACCAAAAGGAACAACAATCAATCCCAATGGTGTATCAATGACCTTTGATAGATACAATTATATTGATACACGAGGCAGATCCAAGTCATTTGTGGCTTGGGTCCCCAAAAGGTACTAATTCCTTTATGTTATGTGCAGGGACATTCAAAGACAAAAGAGGATCAAGGTTATTCAGATAGTGGGTGTTCCAGGCATATGACTGGCAACAAGGCCTATCTTTCAAATTTCAAATCACTTGATGGGCAAGCTGTCAGTTTTGGAGGAGGAATTGGTGGCAAAGTTTCTGGCAAAGGAACTATCAAGGCTGGAAACTTGGACTTTGAGAATGTATACTATGTACCAGAACTCAAGTACAACCTCTTCAGTGTGTCACAAATGTGTGACAAGAAACACAGAGTTCTATTCTCAGAAGATGGATGCTTTATCTTATCTAAGGATTATAAGCTACCTGAAGAAAAAGACATTTTGATTAAAATCCCTAGAAAAGGTAATCTATATAGCATTGACATGAAGAAGATAGTGGCTAAGGATGATGTTACTTGTTTACTTGCAAAAGCCACTTTGGATGAATCTATGCTTTGGCACAGAAGACTTGGTCATGCTAATTTCAAGACCATCAATAAGATTGTAAAAGATGGTCTGGTCATAGGTTTACCTCAGAAGAGATTTGAAAATGATCAAACATGTGTTGCTTGTCTTAAAGGAAAGCAACACAGAGCTTCTTGCAAGACCAAGGCAGTAAATACTATTGATCATCCACTCTACATGCTACATATGGACTTGTTTGGTCCTACTTCTGTTAGCAGCATCAATTTGAAGAAGTATTGCCTAGTTGTGACTGATGATTTTAGCAGATTTACATGGGTTTTCTTCTTAAATACCAAGGATGAAACTACAGACATACTCAAGACTTTCATCACTGAAGTTGAAAATCAAGCTGAAAAGAAGATAAAGATCATCAGATGTGACAATGGGACAGAGTTCAAGAATAGAGTAATGGATGACTTCTGCAAAGACAAAGGTATTAAAAGAGAATTTAGTGTTGCAAGAACACCTCAGCAAAATGGTGTTGCTGAAAGAAGAAATAGAACACTAATTGAGGCTGCTAAAACCATGATAGCTGATTCAAAGCTACGAGTGACATTTTGGGCTGAAGCAGTTAACACTGCTTGCTATATTCAAAATAGGGTATTAGTGGTCAAGTCAAAGAACAAGACACCTTATGAGCTGTTCAGAGGAAGACCCCCACTTTTGGATTTCTTGAAGCCATTTGGATGTCATGTCACAATTCTCAATACCATTGATCATTTGGGAAAGTTTGAAGAAAAGGCAGATGAAGGTTTCTTTGTTGGTTATTCCATGGTTAGTAAGGCTTTTAAAGTCTACAACTTAAGAACAAGAAAGATAGAAGAGAATTTGCATGTTCAGTTTCTTGAAAATAAAGCTAATATAGCAGGGTCAGGACCTGAATGGCTATTTGATCTTGAGACTTTATCAAATACCATGAATTATGTTCCTATTACTTCAGATTCAAGTGATGTTGATCTTGAAGACTCAGAAGAGTTTATTGATGAAGATGAATCTTGCCAAGATGATGAAGATGATAAAGATCAATTTGTTATGCCAATTTGGGACTTTGATGCCAATGCAGACTCACAACCTTCAAAGATTACTAGTCAGGAAGATGAATTTGTGAATTTTGATGTTCTGCATGATGATATTCCTGAAGACAGTGGTAATCCTACTACCACTGTAACACATGATGTTTCCACTGAAGGTCCAGATGTGGAAAATATAGCTCAGGAGACACTAATTGATGATGTTGAAATCACTAATATGCCATCATCATATGATATTCCTAACACATCACAGTCTACAATTCATAAAGCTCATCCAATTAAGAATGTTATTGGTGAAATTAATTCAGGTGTGAAGACAAGAAGGTAAACAAGGATGACAGATGTTCATGGGTTCATAAGTGAAGTCTATGAGTCCAAGAATCACATTACTAAGAATGAATGTTTATTCTTCTGCTTTCTATCACAAATGGAGCCTAAGAATGTTTCTATGGCTTTAGAAGAATCAAGCTGGGTTGAAGCTATGCAGGAAGAGCTGTTGCAGTTTAAGCTTCAAAAAGTTTGGGTTCTTTGTGATTTACCTGATGGTATGAAAGTGATTGGTACTAAATGGGTGTTCAGAAATAAGAAAGATGAAAGAGGTATTGTCATCAGGAACAAAGCTAGATTAGTTGCTCAAGGATACACTCAAGAGGAGGGTATTGATTATGAAGAAGTTTTTGCTCCTGTTGCAAGGATTGAGGCTATTAGACTATTTTTAGCCTATGCATCATTTATGGGCTTTACTGTCTATCAAATGGATGTTAAGAGTGCCTTTCTGTATGGTACTATTGATGAGGAGGTATATGTTGCTCAACCTCCAGGCTTTGAAGACCCACATCACCCCAACAAAGTTTATAAAGTAGTCAAGGCTCTTTATGGTCTACATCAGGCTCCAAGGAAGTGGTATGAAACCTTAGCTACTTATTTAATGAATAATGGGTTTCATAGGGGCAAGATTGATCAAACTTTGTTTATCAAGAAAGACAAGGGTGATATTCTACTTGTACAAGTATATGTTGATGATATTATCTTTGGATCAACTAAACAAGAGATGTGTAAAGAGTTTGAGAAGCTGATGAAAGATGAATTTCAGATGAGTTCTATGGGGGAACTCACATTCTTTAGTATAATTAGTTTATTTTCATTTTCAGTATTTTATTTTGATTATATATTAGTTTTGGGTTAGTTGAATAGCAACTAATTCCGCCCACTCTTCCAAAACCCGAGATTTTACTTGCTTTCATAAAAATACAAAAAAATACAAAAATAATCATCCATCACCTTTAGAACTAGTAATTAGGCTTTCTAATCCTAGCGACACTATTCCTAAGCTGAACGATCAATCCCCCGGTACTTGTCACTATACTATACTACAACGATCAGGTACACTGCCTGGTGGGGGTTGTAAGCTTCTCGAGATCCCTCGAGAGGTAAAGCCTGTTGCGATTCCCATGCATCAATTTCATTGAAAAGACACATTCGGTGGAACAACTCATAGCTAGAGATGAAGAGCTAGATCCTTTTGAGGACCCCTTAGTCTTTAGGAAGATGATTGAGTTCTTGAGCGTAATGCCTATTAATATAAAGATGAATAAGTGGAAAAGAGAGGGAGACAAGTGTGAATGGAGGTGGACAAGCCACCTAAAGAAGGTGACGGATCATGGCATATGAAGATGACTTTGTATGATCCGGATGGAGAAAAGTTTGAAAGGTCATACCGTACTAAGAAAACCGATAGGAAGTTGAAACCTAAGTTTGATCCCAAAGATGTCCTCAATGAGGAACTCACCCGTATCACGTAGTAACCCATGACCTTGAGTCTAGCTACAAGACTCGTAAATAAAGAAAAGCGCTTCTTGGGAGGCAACCCAAGCTTTGTGTGATTTTATTTTGTTTGTTTGTTATTCGCTTCCGTATGCATGCTTTATTTTTATTGTTGGTAGATCATGATTCAAAACTAAAAAGTGGAAATACTTAACTTTATTGTTTTGGCCTAGTCTTAACTTCACCTAAGGGTATTTTTGCAAAAGATAAGGGTAAGAGGAAACCCCAAATATGTTTTTAAGAAACAAACCGATCATGATTCTCCACAATATTAAGTGAACATGTATATTCGTATTTGTTAGAGTCAAATGTTTGTATCGAGTCATAATGAAGTTTTGCAGGATTTTCCAGGAAGTAGGACCAAGTTTTTTTAGAAATTTTCTGGAAACTTAACATAAGAATTTCTGCAGGTCACTTCTGACGGCGTCATGAGCTTGCTCTTGACGGCGTCACGTGTAAAATCTGGAAATTTTACCAGTTTTGTTTTTCTAACGGAGTCATAAAGTTTTTGCTGAATTATTAAGTTTTATAATCTCCAGAAAATCTGCAAACTTCATTCCACAAGCATTATATCTTATTTTGTTTTCTAGGATTTAGTAACTTATGTAGGTTGCCGCCGACTTTATGCGAGGTTGTCTTGTTTGTTTTCTCATGATTTACAGGTTATGTATGACAAGAAGATGATTTATTTTTCTGGAAGGGAAGCTTTGATTGTTCATCTTCTTGGAGGAAGACTTAACCTAGCCACCTTATTATCATACCGAGCGAATCAGGGGAGTATTTGATTTCATTTGTTTTAATTATTTCACTTTTACATTCTTTACTTGAACATTGGGGACAATGTTCATCTTAAGTGTAAGGGAGGGTAAAATGATGATACCTTACAAATACACTTTCGCTTGAGTTTGTTTGTTTGACAGTAGATGTGTAATAAAACTATGAGAAATACTTGTTAGTGTAATTTTAGCGCCAAATTTAAATTTTTTTACAACATTTAGGAGTGAAACTTTAGCCATAGCAAGCGTCTCATGGATAGGAGATTGTATGATTAGCACACAATCGTACTTTCAGAAAAATTTTCCACACAAATATGTGAGGTTCGCCTTTAGATTTGATAGGAAAATCATTTACTATTAGTGCTTATGAGTGTACCGGTGGCATTTAGATTCTAGAACTTGCGTTAGTGATGCATCCCGAGACCGCTAGTGAGACTACATTCGTGTAGTAGGATTTACTACTTGATAAGAGGCATTAGGATCAACCTTGTGTTAAACCCGTATCATAATTACTTGACCATTTAAGTCATATTACTTGGCTAGTTAAGTCAACTAATTTTTCCCACACCTTAGCGTTGTACTCATTTTTAGTACACGAAACCCCTAGTACACCCCTCCGAACCTATCTTTTCGTTTCTAACTTTAAGCATTTTACTTAAAGGAAGAATTTGTTACACCCCACTTAAATGTACACCCAAATCGCCTTAGCCTTCCGTGTATGCGCTCATTTTTAGTGCATTATTGTTATTTGTTAAACCCTAAGTTAACTATCTAATTGATTACATGGTTGCTAAGTCGAGTCATATCCTTGTACATATTGTTTTGGGACGATTGGGACTCATGGGTAAAGTACTTATTTTATGGAGTAATGGGTAAGAACATCATTTATTACCCCCGTTAATCTTAAAAGTGCTCAAAGTGTTTTGATTTTCTTAATTCGAGTCATTAGATTAGTTTATTGTAAAGTATGTAAAAATTCAAGTGTAAGGGGAATTTTCATTCCTTATGATGTATTATATTGGATGGTAGGGTAAGAGTGTATGCACAAAAAAAAAAAAAAAAAAAATCAAGAAAAAAATAGAAAAAGAAAAAGAGAAAAACATACGGACTACCATCCATTTTTATTCTATGTTCATTTTATGTTTTTGTTATTTTTCATTTATTTGCTTAAGTTGAGTCTAGTCTTGGCTTAGCAACGCCACATTGTACATGTAATTAACCAAGATTGTTAGCTCGCCACCAGTAAATACTGCCTATATCCAACAAAACCATGTATTTCATATCCCTACACCTAACGTTACAACCCTTTGAAAGACCTCTTTGATAGTTTATCCTAGGTGCTTACGCCATGTGGTGGAGGTTTGATCCTTTCCCAAGCCTATGGTAATCTATTTTGCTATGACAGGTAGTGAGAGATATCTTCCGTTTCCATATTGTAATTTATACTTTATTACACCCGAGAGATGTGAGTATCTAAACACTATTTGTGAGGTGCTTGTGTATGACCTCCGTGCTTGTCTTTGGTCTTTAGTGGAACGATTATTTGTTGTAATTACTTTTATATTAGTGTTAAATGATCCCTAACTTGTATTTTGATTAGAATAAAAGCGCATTTGCTTGAGGACAAGCAAATCTCAAGTGTAAGGGTATATAATGAGGCGAAAAATGAACCACTTTTAGGGGGTCATTTAAGCTCGGAATTGAATTTATTTGATCTAATATTGCCCTAAATCGTTCCTTTTGTGATTTTAGGTACTTTGGGAGTAAAATCTGGAAAAGGAAGCAATTCGGACGTTTTTGGAGCATAAAAGTGAAGAAAACGCCAAAGACTTAATTTTCCAAGCTGGGAACAGTGTGTGACGGCGTCAAGAGTACTTTCCTGATGGCGTCAAGAGTAAAGATCATGACGACCCAGTACAGAAATGAAGGCGTCACAAAGTAGAGCGTCAAGAGTTAAATATGTGACGGCCTGCAAAAGTGGATAACATGACGGCGTCAGATGTAGATCAGGGCAGTCCGAGAATTATTTTGGCGGCGAGATGACGGCGTCACAAGGTTGTTCTTGACGCCGTCAGCCTCTAATATCTATATATAGTTTTCTAATTTTCATTCATTAGGAGGAACAAGTTTGGAGAAACCCTAAGGCCGAACCATATACGTATTTTACAACTTTTTCAAGGGTTTTCAGCCCTTGAACCCTTACATGTGCTATTGAGATAAGTATTCTTTTAATTCAATCAATATGTCTATGTGTTGGTTGTTTATATCTTGTGCTTGTCTTGATTCCACCATGCTAGGCTAGATTTATCTTGTGTTTGCTTAGATCTAATGAAACCTATATGTTGATCATGTGTTGATTACTTGTTTATGGTTGTACTGGATGAATGATTTCAATGTTAGGCTTAAGAAAACTGGCAGATCTCCAATTGGTAGCATGCTTGAACGTCTTAGGAAACATGAACCGATGTGTACTAGGTTTTATTGGTTGTATTTAATGCATGAGTAAATTCTAATGATCCCATGTTAGGAGCTTCTTAGCCGGCTAGACATAGGAGTGAAGTAGGCACTCATAGGATTGGGGAGTTAAGTACGCCACCACATGAATGGTATTAAGGAATACAATCCGTCATCCACGCAACTATAACAAGTAATTAACGTGTAAAAGATATATAGGGAGTAGTGAAATCTAAGTAAACACATTTCTCCACTTATTGCGCACAACCTTAGTTTAATTTAGTTTTATTTTCATTTTTAGTATTTTATTTTGATTGCATCTTTAGTATTGGGTTAGTTGACTAGCAACTAATTCCGCCAAAATCCTTCAAACCCGAGATATTTACTTGCTTTCTAAAAAATATAAAAATACAAAAAAGAATCATCTCTCATCTCTAGAACTAGTAATTAGGTTTTCTAATCCTAGCGACACTATTCCTAGCTGAACGATCAATCCCTCGGTACTTGTCATTATACTATACTACATCGATCAGGTACACTGCCTGGTGGGGGTTGTAAGCTTCTCAAGATCCCTTGAGAGGTAAAGCCTGATGCAATCCCTACGTATCACCTAACAAATACAAACACTTAAACCCTGACCGATAAAAAACACACACATTTACACATCCAAACCTCCACCCCCACACAACCGATCAACCCCCACTGGTCATCTTCTTCCCATCCCCCATCCCGTGTCCAAAATGTTTGATGCCAAGGTAACCGTTAGATCTAAATTATATTATCTTACAACGATTAAAGCTTTGTTGCAAATCAATGAAAATAGAGATATCTTGTTTACAACAAGTGTATTGGCCCCATGGTTGGACATCCCCATACTTGCAAATGATAACCAATTGCTTAATTACTTGTATCAACAGTAGGTTAGTGTTCCAAAACTGAGTGGCCCTTGCATGGTGATAATGTGTTGGAGTTTGGACATGCACAATTTTGTCTAATAATTGGTTTTTGTTTTGGGAAAGTTGCAAAAGTAAAAACTGAAATAGGTCGTATTGACCCAGGTCTAACATATAGTCCTTTTTGTGATCGTTTGTTTCGTGAAAAAATTGAACATAGGTTAAATAAAACAAAGGGTAATTAGCTTTTGGCACTTTTAAAGCCTGGTAAAGTGTGGGACGATATCTAATGCAGTCAAGGTTTGTTTGTTGGTAGTGTCAACTTGTGTATTTTATGGGTCGTGAAGGAAGGTACTACATTCCTAATCATATGTTGAAAATGTTTAAGGATTTTTTTCTTTCTTTATCTCATATTATATTTTATCCATATCAAACTATGAATATCCAAACTTCAAAAAGACTGACATAAGTCGATCTAAATGTTTTAAAACCAAGTTTTAATCGTTAAAACTATTGAACCCCGCCTTTCTAGTTTTCTACAGTTTTGTTTATCTCCTAAAAATTATAACTATAGCTAAAAATTATAACTATAGCTAATAAATGTTTATCTCCTAAAAATTAAAACTATTGAACCCCGCCTTTCTAGTTTTCTAAATGTTTTAAAACCAAGTTTTAATCGTTAAAACTATTGATCTAGTTTTCTAAATGTTTTAAAACCAAGTTTTAATCGTTAAAACTATTGAGCTCCCTTGTTTGCTTTAAATGTTTTCTCAATCTTGAATTTGGTCGTTAAGTATCTTCTAACAAGTCTACTTAGTATTTAAGTTCATAAAGAGGGCTTGTATATTTTTTGTAAAAAATTCGAAGTAGATATATGCTACTTATAAATAGTTTACTTTAGTCTCATTCAGTATTTTGCAGACCAACAACAAAACCGACGATATACGTATATAATAGGGCCAAATGCTTTTTATAGATCTAACTTTTACCATACAACCCATCAAACAATTTTAGTCACTTATTTTTTTTTATTAAAATAAAAAAAATAAACTTCCACCCTTTTTTTAAAACTTAAATATTTCACAAACTGTAAATCGTCAAGCTACAAAAAAATACCATCGCGACGAGAATTAAATTATCTTTTTATAGACATGCATTGTTATATACTTTCGACGAACTTTTTTCTCGATGAATTTTTTTTTTCACCCAGAAAAATCATATATGATTCGTAAGAATCATATATGATTCGATTTTAACAAATCATATATGACACGAATCATATATGATTCGTAAGAATCGAATCATATATGATTTTTTACGAATCATATATGATTTTTACGAATCATATATGATTCTTTCTGGGCGGAAATAAAATAAAAAAAGTTCGTCGAAAGTATATAACAATGCATATCTATAGAAAGATCATTTAATTCTCGTCGCGATGGTATTTTTTTTGTAGCTTGAAGATTTACCGTTTGTAAGATATGTTGTTTTGAAAAAAAAATGTGGAAAATATAAACGGGTTGCTATGATTGGTTGATAGGTTCTATGGCATGTATGGATTCTTCATGGATCTGTCACTACGCCTTTAAAGTGTAAATTGTGGATAAGTCACACGTCGTTAGCAACTACACGTGTATTGTATCAATTACTTCGCTTAGACTACTCATTATGGGAGGTGGTCGGAATGAGGACTAAATATGACTGGGTGCACAAAAAAATATTGAATACTAATACTAGAAACATATTTCAATGGACCGGGTGCATTTAAGATGACTATAGGAAAAATTGATTTTTTTTTTTTTTTTTTTTTTTTTTTTTTTTTTTTTTAAATTAACACTACATTAAAAAAATTCATGGGGCACTCGGGCACCCGCGGGAACCCCCTGGCTCCGTCTGTATCTACAACCACCACCTCTACTTTTCACGCGTCATCCCTTTAGCACACGTATTCGATCATGCGTCATGGGCATAAGTTTACAATGGTTCCATGGTGCAGACCACCAAACAATTTCCCGTGCTTATTACTTTTTGTGTGTGTTTGTAAGCTATCTGCAAGGACCATGATTGGGAATTGTTTGAATAAAGTGAGGTATTTATATTTTTTTTTTTGTTTGGTGGTGACCATAAGTGGTAAGTTTAATAAGGTGTTAAATGATGATGTGTTGTAATGACCTACAACAAACCTGAGAATCTAGAGCGGATAACTCGATAATGTGAAGGCGACAAGCAAGCAGATTTATATGTGTCGATGAAACGTAAAACCGCACAAGACTCAAACGATTACATTGTATTAAACGTTTGTATTGAAAAGAATGTAGTACACCGACCCATCCCCCCTCACCTCCTCTGTAGAGATGAGGGGGGAGAAAACCAACCCTAAAAGAGTTGAAGTTGGCTGCTAGACAAAGGAGAAAACAAGATGAATGAATGGTCGGACTCAACAGATCATATGCCATATATATAGTATGTGAACCGACCTATGCATTCCTATTTGACTACAGTTACACTACGACCCCCTGGACTTAGTAATACTTGCTAATATGGATACTATATTACAACAATTTCCACCTTAGTATCATATTAGCCATCTCCGATACGCAGCAGCTTCAACCAATGCTCTACCCATAGCGTAGTCAAAATCCACAAAACCTGTACGTTTGTCTGTAATCCACGATCGAACCTATCCAACATACCGACATCTACAGATGCTATGTCAGGTCTCGTGCAGACCATCTAATACTCCCGGCTTCTAACCGCATATGTATATGACCATTTACCATTCTTTTCCACTTCACAATCCCTGATAGACTACCCTCCAACGACAGTATGGAGTGTCCCTCCAACAAAGTCTGTACCAACTTCCCGTTGTGACCCTGGACTGTGACCCCCTCAGAGTATTCCCACTCTGATCCCTGATGATCTCCATACCAAGTATATTTCCTTTTGCTTTATCCAACAATCCCTTGGTATCCGAGATCTCAGCCTTGCATCCGCAAGAAAAAACCATACCATCTATATAGAGAAATAGATGTATGAACATAATTGGTGTATACTCCCAGTAATAGTCGTCGCTGTCGTCACTGCTTTTCCTTCAACCATTGCTGAGCACACACATCTAACCAAGCATCCATATCTTCTTTCAATCCAGCCTTCCACTTGGAAATCACCTCACAAGCAACTGTATCATTGAAAGTCAATGACTCATGTGTGTATATCTTATCCACTGCAAGAACTGCAAAAGCAGCCTCATTATTGTTTTCTCTATACCTGTATAGTTCCCGTGCTGAGTGTTGCTCCCTATCAAGTGCTGAATGATAGTCTATTAAATCTTGAGTTTGTACTTCAAATGTATGATCCCCTGAGGTTCCACCTCAAATGTACGATCCCCAGCGGTTCCACCTCAAACTCAACCCCTGCAACACCTGCACTGAACCTGTACCTACACTAGAACCAATGAAAGTTTTCTTGTATTCCCCACTCTCATTGAAATCCATATTCCTATAAAGCACTCCCTTTGAAGTAACGTCATCTAACCTCCAAAGCTTATTACCCACTATACCTTCACGGTATCTCAGGAACATGCACTTGACCTTACCCGGTTCAAGCATCCCTTTTTTATACAAGCAAGCCAGCCAAAAGACCCAAACATATCCATAGGTGTCTCAATTCCAATCGCTGATGATGGTGACTTATTCATGAGATATGTAGACATGGCTGTATCCTCTGCCTAAAAAACCTTTCACAGACCAGACTGAATCAGAAAACAATGTACCTTAGCCAAGAGTGTCACGTTCGTCTTCTTAATCAACTCATTCTGCTGCTGCAACACCCAAATGTTTGGCGACCCCATTCTTCATACATTGTTGTGTAGACCTTTGATTACAAGAATCAAGAACATTGCATGTCTTGATCTTGCCCTTCAATGTCTTCCCGATCACTGTCCAGGGTATATACGCAATTAGCCTTCCTTGTTCCTGATAAAACCACCATATAACCCTTTATAACCTTGATCTGCCCGACTACATCTTCACGGTAAAACCCTCTTTTTCAAGAGTACTCAGCGATATCAAGTTTTGCCTTAATTCCAAAACGAAACTTGACCCATCCCTCATTTGTACTTGAACCTTACCCGTCCCATGTACATGGCATTCCCTGCCATTACCCAGCAGTACATTGCCACCGTCATACTCCTTATAATCAAACAAGTAATCTCTCCTGCATGTCATATGGTATGAGCCCCCTGAATCTATGATCCAGTATTATAACTTTTCAACACTCATCGCTATCATAACATCAGCATTGTCATACCCATCAGCTGGAGAACCGGATACTTGATCTTTTTCCTGACAAAACCTTGAGATTTCTTGTGATTATATCTCGGACAATCACTTTTCAAATGTTCTTCAGACTAACATACATAACACTTGAGTCTGCTGTTTCTTCCAAGTGACTTTGACCACGCGCTACCTTTACCCTGCTGCATATCACTTTGATCAGACCTGCCCCTCACAAACAACCCTTCACCACCATCAACCTTTGCTTCCATCATCTTCTGAAGTTCCCTAGAATGAAGTGTCGCGAGCACGTCTTCTAGCTTCAAAGTATCCCGACCATATAGCAAAGTATCCACGAAATTACCGTATAGCAAAGTATCCGATATAGCAGTATCTATAGCCGCTAAGTCACCTACCAGCTGACTCTTACCCAGATGCATGTGAAAAGTATATAACTTTTTTTTCAACTACAAACGATTAGCTAAAGACTTTTTCATGTATAAAGTCTCTAACTTTTTCCAAATTCCCGCTGTAGTCATCTCTTTGGTGATCTCCTGTATGACCCGATCAGCCAAACACAAGATCCCTTTTGTGAATTTTCTTACACAAAAACCACAATATAGCAAAGTTACTAGTGTGTGAAAAACTCTTGCTTTATCAATATAACCCTAAGAATAAACCTTCTTAGAAATCGATCAAACCAAGAAACCCTTCAAAAATACCCTTTCTTACTTAAATATCGATTGAACCTTGAAAATCAAACCATCCAACAAATCGAAAACCCTTGAATCAAGAAAGTACCTAACGATTTTTGAAGTAACCCTTGTCGTACTTTATTTTTGCTAAACAAATTTCTTGTAACCTAAGAAACCTTGCAACCTAGACAAGTCTTGAACTTTCTTTTCTCCAACCCTTTGTTTATTCTAATAATCTTGTGATATGGACCTCACAACACTGAATTATACAAAGTACCTTGTGCAATATCCTTCAAAGTAATTTTGTTTTGTTTCCTTCTTTTAACAAAAAAGAAAAGTAAAACACCTGTAATAAAAATCGATATTTTATTAGAACCTGTAGATTTTATTATTTCCCACAAAAAAAAAAAAAAAAAAAAATCGATTAATAACACCCTTTTGAAGTCTTCTTGTTTTGTATATTAAAACTCAAAAACAAGAACGTGGTCTTCTTCTTCTTTGTCAATACGTGACAAAACCCGAACCAACCAGACCGTCGATATTTGATAAATCAAAAGACCGAACACAACCTTGAGCTTTCTTGTAACCTTGACAACTCGAAAACTTAAGAACCTTCGAAGTATTATTTGTCGCAATAACCTCAACAAACCGAACTTCAAAGAACCCTTTTAAGTCGACTCCTGCACCTTCTTGTTTTCGTTGATCCTAACTGGTAGCCCAAGCAGAAATCTACCCTCTGCTCGTATCAGAAAACGATCACCAAGAAAATTTCTTTCTTTTGTCGATCATCAAGAAACCCGAAAACTGAACCGTTTTCTTCTACGATGAACATCGAACAAAAGAGCCTTCAACAAATCGATCCTAGATTCCAGAAGCCCTCGACCAATACCACTTGTTGAAATGACCTACAACAAACCTGAAAATCTAGAGCGGATAACTCGATAATGTGAAGGCGACAAGCAAGCAGATTTATATGTGTCGATGAAAAGTAAAACCGCACAAGACCTAAACGATTACATTGTATTAAATGTTTGTAACGAAAAGAATGTAGTACACCGACCCCTCCCCCTCACCTCCTTTGTAGAGATGAGGGGGGAGAAAACCAACCCTAAAAGAGTTGAAGTTGGCTGCTATACAAAGGAGAAAACAAGATGAATGAATGGTCGGACTCAACAGATCGTATGCCATATATATAGCATGTGACCCGACCTATGCATTCCTATTCGACTACAGTTACACTACGACCCCCTAGACTTAGTAATACTTGCTAATATGGATACTATATTACAACATGATGTGACACTAACATGAAAATAATGAGTTTAATATGATCTTTCAAGTTTAACACTCCATCAAGCACTCTTTTTCTTAAACCTTAAAAATTACTCGTCAAAATGTAATTTTATTTATTTATTTATTTTTATTTTTTTTTAAAATTTCACCAACCACCATAGAAGAACACTTTACTCAACGAATCCAACACTCACGTGCGCACGTGAGCCTTTTCTCACTACATAAACAAAAACACATTTTCACTCCGTATTTCCCAATAACAAAAACACACCTCAAAACCCCACTCAAAACTCACCACACTAAAAAAAAAACCACAAATTAACCAGGTAGTAAAAATAACTTACAATCTAATTAACCATACACACAGTAACTTTTTTCACAAGTAATCCCATTTCATTATTTCTTTTTTGTTACAGATCTCTATCCTCATTGTTGCACCACCAGATCTAGGGTTTCTTTCAGTTACCGATGACGTCACCTTATCACCTACCCATCATTTCCGCTACTCAGGTATCAACTGTGTGTTTTTTAGTGTGTGTTTAGGTGAATTAGCTTTTTAATTTGGGGCTTTTTGTGTGGTGGTGACAGGTGGGGACGTTTTTCGTTGGGAATTATTACCAGGTGTTGCAGACGCAGCCTGATTTTGTGCATCAGTTTTATAACGATATGAGCACGTTGTTGCGTGTGGACGGGGTTACTCGCCAGACTGCGAGTTCTATGCTGGTATATATTTTGTGCATTTGTTTTGTTAGCGTTTTGAGAGTAGGTGCGTTTTAGTTGTATCCGGAAGGTAAAAACGCGTAGTTGTTAAACAGGCAACTGTTAGTAGTAGGAGTTTGTTTTATAAAAGTGTTTGGTAATGTAGTTGTAGGTGTGGTTGTAAAGTGTGAAATGACGTAGAAGGTGAATGTTGTTCTTTTAGTTGCGTTTTTTGAGTAGGAGCCTTTTAGTTATATCCGGAAGGTTAAAGCGTAGTTGCTGTACAAATAACTGTTAGTAGTAGGTGTTTGTTTTATAATAGTGTTTGGTAACGTAGGTGTAGGTGTAGTTGTATAGTGTGAAATGACGTAGAAGGTGAACGTTGTTCTTTTATTAGCGTATTTCGAGTAGGGGTGATTAAATAAAATCAGAAAGGTAAAAACGCTTGTTGCCAATCAAGCATTGTATTTCTAAACGTTAAAAGTGAACTAACAGCTGTTTGAGGAAACTAGCAGTAGCTGTTTGTTTTATAAAAGTGTTTGGTAATGTAGTTGTAGCTGTAGTTATAAAGCATGAAATGACGTAGAAGGTGAATGTTGTTCTTTTATTAGCGTTTTTCGAGTAGTAGTGTTTTAACAAAATCAAAAGGCAAACGCTTGTTGCCAAACAAGCATTGTATTCTAAACATTAAAAGTGAAACGCGACAAAAAGCTTGTTGCCAAACACAGCCGATCTTTTTGGAGAGCGTTTAGAATACGATGCTTGTTTAACTACGAGCGTCTACCTTTTGGATTTTGTTTCAACACTACTACTCAAAAAAACGCTAATAAAAGAACAACATTCACCTTTTACGTCATTTCACACTTTATATTGAAACATATTGATAGCCTAAATTTGCCATTCATGTATTTGGTAAATAGATACTTGCTCAGAGATGTTGTTTTATGAGGTTTGAGGTTATATTTATGAGATAAGTGTTGACTTGGATATGTTCATGTGCCTATATGTTGATTTGTGTTTTGAAATAAGTAGAGTAGGGGCCTAGGGGGTGTTTGGGTTTGCTTACTGAAACTGTTAATCCCGTATGAAATGGTTGAATAAGTAGATTGGAATTAGCTACTCTTATAGAATAGGTATTTATATACTACTTGTATCCAAGGTACGTTGTAAGTGTTATTTGATATGTTATTGGAAGCTTGACATTCACGTATCAGGTAAATAGGTGCCATTTCATAGAATTGAATTAGCTTGTTTATGCTTTTTGAAACAATCAGATAAGCAGTTTGGAAGAAGCTGCTAAGAAGAACTGGTTATTTTGATTTGTGTTATCAGAGGATACATGAATATCTGTGTACTGTAATGTTGGTGTTTCTTAATTTATTTATTTGCTCACTGAACTCTGCTTTGCTGACAGCTCTTAGTTTAGGTGTTAGTTGATATGATTATCTGTTACGGAACGAAGCACATTTGAGGATATGCTTGTGTGTGTACTTTAATGTTCATGTTTTGTGGTTAATTATTTTGCTTCAGTGCTTCCTGAACATTGTTTTGTTGATAGCTAGTATGATAGGTCTTTGAGGTTAGTAGGATTTTAGGTGTTACTGAATATGCAAATCACTCACAGAACGAAATATTTGGGAACTTGGGCTTGTCTGATATGCCGGTAGTATTCCATTAGTTATCCTATTAGTCATAGATAAGTATGAAATGACGTAAAAGCTAAACGCTGTTCTTTTATTAGCTTTTTCGAGTAGGTGCGTTTAAATAAAATCAAAAAGGTAAAAATGCTTGGTTGCCAAACAAGCATCGTATTCTAAACAAACGCGACAAAAAGCTTGTGGCCAAGCGACGAGCTTTTTGGAGGGCATTTAGATGCTTGTTTGGCAACGAGCGTCTGCCTTTTGGATTTTGTTTCAACACTACTACTCAAAATGCTAATAAAAGAATCGCGTTCACCTTTTACGTCATTTTACACTTTATTACTACAACCACAACTACGCTACCAAACACTTTTATAAAACAAACTTCTACTGCAGTACTGCTAACAGTTGCTAATGTAGCCAAACATATTGATAGTCCAAATTTGTCATTCATGTATTTGGTAACATAGTTGTAGGTGTTGTAGTTATAAAGTGTAGAATATAAACTAGCAGTTAGCAGTAGTAGTTTGTTTTATAAAAGGGTTAGGTAACATAGCTGTAGCTGTTGTAGTTATTTTAGCTTTATTGGAAATGTTGGTGCCCTTTGTAGTGTGCTATAGTAGCTGTTTGATTAAATATGTGTAGTTGCTGTAGCTATAGAGCTTAAAATGCCGAAATAGGACGTATACATGTTAAGGAGCGTTTAGGGTCATTTAGAATATAATGCTTGGCTGCTTGTTTGTCAACAAGCTTTTAGCTTTTGGATTTTGTTTAAATGCTCCTAGTACTACTGCAAGGTCGTTGCTGGTATTTTGTTATATGTTGTTTCCAATTTCGTGTAATTTACTAGGATTTTGGGTGTTATTGGAAGTTTTGGCGTCATTAGTAAAAGCGTTTGGTAACATAGTTGTAGTTGTTTAGCTATAAACTGTAGAATATAAACCAGCATTTAGCAGTAGGCCAGTAGCAGTTTGTTCTATAAAAGGGTTAGGTAAGATAGCTATAGTTGTTGTAGTTATTTTAGCGTTACTGGTGTCGTTTGTAGTTACAGTAGCATTTAGAAGTAGCCATTTTTATGAAAGTGTTTGGTAATATACGTATAGCTGTAGTAATATAGTGTAAAATGATGAAAAAGGACATATACACGTTAAGGTTGTGTTTGGCGACAAGCTTAGAATATAATGCTTGTTTGTTTGGCAATGAGCATTTAGTTTTTGGATTAGGTTTACACACTCCTTCTCAATGCTTATAGTTGTTAGTTTATAGCGTATGTGTAAGCTTATGGACTTATTCGAATTTAAGAATGCTTATATGCTCACTTTGTTGTCTTATGAGCTTATAGCTAATGGCTTATATAAGTTCATAAGTTGAAGTTGATAAGCTCATAAGGCGAAAAAGTCTGTTTATGAGCTTTTACAAATTCAAATAAGCCCTGTGTTGTGGTAGAATTTGATTTGTTGTCAGTTGAGAGAATCTGTAGTTTAATTAGTAAGATTTAAGGTGTTATTCGATATGCTTTATCAGTTAAAGTTTGTAAACTTGACATTCTTGTATTGGGTAGTGTTTGATACGATCTTTAACCAGTCATGATTGTTGTTGGTTTGATGATAGTGTGTTAGATTTGAGGATATATACATGATTATTTTTGAGTTTTTTTTATGAATGTTGACTTGCATGTCGATGGTTTGTGTTCACGTGCCTCTGAATTGATTTGTGCCACTATAAGTGAATACTATTTATGGGGTGTTTAGGATTTGTTACTAAAACTGTTCATGCTTTTTGGAAGAATCGGATTAGCAGAGTTTGGTATTAGCTACTCACAATCTGATTCACTAAAACTATTTACGTTGATTTGTTTTACTAGAGGAAATATACATATTAGTTAACCATGAATTTGATATGCTGTGATTGTCTCATTTGCTTCTTGAACTTTGATTTGATGATAGCTAGTATTATAGGTGTTTGAAATTAGTAAGATTTTAGGTCTTATTTTGTTCCCAAAAAATAAATATTTTAGGTGTTAATTCAATATGCTTATCAGTTACAGAACGAAGTATTTGAAGGTAGCGTTCCATTGGTTATCTTACCAGTCATAAATATCATTGGTTTGAGTGATTCTAATAACTTTGGGGCTACAATTCAGAGTTCTTTTATTGACTTGCATATAAATGCTGTGTTCATGTGCCTCTGTACAATTCAGAGTTCTTTTGTGCCACTATAAGTGAATACTATTTATGGGGTGTTTAGGATTTGTTACTAAAACTGTTCATGCTTTTTGAAAGAATCAGATTAGCAGAGTTTGGTATTAGCTACTCACAGTCTGATTCACTAAAACTATTTACGTTGATTTGTTTTACTAGAGGAAATATACATATTAGTTAACCATAAATTTGGTATGTTGTGAGTGTCTCATTTGCTTCTTTAACTTTGATTTGATGATAGCTGGTATTATAGGTGTTTGAAATTAGTAAGATTTTAGGTCTTTGTTCCAAAAAAATGAATATTTTAGGTGTTAATTCAATATGCTTATCAGTTACAGAACGAAGTATTTGAAGGTAGTGTTCCATTGGTTATCTTACCAGTCATAAATAGCATTGGTTTGAGTGATTCTAATAACTTTGCGGCTACAATTCAGAGTTCTTCTATTGACTTGCATATAAATGCTGTGTTCATGTGCCTCTGTACAAGTATGTGCCACAATAGGAATTTGATGAATGTTGACATCCTTATTAAAATTCCTTATGATATATAAAAAAATCAGATAAGCAGTTTGGAATAAGTTGCTCCCAAACTGATTAATCAAGTTTGCTTGTTTCACTCTCTGAAGTCAGATAAGTAGATTGGGTAAAAATCCCAAACACCGCAAAACCGCTAACTGCTTTATTAAAATTAAATAAGCTGATAAACAGTTATAAGAAATCCCAGATGCGGCCATAGACGTTCACGTTATAGTTGTATCTGCAGAGTATTTGGGATCATGTATATGTTGCAACTATTCTCATGTGGAACTAGATGAAATTTCGTCATGTTTTGTGGCTCTTACTTTCCTCCATTCTGTATTGCAGCAAATTCATGCCCTTGTCATGTCTCTCAACTATACGGGAATAGAAATCAAGACAGTGCACTCCCTTGATTCCTGGGACAGAGGTGTCCTTGTATTGGTTTCAGGTTCTGTGCACCTAAAAGATTTTGCTAGCAGACGGAATTTTGTGCAGACATTTTTCCTTGCACCTCAGGAGACAGGCTACTTTGTTCTGAATGATATATTTCAATTCGTTGATGACCAGCCAATTCATCATCATCCTGTTGCCTTTATGGCTCAAAGTGATCTTGTATCCAAGTTGAATGGAACGACCGCTGTTCGGGAACAAGGTATTTAAGCTGATTTCATAGCAATATCATTTATTTTTTATGTGATCCCACTTTTCTGGCAAGAAGTTTATACAATATAAAAATACGAAAAAAACTATGAATCTAAAGTATACATTAATTTAGATAAGAGTTGTGGGATAAAACAAGTGAATAGATAAGGCATTATGACAATTCTTTTTGAAAGGCCGACATCATATATATTATACAGTATATGTTTTAGTGAATAATTATGGATTATTGAAAGCCAATGATTTTATAGATTGTTTCTGTGGATGAGATATATGTTGTGACACATGCATTATCATAGTGCTTCTTTCACATGTTCATAATTTATATGTTGCAAAATGGCTTATACAGCGTCAAGCTACATGCCAGCGGATGATATCCAAGCTAGGGATTATGTGCCACCTACCACAGCTGAAGAAAATGGTACTGTGAATAACTACAGCTTCCAAGAGCAACAGTTGCAAGACCCTGTGAGTGAAAACATTCATGAAGACAACTACGCTATGCAGACGAATGGTTCAGTCCAAAATCCAGTGTCTGCACTGAAAAATCATTCCACTCCGGTTGAGGAAGTTGTTGTAGGAGAGCCTCAAAAGCACACTTACGCTTCTATTGTATGTAACTAATCTTTTTTCTGCTATAAATAACACATTTCACCCACATATCTATCCTTGGACTGACTTTTTGTTCTTGTTGTTTCTGGAAGTTGCAAGTTGCAAAAGGGCATCCTGCACCATCCGCACCTAGAGAGCAACCTGTGAAAAAGAGTGCAGTCCCTTCAGATTCAAACAATGTGTCGAAGCCCCCTTCACGGCAGTCAAGATCTGGAGCTGAGGCTGCGAATGACACATCCGTCGTCGAAGATGAAGGTAACTTTCTGATATATGTAACTGCACAATATTCAGTTTTGATGCTTTGGAATTGATACAGTTAACTTGTTTCATGGGTGCTTTCTTGTGTATTTGTTGTTCTGTAAAATTTCAAATCCACATAAGGGTATTAATTACTTGTATAATGATCTTACTAGCTGAGGTGCTGTCTGTTTATGTGAAAAATGTGCCGTCCACTGCACTTGCTTCCCAGATCGAGGAGGAGTTCAAGAAGTTTGGTAAGATCAGGCCAGATGGTGTTGCAATCAGAACCAGAAAGGTTGGTTCATTTAACATCTTGCATAACATGTCCTTCGAGCGTTAAAAGACACTGATTATGAGTTCCTTATATGGATGCAGGATATCAATGTGTGCTATGCATTTGTTGAGTATGAAGATATCACTGGTGTTAACAACGCTATCAAGGTGTGACTTGGTCCTTTTACAATTTTTATAATTCTAACTTCTGTCCACCTGCATCTGTTCTGTGGTCATCAATTTATATGAATCAATGTTCTCGTGTAAATTTAATGACTTTGCTTTGCGAATTGCAATTTATCGTGCAGGCATCTACTGTTGAGATTGCTGGACAACAGGTGTTCATTGAAGGAAGACGAGCAAACAGAAGCAACGCTTATCGAGGTGGAAGTACGTGTTTATACCTTTTATTAAGTGACCTTTTTTGTGAGAAGTTTTTGCTTGATTGGCAGTTGATCATTGAATTATATGTTAAGTGACCATTTTACAGTTTCTTTTATGAATGGGTCGATATGGGTTGGTTTTACAGGGGATAAACACTAGCCAACGGGAATTGGTCAAAAGTCTCTCAAAGTCGGTTTTAGATGCATACAACCATTTTTATGATTTAAATTAGTATCTTAATAGGATTGTTTATGTGATCATAACATATTGATCATTCATTAGAAACATGGACACAAAGTGTTTTTGGGTCCACCTAACTCAATTCAGAAACACCTGTTTTAACAAGTACTGAAAATGACCTGTTATTCAGCCCGCCATGTTTATTTTTACTATAGTGAAAATCGTCAAACAGCATATGCAAAACATTTTTATTTTTACTATATACTTAATGATATTTTTGTTCATGTTTAAATTTTACTATATATTGTGTATAGGAGGAAGAGGAAGAGGCCACCAAACGGATGGAAAAGGGCGTTTTGGAGGTCGAAACTATAGCAACCGAGGCAATGATCGTGATAACACACGACCAAGAGGCAACGGCTACCATCGTCAAGCCCGGACATATTCCAACTCCTACCAGGCTTCTCAAAATGGTCATGTATCATCAGATTGAAGACCATGAAGGCCTGAAAGTCCGTTAGACACTAGCATTATAGTTTTGGAAGAAAGCAACCTAAGTTGATGAATTGATGAAGTCTTTATAGTCTGTTTGTGCTGGGCTATATATGCATCTCGATATCTTTATTTTGAGGTGCTTCTCTCAGTTACATTTTTGACCTACAGAAATAGTATTGACACGACCGCAATGGTTTATGAAAATGGTTGATGCATTTTTCAGTCTTTTGCTGCATATGAAAATGGTTTATGAAAATAGTATTGACTCACGACAGCAACGGTTTATGAAAATGGTTGATGCTTATTAACGTTAATTACAATAATTAGTATTACATGTTGTGCCTCAGCTAGTCGGCTATAACATTTATGTCCAAATTTTGACCTTATCTGTGTACTATTTCAAATAGCTTAATGCAAGCTAAACATTTGCAAAAGTTCATGGATCCTTGAACTGGTCAGAGTTTTCCTGAATGATCTTCACCATCTTCATCATCTGCTTCCCAAAGAAACTTGGCGTGGGCGGCAAGAACATGACTGAAAACACAAAATATCAAAATGAAAATATACAATGTGAACACGATGTCGTATACTAGAGATGATGATCTAAAAACACATGTCACCCTCATTAACGTATACGGAATACCATAAACAAACGTGAGGAAACAAGGGAAATGGTACCTATCAGTTGGAGCAGCTTCGACTGCACGTTCAAAGTAAGCTGAAGCTTTGTCTCGATCATGATGACGATCCCACACCAATTGAGCATATTGTGAAACCACTTCACCATCCCCAGGATCTGCTTCTACTGCACGCGAGTAATACTCTTCAGCTCCTTCAAGGTCTCCTTTGGTCTGTTAAAAAGAACACAAATAAGTTGCAACTTTTCTCAGTTATAAAATGAATTCTTAACATCAAAATCCAAAAGGAAATCCTCGGGTTATAATCTTTACCTGTTGAAGAAAATGGGCATAGTTTCTAAGAAGCAATGGGTCACGACATTTTTCGTTAACCACCCTCTTGTAATATTCCTCCAAAGATTCCTGAAATACAATGGATTATAGTTTAGCTGTAAAGTTTTTATTATAAAAAGACGTACTTTTTGTGTATGTAGACATTCACAGAAAACGATGAGTTTACCTCAACCGGTGCAGTTGTCTCATCATTCTCTTCATCATCGTCTATTTCCCACAGGAACCTTGCATATGCTCCAAGAATATCACTGCAAACATATACTTAAATCAAACTGTATTCCAATTTCAAGACCATTACCACAAACAGTTTTTCAAGCTTTGCAGCAGTTTTTAACTTCGAAATCGGTATGTACTCATCAATAAATTGCGCAATTATAGTTCATGAGAAGTAAGGAATGTACGGAACTACTCACCAGTCTTCAGGAGAGGCAAGAACAGCAGCTTCAAAATAACCTAAGGCTCGTTCCTGGTCATGATGAAGCTCCCATACCAATCTAGCATATTGCATCAGAGTTTCGCCATCTTTAGGATCTGCTTGTGTAGCGCGGAAGTAGTATTCCTCAGCTCCATTAAGATCTCCATTTGACTGCCATACCGTATAATTGAAAATGCTTTAGATCACTTCACAGTAACTTGTAGACATCGACTCCAAATAGGATCCAGATGCCTTTTTACTACTTTAAAAGGGGGTGTTTCGTCTTTGGTTATGTTGCAAACTAATTATAAGTTTTAATCTTTATGGTCAAAATAATCATAATTTGGAGAAGCAGGTAACGAGTTTCATCAGATAACTATCTGATTCTCTGAATCCAAATTTCAAAGTGACAAAATCACCATTAAAAAGCGCATCCAAATACTTCTCACAATTTTAACTCCGCGGTTTGTAGATCAAAGTACATATATAAAGACTATTCCATCAGAATAACTATGAACAACTGAAAGAAACAGACAGGTGTTTAACATTGCATTCTGAAAGTGCTTATGTGACATACTCTGTAATAGTGTTTAATCCATTGTTTGAGTGTTTGGAAAATGTCTTTTCAAGGATTTACATGTGACCTCTAAGGGTTGTTTGGGACTGCTTATTTATCGGCTTTGAAATAAGCAGGTACCAACCTGTTTAACTTTTTAGTGCTTAATCCTCCTAAAATAATGAGCTCTTTCACTAGTGATTGGAATTGCTCAATTGCTTAATCCCAAATACCCTTTTATATAATCATAATCAGTTTTGTTGCAACTACCCCTAGATTTCATTATACCTAAACATTAGTATGTTTGGCAAAACCAGTAGTAGCTTGTTTTAAAAGCTACTTATGTAGTTAAGTTAGCTTATTGCATAAGAGCTTATCCTTTAATAAAAGCCCTCCTAAGCTTTGTCATTCAAACAAAGCTTTTTCAGTGAAACCTGATTGTTGAAGCTCAAGCTCCTATACGCGCCAAAACATAGCATACCCTGCTTAACTAGGAAACACAATAATCAAATAATCACTTATGAAATGCACATTTCTTTAGTTCCATCCAAAACCCAAATCATTCCTATTCCTAACCAAATGTTCTAAGGGGGTGTTTGTTTAAGCTTATATAGCAGGCTTATGGCTTATGTTTCAAAAGGTCATTTTTGTGGCTTATTTAGAAACTTTTTCAGCTTAAATGAGCTTATCATGACATAATAAGCTCATATATGCCGAAAAGTTTCAAATTAAGCCTTAAAAAGTGAGCTTATCATGACATAATAAGCTCATATATGCCGAAAAGTTTCAAATTTCACAAATTACACATTCAAACACCCTTTAGGGGGTGTTTGTTTAAGCTTATATATGGGCTTATGAGCTTATTTGATTTCAGCTTGTATCACATAAGCTTGAACTTTTCGGCTTAGTTTAGAGACTTATGGGCTTATATAAGCTTCTTATATGATAACAATCTTATATAAGCCCAAAGTTTCAAAATAGGCCAGAAAATTGGGGCTTATTAAATATAAGCCGAAAACATATAAGCTCATAAGCCCACATATAAGCAAACAGCCCCTAAAACCATTATTCACATTCATAATTTTAAATTAAAAAAAAAAAAAAAAAAAAAAAAAAAAAAAAAAAAAAAAAAAAAACACACACACACACACACACGAAACACAAAACCAAACCAAACCAAACCAACAAAAACAAAAACAAAAACAAAACAAAAACAAAAACAAAAAAAAAAAAAAAAAAAAAAAAAATGGTAAAAAAATTTCACCTGCAAATGATGAGCATAAGTTTTCAACAACACAAAATTCAAAGGATCATCATCAACCATCTTCTTATACTCAATACTCAAACGATCAAAGCTAAAATCACTATTACTAAAATCCCCTTGTTCAATATTTATAACCCCATTTTCATTTTCATCAGCATATACTGAAAAAGAAGGCTCTGTATGCAACATTAAGTAAAAAAAAATAAAAAGGGTCTTGTTAATTTTATATTTTTTGAGTCTTTATGATATAAAGATTGAGACTTTGGGTTTCAAAGATTGGTTTACAAGATACCCAGAAATTGTATTGCAAGAAAATGGTGTTTACTGTTTAGTGGTGGAGAAGTGATGTACTTTGTTTTCAAGATTTTGTTTTTTTTAAGATCCTTAAAATGGGCTATAAAATGAGTCTTTTAACACATGTTTTCAAAATCGATAGTTGACCAACGGGTTAAACCGCGAACCGGTAAGTGTTGGAAGTTATGGTTAAATTTTTAGAACTGAATCACTGGTCATCATGTATACTAATGGGAGTTAAAAATAAGGTTAATGTTTGGTCAATTGTAACGACCGAATTAAGTTTGTGTTCATGAGCCATTAGTAGATTTTATTGTTACCGTTTCTTTTTCTCATTCGTTTTACCTATAAATGAGAGCTTTTCTCATTTATCTAAATATACCGAAAAATACACAACTCATCACTCATCTCCTTTTGTGTTACCATTCATATTTCTGGTGTGTCGGTTTGTGATATAGTGAAGGCACGGTTTTGGTTCGCCTTGAACCCGTTTGTGCTAATGGAGTTATCCGTTGTTGTTGTATCCTGGGAGATAGACGTTCACGATTCTCAAGCATCGTGGAGAGGACGAATCTATCTTAAAAAAAGGGTAGCATCATAGGCCTCAACATTTTCCTTACTTGTGTTCTTTGAGTCTAAACAATCAAAAGATTCACGGTATCGTTCTCTACACTTTTATAGTTTTTATGTTATGTTTTATTTGTCTCTAATAGCAATATACACGTAATATATAACAATTAGATCATCGAAAGCCGGTTTAAAAAATTAATTAAAAAAGAATTGTCGATTAAACCGGTTGAACTGTAGATAAAACCATGAACTAATAACCGGTTTTTAAAACATTACTTTCATCGATATTTTTTTTACAACAATATCTAGCCTCATGCATCAAAATCAGCTAATTTAACTTGTCTAGAAACTAGATTTATAAATCTCATGCATCAGAATCAGCTAATTTTAGAACAAAATAAGTTAATAACCATGTTTCTTAAAGTTAAAAGACACTCTCATAAGTAGGGTGTAACAAGCTTGAACATCAAATTTCAAGTGTTTTCTTAAGGCGTAACGTATGAATCAGGCAACATTATCGGTTACTAACATTATATTTGTTAAAAAAATTTGAAATGAAATTTTGTTATTTGATTATTGTAGCGTTGATTTTTCAAAACTAATTCTAGTGATTTTATCAGTCAGGGGCGGACCTAGTAAGTTCTCAGAGGTTCACGAGAACCCGATGGATATTTGCCGTCTAGTGTAAGTTTTCGTTAAAAATTCTAATTTCTCTTAAATGAACATGGTCTCAAAATTTTTTGTCACGAAAATATATGTTTTTTCAGTTAGTCTACTAATATGTCAAAATAAATACATTTCTTCTTTTAGTTTTAATGAAATCATAACTTTTACATCACTTTTTTTTATTTATATTCAAAAAAATAAAATATATACACATGATAACTTAAAATTATGAGTCACTCCATTGCTTAAAGGTTTACATGTATGGTCTTCTGTATCGCTAAAAACCGCTCATTATCAAAATTGTCACAATTCCAATATCACTAGTAAATCAAAAGAGGTTAACATTTTTTGTCTTTATTACTAAACTTTTGATAAAGTAACGTCTCAAAACCACAAAAAAAATGGACTCACGTACGCCATGCAAAATAAGTCTGACTTTGACCTTTTGACAAATAGATTCATGCTACCGGCCACAATAAACAAAGACAAGTTCCACTTTGCCTTTTGCTTTATCTTGTATAATAAGGATAAAGATTTGATTTTATATTATCTTATTATGATTGACTTTTAATCAAGCAAAGGTAATATACTAAGATTAAGGGATAATAAAGAAAAATGTATTTAACTTATTCATTTTTTATTTATTTATTATTTAAAAAAAAAAAAAAAACAAAAAAAAAACATTTTAAATTTCAACATTTATGTGGATTTTATTCATATACAATGACCATTTACCTGTCGGTGTTAACAGTGATTAAAAACGTAAAGATATAATGGTCACAAGCTACACACAAAAGTCGAAATTTGAAAGGTTTGTGTTTTAATAGAAGAAAAAAAGTTACACAGAACAACAAAAATAGACAAGTTGGATAAATTTGTTTTTGTTATTCCTTACATTTAACCTATGGAAATGCATGTTTTCTTATGTTAGGTTGTCTTCTTTAGTTTACAATCACCACAAATTACAAGCAGAAATCCCTTTGGGTTTTATCTAGGGATGAGCATTTCGAATCGAATCTCGGAACCGAACCGGAACCGTACCGGTACCGTACCGAAACGGTACCGTTCCTGATATACGGTACGGTACCGGTACTACAAAATAAGGAGGAAAAAAAATCGGGACCACTAATTCGGTACGTGACCGGTACCAAATCGGGATATTCCCGAAAAAAAAAAGGAAAAACCCGATTTCCCGGTACCGGTACCAGTACCGGTATCCGAATCCCGTTCGGTACGGTACCGGTACCACTAATTTATGCTCGGGAAAAATTCGGTACCACCAATTCGGTACGGTACCGGTACCGTGCTCATCCCTAGTTTTATCCGTTTTATTTCCAAACTAGCTTTGGTTGCATTTGCTTAGTACTTAAGTTATATGCAACGCGTGTAGCTTGGAGACGGGGGTTTGGGATTTTGTTGGAGAACAAAGTTTAAATCCTGCACACAACAAATTTGGGAGTAACATTAAAACGCATAGCTTAGGTGGTTTTGAAAGAGAG
This sequence comes from Artemisia argyi, assembly GCA_030686995.1. Classification (NCBI taxonomy): domain Eukaryota; kingdom Viridiplantae; phylum Streptophyta; class Magnoliopsida; order Asterales; family Asteraceae; genus Artemisia; species Artemisia argyi. The sequence continues at coordinate 21,811,300 of CM060685.1, read as the reverse complement.
GAGTTTGTAAGAGAATGATCACATCTCGAGTGCGGTCAGAGACTATCTTGAGCAGACTGTTGAGTCAATATGAACATTGACTTTCACGTATTGACCTCAACCGAGGCGCGTGACCATCATGAAGCTAGCCTGTCTAGTGGGCGGGCCATGAAGCTAGTTGTACTTGTAGTATATGTGGTATAGATTCCAAATTTCCAATGTTTTTTTTTTTTTTTTTTGGTTGAACATGATGAGCCTGTCCTATGGACCATGAATGTAGGCTAAGCCCAATATGTGGGCCTGTTAGTAAGTAGTGGTACTTATAAATGACTCATGTATAATTTTGTTTTCAAGTAATGCTTTTTAACTCCTCTTGTAAGATATGAAAAGGTGTTTTGAATGTGTATCCGTAACATTATATCGTGTCTTTGGTTGCTTATTTTGAACCAAAAAAAAGTTCCGCAAGGTCCTAAACTTGCTCATCTGCCTAAGGTTTGTAATTCAAAGTATAATACTTAAATCGACACAATAAGAGCTTGATTATATCTCGATCATCCCCCCCTCCCCCCCCCCCCCCCCCCCCCCCCCCCCCCCGGGCTTTGCACCACCGTTGATCATCCTATCGATAATCATTGAATATTCAAATGAAACAACATATATCTACCAAAACAAAGTTGAAACCAACTTTGACCATAATAGCTAAAAATCTAAAATTGATATCTAGCTAGAAACACATTTTAAGGTACACACAACTTGCTTTATATTGCCTAACATTTTGTATGAATAAAAAAGAGTGGACTTGAGACAATGAACAAGATAAAGTGGATGATGATCACAACATATATATTGCTATTCATAACGTAACTCAACTTAAAAGGCAACATAGGTCATGTTAGCATACTTATCCTATCCTAATCACTTCTCATAATAAAAGCCAGAGGTGAGATCATAAATCAAGAATTTTCTAAATATCAAATGGTCAAATTCCGACCATTTATTTTTTCATCAAAAAGAAAAAAACTTTTTTTTTTTTTTTTTTTTTTGAACATCAAGATTTTATTAAACTAGCAAGATGCTAGAAAGAAATTACAAGGAATAAACCACTAAAGGGTTTTGAATCCAGTTGTTCCAAGATATGGAAGACATGTTACTTCTAGTGGAATACCATCTAAAAGAAAAATCAACAATATTATCAAAAATCATGCTACGTTTAGGCTGATTGGTACCAAATATCACTTCGTTACGGAATCTCCATAAGGACCAAAGGGTGACACCACAAACAACATCCAAGATGATTCTTTTGCTCGATGCAGAATGAAGGCCATCAATCCAATCATACAAACCAGACAAATTGTATATAATAGGGGGAGAGATGTGCAACCATTTAAAGACACAAGACCAGGCTGTAGAAGCTAGCGTGCAATCCCATAGAGTATGATAAGCAGATTCAACGCCATGATCACAAATTGGACAAGTAATAGAAGCCACTTCAATTCCTTTACGACTGAGATTCCACCGGGAAGGGAGGCGATCACGAAGAGACCTCCAAATAAAGATATTAATCTTCTTTGGAAGAAGGCTATTCCATCTAGTGCGCGGCCCATCTGGAAGAAAACCCCTATCAATTTTGTGCCGAGCACTTTTAACAGAGAAAGAGGTAGTACCAATAGTCCAGGCCCAGGTATCTTCTATATCATTAAGAGACATACCAGAGATGTTATTTTGGAGGGTATCTAGTTGATTAGCGATAGTACCTCGTGAGACATCTCGCGTCCATTCAAGATGCCAGCCATTATCCCAACAGTCTCTAACCATGCAGTCTCTATTCATAGATAAACGAAATAGCCGAGGAAATTGGGATTTAAGAGAAGTTGTACCCGTCCAAGTGTCGTGCCAGAATTTTGTTGCAGCTCCGTTATTTACCCGTCTCTGCATGGAAGAAAGGGGGATAAAGTCTTTCTCATGCATGCTGTTAATAGAACCAACAATTCTATACCAAACACCTTTGCTTTTAATGTGGTTAAAAAAAGTAGAGGAGTCTTCATTCAGACCATGAATAGCCACTATCAATCGAGTCCAGAGAGCATGAGGATTATTTATGAATCCCCAACGCCATTTTTGAATGAGAGCGTGATTCAACGAGAAAAGGCTGCCAATCCCTAGACCCCCTTTGTCCTTGGATGCAAGAGCTATCTTCCAAGATATCCATGAAATCTTTTTCGTTTTTGCATCATTTCCCCAAAAGAAATTAGATCTAAGTGACTCTAACCTCTTATTAACCGTTAAAGGCATAGGAAATAAAGAGAAAAAATAAGTACCAATCGCGCCTAAGATTGAGGTGATGAGGGTAGCTCTACCTCCCACGGAAAGAAGTGAAGCTTTCCATTTAGAAAGGCGTTTTGCAAACTTATCAATAATAGGGTCCTAGCTTTTAACCAGTGCCATGTTACAATCAATAGGAAGACCAAGGTAGTTGAATGGGGTAGTCAAGGCCTGACATCCGGTAATCGAGGCAAGTAAGTTAACTTCTGCAATTGGGACACCAACACCAAAAAGTTTTGATTTGTTGTAGTTAATTTTCAGCCCAGAAACTTTGTGAAAACATTCCAGAATGGCAACCAGACTTTTGATGTTATTTTGAGACCACTCACCAATGAATAAAGCATCATCTGCAAAAAATAAATGAGATAGATTCAAAGTGTTAATATTGAACCCTCTGTACAGCCCCGCAACCATAGCATCTTCCATAGCTATATGAAGACCTTCCATAGCAATGATGAATAAAAAAGGAGATAAGGGGTCTCCTTGACGAAGGCCTCGCTGAATATTAAATTCATGAGTAGGGCTACCATTGATCAAGATCGAGGAGGAAGCCGACTTAAGACATCCAGAGATCCACTTAATCCATGTATTACTGAAGCCCATGAAGTGCATAATTTGAAACAGAAAATCCCAAGAGATAGAGTCGAAGGCCTTCTCGAAATCTACTTTAAACACCATTAACTTAGCCTTTTTATTTTTGCACCATTGAATCACCTCATTGACCATCAATGGACCATCAAGAATCTGGCGGTTCTTAATTAAAGCAGATTGTTCTTGGCTGATTATATGATCGATAACCTGAGCAAGACGATTAGCCAAAACTTTGGCAATGATCTTGTATTGGGCCCCAATAAGACTAATAGGGCGAAAATCACTAATCACCATAGGATTTGGAACTTTTGGGACCAGAGTAATGAATGAGGTATTGCACCCTCTTGGAAGAATGCCAGAATCAAGAAAGTGCTGAACAAAATCCACAACCTCACTTTGAATCAAGCTCCAAAACTCTTTATAGAATGCAAAAGTGAAACCATCCGGGCCCGGGGATTTATCAGAACCACAATCCCATATAGCATTTCGAATCTCAGAACTCGAAACCTCAGAATCTAATAAGGCATTTTGAGCATTGCTAAGAGTTTTATAGAAAGGACTCCTATTAATTATCTTAACAACCTCCATCTTTTGGAATTTTTGATCATAGTATGCATGAAAAGCATCTTTAATCTTTATTGGATCATCAATCCAGTGCCCGTCAATTTTAATCCCATGGATGGATAGATTTCTGCGTTTTTGATTGACAATCGTATGGAAGAATTTAGAATTTCCGTCCGCCTCAATACTCCACTTAATTTTTGCCTTTTGAGAAGCGTCAACGGCTTCGTTTAATTCAATATTGCGAAGTTTGTCAATCCAATCAGCACGTTGTCCATCACCCGTCAGATTAGTAAAAGGGGAGGTAATAGCAGCATCAAAATCGTTGATCTTTTTAATGAGATCCTCCTTTTCACGAGTCTGAGCATCTTTACGATTAGAAGACCACTTCTTGACAACAGTTTTCAAACCCTTCATTTTATTCTTGAAAGCAACAATAGGATTCATTATGTTATCAGTATCATAACTATCCCACAAATCCTTGATAATGGAATGAAGATTCTTATCAGTGAGCCAAGAATTATAAAACTTGAAGGGAGTTGGACCAAAATCAGTGGACATAGGAGACAAAAGAATGGGCCTGTGATCAGAAATATGACAGTTCAAAACATGAGCCGAAAATTTCTGAAGAATTGGAGCAAGTGTATCCGAGCTAAGGAAACGGTCAAGCTTGCTAAGTTTATCTCCATGCTTGTTTAACCGAGTGAATAAGTGTCCACCAAGAGGAATATCCCAAAGATGGGAATCGTGAATGAATTGGTTAAAAGTATTAGCAGAAGTAGGGTTAAAAGCCGTACCAATTCTTTCAGAAGCATGTCTAACCTCATTAAAATCTCCAAAAATCAAGTGGTGCCCCCGGTTATTATTCATAAAAGCAGAAATTTCCTCCCAGAGCGCTTCTTTTTTGTTGACATCTTGAGGGGCATAAACATTGATCATAAAACAATGGATTTGAGAAGCAATCCATTTGCCTTCAACAATAAGAAAATGTTCAAACCTGAAGACATTGATTTGATTAAAAACATTCGGATCCCATATAGAAACCAGGCCACCTGATCTGCCAATAGAAGGCCCCTCCACAAACTCGAACTGATAATTTCCCCATGTACTTTTAACTTTGAAAGAATCTAGATTCGATACATGCGTTTCTTGGATACCAATGAAAGAAACTTTATGCTTATTACAAAGCTTTGCAATAGCTTTGCATTTATTCGCTCCTAAACCACAAGAGTTGAAGGACAAAATATTCATTATTTACCTTGACATGCACCAAGACTATCAATGTATTTCTTGAGGTCGTTTTTGCTTCCTTCCATGTCATATCCCAAGACCTTACTTTTTGTGACAATAAATATCTTTTAAACGATAAATCGTCAAGCGACAAAAAATATACAATCGGCACGAGAATTTTTTTTTATCTTTCAGTAGACGGACGCTTCAATATACTTTCGACGAACATTTTTTTTTAGTGTTCAAATTTTCACCCAGAAAAATTACATGGTTTGTAAAATCACTTATGATTTGTTGTTTTTTTATATCACGTGTGATTTGTTATTTTAAAAAATATCATGTGAGTTTAACAAATCACATGCGATTATTAAAATAACAAATCAATTGTGATTTTTCATTATCATAAAAAAAACTAAAAAAAAAAAAAAAAAAAAAAAAAAAAGTTTGTCAAAATGATATTGAAGTTCCCCTTTAAAGAAAGATGACTTAATTCTCGTCGCAGTAGTATGATTCGTTTCTCGTAATGATTAACAGTTTGTGAGATATTTAGTTTTTTGAAAAAAAAATTAAAATGAACTTTTTTATTTGATAAAAAATAAAATAAATGACCAGTATGTTCTAGGGCTGAGCATCGCAGACCCAAGACCAACCGAGACCCGAGAAAACCGACCGAAGACTGACCGAAATGAAGGATTATCGGTCCAGTTTCGGTCCCAATATTTTTCTTATTTCGGTATCGGTCCGGTTCGGTCCGAACCAATCTTACGTAAAAACCGATCATTATACCTTCTTGGACCGGACCGGACCGGACCAACACATTCGATCCGGGTCCTCGGTCTAGAGTTTTGGTCTAATTCGTTTCCGTCCGGTCCGGTTTTGAACCAATGCTCACCCTTAGGATGTTCACTTAATTTTTAAAGAATTAAATCCGTTTAACTTTTATGAAACCTCGAACAATACCACAATTGAAAACAACACACTCACCATCCACTATATGTATATACTTGAGAGCAAATCATTGTGACCATTTACGTAGTTTACTCCAACTTATAATATCTAACAATTTCTTTTTCATTGTATACCGAATTTGCGATATTTCATGGTGGAAATAGGTAGAACATTTCATACACATGAACTGATAATCATGCACAATTTCTTCGCTTAACAAATTTGTTTCTCATTATCTAGTTGGAAACAAACAATGTTTTAGTTATTTAGATAGAAGAAACCATTCATTATATATAAATTTCAAATTACATACATATGTCATTCAAAAATGTTTAAATCGGCGAAAAAAGTCAAAAACCCTGACCCCGTGTATTTTTTTAGATGCCGACTGACCTTTCTCCAAGGACCTAGCTCCAGGCAATGATCACTTATTCTAGTGACTTTTTAGCCTGATGTTGGGATTAGGCCGATAACTTATTTCTCCAAAAGCTCTCGTTTGCCGATCAACTAAACATTTATGATGGGAGAGATAGGAGTGAAACAATGATCCAATATATTTCAACAAGCCATGATGATATAATGTCATTTCATTAGTATTTGTCACTCAATTCACCAAACTAAAATACAACCTTAAGTTGAATTTTGATGGAGAATTTTAGGTGGATTTTACATTTTCTTACAAATAACTAAACAAATAACCATCTTAAATTGTCATAATGGTAAGAGGACATAAAGCTATCAGTAATAAGGAGTCATCACAACCAACTTTATTATCGTCATTTCAGCGTCACTTCAATTTATTTATTCACAACCATCTTCACCACTAATTTAGTGTAATAACTAATAAGACAACAACATCATACTTAAACAAAATATACCCCACAAAAACCAAAATATTATACACACACCCACAAAAACACACATCCACAACTGAATCGTTTGCACGACCGACTTTTCCCATTTTTGTCTTAAGATGCGTTGAAGGTGGGTGAGGGTAATAAGAAGCACACATCGATCCTCATATTTTGTTCTTCTTTTCCTCACTTTTTCTCTCAAACTTTTGCAGCACATTCTCTTTTTATTTTTTATCATTTAAAAATATCTCAATACACATATACTCACTCAAAATCTTTTCTCTCTTTCAGAAATTTCATCGTTTAAAAATATCTCAATACACATAAATACACACACAAAATCTTTTTCTTTCGTTTAAAAATGCTCGGGACTCTAATGCCGCTCAAGAAATGTTTTTGTGTTTGCCTCTTTTCCCACAATGGAAGAGGAGGCTTTCTCACACTCAATACTTATTTAAGCCCTATGGCATCGTTGGATAGACATTTTGGTACGACAAGAAAGAGCACAAAACAAATACCGTTTAAAATACCGAGTAAATCACGTAAATATGTGGAAAAAAATCGACTTCCTCCTAATAAACTAAGGGTATGTTTGGCGAAGATAACAGTAGCAAAAAGCATTAGCATTAAACAGCAACTGCTTGTTTTGATAACACGTTTAGTAACATAGTTGTATAGTCATAATTAGCAAGTGAAAAACGCTAGTTGTTCATAAATGCTACTTGAAGTAGCACCTTGATTTGGAGCATTCAAAAAAAATGTAGATATGGTTGTTCCTTGTTTACAAACAAGCATAAGTATATTTGGCAGCGAGCACTTAAGATCGTTTTGAAGCAACTAGCAACTAGAAGTTAACGTTTTGTACACATATGTTTGTTTGGCAACAAACAACTAGCTTTCTTAAATTTTTTAAACGCTCAAAATTAAAATGCTGCTTTTAGTAACATTACTAGCAACTATCGTTTTCATGTAGTAATTATAGTCATATAGCTATACTACCAAACACTTTATTAAAACATACAACTACCACTTCTTGCTACTACTTACCGCTACTATTTTCTAATACTGCTATTTTCGTCAAGCTTAACATACATTGTAAGAAACGGTAACCGCTACTTGGTAGTAAGGCTGCTCAGCGGGTGAAAACCGGACCGAGAAAAACCGAACCGGACCGAGACCGAATCCGGCAAAAAACCTAAACCAAGACCGGACCGAATGTGGTCGGTCCGGTCTCAGTCCAAATAGGCTAAATGTTCGGTTTTTAAGTCGGACCTGACCGAACCAGATCGAGATTAAAATTATGAAAACCTCTAAACCGAAACCAGACTGAATGTGGTCGGTTCGATCTGGTCTGATCGGTTTGCTAACCCCTACTTGGTTAGTTGATCTTCTAAATGCTACTTAACCCAATAATTTTTTTTAAACTAGACTTAAGAAGTCACAAGCATGACTCCAAATATATTGGTGGGGCCCACATGCGGGGTGGGTTATCGATTGAGACAGCTGTTAAGAAATGAGTAGGAGTCTACTTTCCCGAGCAAAGTTTTTATGGCGAATGTCTTGTGAATGCTCGACAACAACTACTAATCAAATTAAATTTGTAAAGTGCTTTTTCATTTTTATTTTTTTATAGAAAATCAAAATAAGTTCTCTCTTGAGAGCACATCATCAAAATGAACAGTACTATCTACCTAAAATATATCAATACCATGTAATGTTGGTATAGATTTATACAACATGGTATTTTAGCTTAAGCATTGTAGCGGGTGCGGAGTTATTGTCAGAAGACAAAAATTATATAATTTAATAAAAATTGTTTCACTTTAATTTTCAACAACTTAAATAAAATATTCTTTCATCAAATATTCTAGGTTTTTACTTAAAAAATATGATGAACAATTATTTTGAGAGATTTCGAAAATGAAATATGGATTATAATTTCAAAAAAGAACAATTATTTAAAGGACTCCTTTTATCATTTACCAAATTAAAACGACTGTTCATCTACAGTAAGTTTAGTTAGTAAATGTTATATTAAGAATATTTGTGATGATATTGGTTGGTAATGTTGAGTTTATGGGTCGAGCTTTTAACGAGTTACTCGAGCTCGTTTAACTCGAGTCGAGCTTGATAATTTTCGAGCTCGAGTCGAATTTAAACAAAATGTTGAGCTCGAATAATTTTACGAGCCGAACTTTTAAAACTTGTATTTAGCTCGGCTCGTTCGAAAGCTAGTTTAATTATTCGAGCCAAACGAGCTACTCGAGCTAAACGAGCCGAACGAGCTAATCGAGCTAAATATGTAATATCAAAATATTTTGATTATAACTATTTAATTACTGTTATTATTAAAGGTTAAATTTAAAACCAAAACTAATCATAAATACCTCTAAATAAAAATTATGAATCACTAGATGATTTCAACGAATCTCACTCGTATAGCTCACGTGATGTTGAGAGTTATATCAAGGTTTTTGTGATTAAAAATACAATATATGTATGTATATTGTATATAAACGATTCAATTTTATGATTTTCACGCTTACACACACAAAAGACATATACAATGAAATTCAAATATGTGTTATCACATGTGACACATATATATATGATACTCAAATATATATAGACACATATAACACGTACATATGAAAGCCAAATATGTGTTGGACACACATATAAAATACATAAGTGCGACCAATATTTACATATAAAGACACATATATGATATATGCATAAGCATAAACTCATTGTGAGGTTGCTAAATGTTGGAAAATTTAGTGCACTTGAGGGATGTGTTCACACCTGGTAATGGGTTTGGAGGTACGGAGTGTACACCCATTTGGTCACTGAATACTCTGACTCATAGTGGTTTCTGCTGATAAGCTTATCTTGTTTCTGCTGATAAGCTTATTTCTGCTGATAAGATTGTTTCTGCTGATAAGCTTATTCCTGGTGATAATCTTGTTCCTGATGGTAAACTTAATGTTTCCGCTGGTAACCACTGATTCCGACTATTATGGTATAATTAATGGGCCGTTAATTATACATAATTCTATGGGCTAGGGTTTGAGTAAACTCTAATATAAATAGAGGTTGTATCATAACTGCATGAATATACAGAATACAAACCCTAAACACTAAATACGCATCTGGTTCTTGATTTGTGCCTAAAACAAGAACATCACTTGGTCTTATCCCATAGAGATATTCGTGTAACCCAGGCATAAGGTCGAATAGTTTCTATTGGAAAGTGCTAACACGATTTTAAGTGAATATCCGGTACTATTGATTATCTTAACCCTGATATGGGAAACCTAAATAACCAACAATCAATAGAAACTATTAGTGATAATCAATGGCTGCTGCTATGAGACAAATGGTTGCTAACTTTTCCAAGTTGGAAAAGTTTGAAGGTGTTGATTTCAGAAAATGGCAAAAGAAGATGCACTTCTTGTTGTCAAGCATGAATGTGGTGTACGTCCTGACTACTGCTATTCCTAAAGATTATGGGGATGATGCTACTGTGGAACAAGTAATGGTCAGAAGCAAATGGGAGAATGATGACTACATATGCAGGGGTTTAATTCTCAATTGTATGTCTGATTCTCTATTTCATATTTATCAGAATGTTGAATCTTCTCAAGAACTATGGGATTCCTTGGAAGCTAAATACATGGCTGAGGATGCATCAAGTAAGAAGTTCCTTGTAAGTAATTTTAACAATTACAAAATGGTTGATTCTAGACATGTCATGGAACAATACAATGAACTTCTTAGTATACTTGGTCGATTCACACAACACAAGATGAGCATGGATAAGGCTATTTCAGTCTCTTGTATCATCGATAAACTACCTCCTTCTTGGAAAGATTTCAAGCATATGCTGAAACATAAGAATGAGGAGTTAACTCTTGTTGAGTTGGGCAATCACTTGCGCATTGAGGAATCACTCAAAGCACAAGACATTGACAAGCCAAAGAGTAGCAATGCTACTGGTCCATCAGTTGTCAATATGGTGGAGCATAACAACTCCTCCAGGAACAATGACAACAAGGGCAAACGTAAGCATCAGGATAACACCAAATCTGATTTTAACAAGAAACCAAAAGTGACTTGTTGGAAGTGTGGGAAACCTGGACACTTCAGGAAGGATTGTAAAGGTGTTAAGATTGGCAATAAAACCAATAGATCAGACACAAGTGGATCAGGGAATGGTAATACCAATTCTCTAAAAGGTCAGGATATATTTAATAAGTCTTTTGAGATTTATTATGTTACATATATATCTGATGTGTATTATGTGCAGGATGATGATGTTGCGTGGTGGGTTAACTCTGGAGCAACAATTCATGTGTGTAAAGATAGAAGCTGGTTCAAGACCTATGAGTCAATGAATGATGGTTCTATTCTTCATATGGGAAACGAGTCAATAGCCCTGATGCATGGAAGAGGATGTGTGGATTTAAAGTTTAGTTCTGGAAAAATTGTTTCTTTGTTTAATGTTTTACATGTTCCTGATATTAGAAAGAACTTGGTTTCTAGTAGTGTTTTGAATAATTGTGGTTATAAACAAGTGATTGAATCTGATAAGTTTGTTTTATCTAAACATGGTGTGTTTATTGGTTTTGGTTATTTATGTAATCAAATGTTCAGACTTAATATTGTTCATGATAATGTTAATTCTGCTTTTATATCAACCTCTAAACTAAATGATTCAAGCCTTTGGCATGCTAGACTTGGTCATGTACACTTTAAAAGAATGCGGAGATATGTCTAAGGATGGATTAATTCCAGCCTTTGATATGGACACTGAAAAGTGTAAAACTTGCATGATGACCAAAATAACTAAGAAACCATTTCAAAGTGTAAAACGTGAAACTAAAGTTTTTGAGCTAATTCATAGTGACCTATGTGACTTACATGCTACTCCCTCTTTAAGGAATAAGAAGTACTTTGTGACATTTATTGATGATGCTTCTAGGTTTTGTTATGTCTTTCTATTACATACCAAGGATGAACCATTAGATAAATTTAAAGTATTTAAAATTGAAGTTGAATTGCAACAAGGGTCTCTAATCAAAAGATTAAGGACTGATAGGGAGGTGAGTACATGGATACTTTGTACTTTCAGTCTGTTGGTATAATCTATGAAACGACTGCTCCCTATACTCCTCAGCAAAATGGTATTTCTGAAAGGAAAAACAGGGTGCTGAAGGAGATGGTTAATTCCATTTTGTCCTATTCAGGGCTGAGTCAAGGGTTCTGGGGTGAAGCTATATTGACAGCTTGCTATTTATTAAATAGGGTTCCTAATAAAAAGAATAAGATAACCTCTTTATAAACTCTGGACTAAAAGAAAACCCAACCTGAACTTTCTCAGGGTTTAGGGTTGTAGGGCTGTTGTAAGACTCCCTGATCCAAAGCAGAAAACTTTGGGTGAAAGAGGCATTGAATGCATCTTTGTTGGATATGCTGAGCATTCTAAGGCATGTAGGTTTTATGTTATTGAACCTAATGAGTCTGTTTCAATTAACTCAATAATTGAATCAAGGGATGCGCTCTTTGATGAGAATAGATTTTCATCAGTCTCTAGACTAAGTCAAAGAATTCCAAATGGAACCAATGACATTAGTGTTTCAGAGGTATCTGATGAGATCCCTGATGAGGTTGTGGAACAACAACCTAAACCTGAGCTCAGAAGAAGCAAAAGGGTTAGGACTCCAAAGTCATTTGGACCTGAGTTTCAATTATACTTAATTGAAGGTACAAGGAGTGAGGTCTCTGATCAATACTCCTATTGCTTCATTGTTGAGGATGATCCCAAAATATTTGAAGAAGCAATGAAGTCCCAGGATGTTGCTTTCTGGAAAGAAGCAATTAATGATGAGATGGACTCCATCATGGGCAACAACACTTATGTGTTGACTGATCTACCACCTGGTTGCAAATCTCTAGGTTACAAATGGATTTTCAAAAGGAAAATGAAGGTAGATGGAACTGTTGAAAAGTTCAAGGCTAGACTAGTCATTCAGGGCTTTAAACAAAAGTCAGGAATATATTATTTTGATACTTATGCCCCTGTGGCTCGTATCAGTACCATAAGATTGCTAATTGCTTTGGCATCAATTCACAATCTGGTTATTCATCAGATGGATGTTAAGACAACTTTCTTGAATGGTGACTTAGATGAGGAGGTTTACATGAATCAACCTCAGGGCTTCATCATGCCTGGTAATGAAAACAAGGTGTGTAAACTGGTTAAGTCTCTTTATGGACTAAAACAGGCACCTAAGCAATGGCATAAAAAATTTGATGAAGTGGTTTTGTCTAGTGGTTATTTACTTAACCAGGCTGACAAATGTGTATATAGCAAATATGATGAATCTGGTAAAGGAGTCATTATTTGTCTATATGTTGATGACATGTTGATCTTTGGCACTGATAAAAATCAAGTGACCTTACAAAGGAATTTTTTTCATCAAAGTTCTCCATGAAGGATATGGGGGAGGCTGATGTTATCCTTGGTATAAGGATTAAACATGAAAGTAACAAAATTTCTATATCTCAGTCTCATTACATTGAGAAGGTGTTGAAGAAATTTAATTACTTTGAGTGTACTCCAGTGAGTACTCCTATGGATACAAGTGAGAAGCTAATGCCTAATATTGGTTAAGCTATATCTCAACTTGAGTATTCTAGGGTGATTGGCTGCTTGATGTATGCCATGACTTGTACAAGACCTGATATTGTTTTTGCTGTGGTAAACTGAGTAGATTTACTAGTGATCCTAGTGCTCATCACTGACAAGCAATTCATAGGGTACTGAAATATTTGAAGAGAACTATGGATTATAGTCTTTCATATACTGGTTATCCTTCAGTATTAGAAGGATACACTGATGGAAGTTGGATCAGTAACATTGAAGACAATTCGTCTGCCAGTGGCTGGGTATTCCTACTTGGTGGAGGTGCAATTTCTTGGGCATCCAAGAAACAAACTTGCATCACCAGTTCAACCATGGAATCTGAATTTGTGGCTTTAGCAGCTGCTGGCAAAGAAGCTGAATGGTTGAAAAACTTGCTTTTTGAGATTTCATTGTGGCCTAAACCTATAACACCTATTTCTATCCGTTGTGATAGTGCTGCTACATTAGCAAAGGCTTATAGCCAGATGTACAATGGGAAGTCTAGACACTTAGGTATTAGACATAGCATGATTCGTGAACTTATCATGAATGGGGTGGTATCTATAGAGTTTGTTAGATCTCAACAAAACTTAGTTGATCACTTGACGAAGGGTTTGGCTAGAGACTTGGTTTTGAAGTCTGCTAAAGGGATGGGTTTGAAGTCCAATTTAGTCACTGAATACTAAGATACCAAACTCCCTCCTGAGGAAACTTGGGAGCTGAGTTCAATGTGGAAAGCTGAATATTTAGTGGACTGGAGCACATATTTTATTGTCATCCCAAGGTTGTGCTCAGAACCTGCTGAAAAAGAGGATGAAGTCTTTACTTCTCAATGGTTAATTTCTTTGAAAAAGTGCTAAGCAGGAGCATGAATAAAGAGGAACCACCTATGTAAATGTTGACGTTTTGTCGCTTCAGGAAGCTTTGGACTTTTAGCTTTTACAACATTTATGAATTGGATATGGACACATGGCTTGTATAGTGTCAGGAGTATATAAGTGTTTGAAAATGTATGTGTATTTTATCTTCAGGTATTCAAATGAGTTGAAGGGTTCAATTCTTAGAACACATTGATTCTCGAATATTTGAACGTGTAATGTACTAAGATGAGAATTCAATCTTCAAGATATTTTCATTTATGCATATATTTTGTTTTGTGTTTTATTTTCATGCAAAGGAAGTGAACTAAATTTGGGGAGGATTGTTGGAAAATTTAGTGCACTTGAGGGATGAGTTCACACCTGGTAATGGGTTTAGAGATACGGAGTGTACACCCATTTGGTCACTGAATACCCTGACTCATAGTGGTTTCTGCTGATAAGCTTATCTTGTTTCTGCTGATAAGCTTATTTCTGCTGATAAGATTGTTTCTGCTGATAAGCTTATCTTGTTTCTGCTGATAAAGCTTATTCCTGTTGATAATCTTGTTCCTGCTGGTAAACTTAATGTTTCCGCTGGTAACCAATGATTCCTACTATTATGGTATAATTAATGGGCCGTTAATTATACATAATTCCATGGGCTAGGGTTTGAGTAAACTCTATTATAAATAGAGGTTGTATCATAACTGCATGAATATACAGAATACAAACCCTAAACACTAAATACGCATCTGGTTCTTGATTTGTGCCTAAAACAAGAACATCACTTGGTCTTATCCCACAGAGATATTCGTGTAACTCAGGCATAGGGTCGAATAGTTTCTATTGGAAATTGATAACACGATTTCAAGTGAATATCCGGTACTATTGATTATCTTAACCCTGATCTGGGAAACCTAAATAACCAACACTAAAAACAATTGGTCCATAGTTCTTAAACGATAGAACATAAACAACGTTATCCATGGTTCTTAGACAATAGAACATAAACAACGTTATCATCTTCGATCAATCTGATGATGAAACATAGAAGATTGTTGTTGGTAATATTCTTGTAGAAACTCCTATTCTGAGTTTAGTTATGAACTAACTAACTCTTATACTCGTTTAAATCATGTTAACTAGTTGAGATAATTATCATAATGGTTTATTAATTATAATCCATTACATGTGAATACAAACATGTTTGTGCATACACATATAATGTCTCTCATATAAGCATTTATACATACAAACACTAGCATACATTCTTACATATGATTCACACATACATTTACAAGAGACACATGAAGATACATAAATACACATACACATAGGACTGTAAACGAACTGAACATTGAATGAACATTTCATGAACCGTTTGGTAAAACGTTCGTTTATGTTCGTTTATTTATTAAATGAACAAACGTGAATAATATTTTATGTTCGTTTAGTTAAATGAATGAACATGAACAAAAGTTGCGTCCGTTAATAATTACTTGAGCTCACTAAATAATTTATGATCTTGACTCTAACTCGAATAACAAAATTTCCTTGACCAATTTTATGAATCGAGCTTACAAAATTATATACTTCGCTATACTCATTCGAAAATCATGTATATAGAAAGAGGTAAAATATATACTAGGGAATCATAGATGATACAAGTATATCAATTATGTGTTATCTATGAACCTTAATTAATAATTTATTTTATTCTTTGAGCATCAATTTTTTTCTTTCTTTTATATTATTAGATCGAGTGTATTAACTTTGTTATTTAGTTTAATTAGTAAATTTGTTTGCATAAGTTAATGAAAAAAAATATCATATTTTTAATTAAAAATTATAATTATAATAGAAAATATAATAATACAAAATTGATGTTTTAAAAATTTTGTGTAGTAGTTGTATATTGTCTAATCAAAGAAAAAAGATGAAAAGTATCACATATTGAAAATAATAAGAAAAGTGAAGAAAGATGGACACTATAAAACAAATACCCACTTCCTTTTTATAAAAAACAACATATACTTGCAATTATAAAAAATATAAGTATAATTGTTATACACTTTTTTGCTTCAAATGCAAACTAGTATTTATTATAAGTTACTTTAAGCATTAGAACAACTTTTATAATTGTAAACGAGCTTTCGAGCTCGAGCTTGAGTTAATAAACGAGCCTATCAAGTTCGATCTTTTATATGAGCATCTTAAGTAAAAAATTTTAAACGAGCTTCAAGTTCGAGCTCGAACAATAAAAAAATATTTGAGCTCGAGCTCGAGCCAATTTATAAAAGTTTATTCGAGCTCGAGCCGAGTAGTTAATAAACGAGCCTAGCTCGTTTAGGCCAAAACTCGACTCGGCTCGGATCGTTAACACCCCTCACTTTATGCATAAAAATGATTTGATAGCCGTTTAAGAAGTGACATATTTATGTGAGCTAAAAAGTGTTTTGCATTTTGTTATATTTTATTCTTTCGTTGCAATTTACACGAATAATTCTTTTTTCGTCTAAGTGGATTTGAAGAATCGTAATAGACATGCCACGTCAATATTTTTATGTATATTCAATTTTAATAGTAGTTTTTTAAACATTTCATTAAAGCCCTAACTACTTCACTTCGCTTCACTCTACATTGCAACCTTAATTGAAAAATCTAGTTTCAAACCCTAACATTTAATCATAATAGTGATGAACTTGACGGTTAAAAACCGTAATTGATACATGACTAAACCGTACCAAAACTAACTCGAAATGTACACTTATTCATAGTGTTGACGTGACTCGTACACTATGATATTTCAAATTTTTAGACGAAAAATGTGCCTTTAGCGGATTAAAACAAAGTTTGAAAGATGATGACAACATGTGGAACATTTTTTTGTCACTTAACTGGTTTTTTGTAAAAATTTTGTTGCAATTTCTAGATTAATGAAGAGTTGAAACCCATTAGGTAAAACCATATTTTATTATCTAATACTAAAAAGACTCAAACTTTGCACACTTTAATCCGTAAGATCGGACAGACTAAATCTTATTTTAGATCATGGTAGTCCTTTTATTATTATTTATGTAAATAAATAATGTTTATATGTTTCATTTTTCTATGTCTTTTCACGACAACTAACAAAATAAAGTGTGCTATGGATTAGGGAAGGTGATGATGGTGTTTTCTTTGATATGATAATTTATGTACAAAAAGTAGTAGTGTAATACCAAAAAGTAAATAAAAGAGAAAGAGTACTTCATGAGTATTTTTTTTTTCAATAATTTCTTGCAAGAAAATAACAACTCTTTCTTGGACACTCCTGTAATGATACAACCTTTCAAATCATAAAACAAGATAAATGCTAGTAACAAAACTTAGGGTTATTGTTAAAAAAAAACCGACATTTAGGCTAAGCACAGTGGTGACCTGGGTCATCAGTGTCACATCAGCTTTCTCTCTCCGGTGATCAGACGTGACCCAAGTGCCACAGTCGACGACCCGTGAATTTTATTTTATATAAAAGAAAAAAAAGGTGTTTTGTTTGTGTTTTGTGTGTGTAATATTGGTCGAAAATTCGACCGATTGTTTTTTTTTCCCCACTCAACTGATATTTGCACCTTCCTCCACATAGGCCTCGACCGATCTCCAAATCGGTCACCAACAAAATTCGACCGATATTTTCATGTCCACTATGTGTAGCCTTAGTTTATGATTTTATCAAAACTAACTTCATATATTTCGCAATTAACTCTATATTGTTTCGCTAAATCATACGTTCCATTATCACATAACGAGTTGGTTATATCGGTCCTGAAGGTATTTAGCTTACAAGTACGGGTTTGAAATTCTTCACTAAAACCTCCAACGTTAAAAATCTCAAAGCAATAATTCTAAAGTCACCGTTTAGAGATGTAGCTCCGCTAGGTCTGAGAAAGAGAGTTTTCAATAAAATGATCACATCCTCTGAAACGAGTACGTCACTCTCATTAGTGACCATTGAGTGAGTCTAAACATTGCAATCTGCACATACT
Source organism: Artemisia argyi (assembly GCA_030686995.1). Classification (NCBI taxonomy): domain Eukaryota; kingdom Viridiplantae; phylum Streptophyta; class Magnoliopsida; order Asterales; family Asteraceae; genus Artemisia; species Artemisia argyi. The sequence goes on along the minus strand of CM060685.1, from coordinate 21,793,242 downwards.
GTCATCTAGATTGAGCTTGCGAGATGGTAATTAACATGTGATATCTGTTAAAAGTTACGTATAAATATTAATAAGTAAATGACTAGTATCGAACCCGAGACCTCGGGATTGCACACATTACAAACAAGAATAAAGTATAATAAATATATATATATATATGTTAAATGTATCGTATATATGTATTTATAAACACTTGAGGGACTTAATGATCGTTAAATATTAACTGTAAGTATTAACTATCATTAGTAACGAAAGAACGAGGACTAGACTGTAACTAGGAGCCAAGAAGGTTCTGGAACACCCTCTTGGGTCCTAGGCCGGTCGACAAAGGGGAGGGGAAACCCAATCCAACACAAACTTGTCCTCCAAGATACTCTAGTATAAATACAAGGCCAAGGGTTAGACTTTCACATCTTTTGTGCACACACACAAAACCCTAAAGCTTTTCTTTTCTTTCTTTCTTCCTTGGCTGATCGGCACAACACCCCTAAAGGGTTTGGGTCGATTTTGGTTTTTACCAAATCAAGTGTTTTTCGTTTACTTGCATAAACCTTTATTCGTTGGTAGTTTGTGTGTACAAGAACGAGGTAATTACTCACTATAGTAATTATCAAGAGATCGATAAACAAAACGGTAAGGGGTTTATCATTGATCTATTTTACACAAGATTCAAGGTTTATTGAAGTGCATCGGGTACGTTACTATTTATGTTTTAGTTATCTTTATACGTGTTATAATTGATCCTAGCTTCCGCATAATGTGATTATTGATTGTCAAACTCTAACAGTGGCATCACGAGCCATGTATAACATGTAATTGATTACTAAAACGTAATAAAAATCGAATCTTTAATTGTTTTATATACATGTTTTGATCTAGGATTTTTTTCTTAAATTTTTTTTTAATAAAATTTAAACCCTAACCCTAATTTGGGGGGGGGGGGGTCGATTTCCACATAAAACCCTAATTAGGGTTTGTGGTTTACTTGATTAAATTGTAATCACTAGAAACCCTAGGTCTTTAACCGGTTATGTGAACGTACTTGTGACCTATGTGCTAATTGTTAGGTTTAATCCATGACGAAACATGCATGTTAGTCATGGATCTTGTTGTTTTGATTTATTTGTCACATGTTTTATATAGATCTAAAATTGGGGAAGACTCCAATTTATATATATTAAAATCAATTTATATGCTATGTGGTGTGTACATTGACTTTGGCCTACGCAATTGATTCGTCAATATATGTGGCTCTCCTCCATCAAGAGGAGAAGGCCTTAGTTGATTACATGCGTTATTATACCTAGAATTGATTTTATTATGATCTTTTTAACAAGGTTTGCATGTGGCTAATTGTTTCACGTTATTATTATTAGTTGTTTATTTTTTTTTAAATTACTTGTCTTTTTATTGTTTCTTTATTATTGGACTAGTTGTAAGCAATAAAAAAGGGTGATTTTCATAAATGAAAATAATATGGACTAATAATGGTGAAACCATAAGTGATAAAGATTGAATCTTGCGGAGTCTTAGATGCCAACAACGGTTCGCTTCGCACGGTAATTCGCTCCAAGGCGAGACTAGCAAGATTCATACTCTATTACATGATTTTGAGATTGAATCCATAAACTTTTGCTTGATTGATGTTTTGTACAAATATGCTTTTAAAATTAAATCCTTTAAGACGATATTCATAACCGTGATTTGAAGGCTTAGAAAAGAGCCTTAGAGTCTGCCTTGGTTATCACAATCTTGAATATATCTTAAACGAATTACTTTTAAAATCATAATTGTAGAAAGTCATCTTAGGGTTTATTAAACCTCAAGTAAAACTTTGTGTATTAATTTCACGAATTGGTAATAAAAAGGTTTTGAAAATTATGCTATAAAGATGAGTGCATGCATCTTTATACATATTTTGATTTACATATCAAAATTGGACACCCTTATAATTTAAGTTACATGCCATCTATCTATAAGGAACACTTGAAATTTTAATTTAGTAAACGTGAGACTGATGCGTAGGGATTGCACCAGGCTTTACCTCTCAAGGGATCTTGAGAAGCTTACAACCCCCACCAGGCAGTGTACCTGATCGATGTAGTATAGTATAATGACAAATACCGGGGATTGATCGTTCAGCTAGGAATAGTGTCGCTAGGATTAGAAAACCTAAAGACTAGGTCTAGAGATGAGGGATGATTCTTTTTGTATTTTTATGTTTTTTAGAAAGCAAATTAAAATCTCGGGTTTTAAGGATTTGGGCGGAATTCGTTGCTAGTCAACTAACCCAATACTAAGATGCAATCAAAATAAAATACTAAAATGAAAATAAACTATATTAAACTAAGGCTGTGAGCAATATGTGGGAGAAATGGGTTTACTTAGATTTCACTACTCCCTAGATATCTTTTACTCGTTAATTACTTGTTATAGTTGCGTGGATGACGGATTGTATTCCTTAATACCATTCATGGGGTGGCGTACTTACTTCCCCAATCCTATGAGTGCCTACTTCACTCCTATGTCGAGCCGGCTAAGAAGCTCCTAACATGGGATCATTAGAATTTACTCATGCATTAAATACAACCAATAAAACCTAGTACACATCGGTTCATGTTTCCTAAGACGTTCAAGCATGTTACACAATGGAGATCTGCCAGTTTTCTTAAGCCCAACATTGAAATCATTCATCCAATACAACCATAAACAAGTAATCAACACATAATTAACATCTAGGTTTCATTAGATCTAAGCAAACACAAGATAAATCTAGCCTAGCATGTTGAAATCAAGACAAGCACAAGATATAGACAACCAACACATAGACATATTGATTGAATTAAGAGAAGACTTATCTCAATAGCACATGAAAGGATTCAAGGAGTGAAAACCCTTGAATTTACTGTAAAATACGAGCTAGGGTTCACAAAGTTCAGCCCTAGGGTTTCTCCACACAAGTTCCTCATAATGAATGAAAAATAAAAAACTATATATATATTTTAGAAAGTGACGGCGTCAAGAACAAATGTCTGACGCCGTCATCTCGCCGCCAAATAGTTCCTTGGACTGCCTAGATTTGGATCTGACGCCGTCATGTGTACACCTTATGCCGGCCGTCATGATTTTAACTCTTGACGCTCTTCTTGTGACGCCGTCAGGTTTGTACTGGGTCGTCACCAAATTAACTCTTGACGCCGTCATGAATTTCCTCTTGACGCCGTCATACACTGTTCTCAGCATGGAAAATTAAGTCTTTGGCGTTTTCTTCACTTTTATGCTCCAAAAAACGTCCGAATTGCTTCCTTTTCCAGATTTCACTCCCAAAGTACCTAAAATCACAAAAGGAACGATTTAGGGTAATATTTGATCAAATAAATTCAATTCCGGGCTTAAATGACCCCCTAAAAGTGGTTCATTTTTCGCCTCATCATATACCCTTACACTTGAGATTTGCTTGTCCTCAAGCAAATGCGCTTTTATTCTAGTCAAAATACAAGTTAGGGGTCATTTTAACACTAATATAAAAGTAATTACAACAAATAATCGTTCCACTAAAGACCAAAGACAAGCACGGAGGTCATATACTAGCACCTCACAAATAGTGTTTAGATACTCACATCTCTCGGGTGTAATAAAGTTATATCACAATATGGAAATGGAAGATATCTCTCACTACCTGTCATAGCAAAATAGATTACCATAGCCTTGGGAAAGGATCAAACCCCCACCACATGGCGTAAGCACCTAGGATAAACTATCAAAGAGGTCTTTTTAAAGGGTTGTAACGTTAGGTGTAGGGATATGGAATACACGGTTTTGTTGGATATAGGCAGTCTTTACTGGTGGCGAGTTAACAATCTTGGTTAATTACATGTACAATATGGCATTGCTAAGCAAAGACTAGACTCGACTTAAGCTAATAAATGAAAAATAACAAAAACATAAAATAAACATAGAATGAAACGGGATGGTAGTCCGTATGTTTTTTTCTTTTTTTCTTTTTCTATTTTTTTTTTCTTTTTCTTGATTTTTCGATTTTTTTTTTTTTTTTTTTTTTTTTTTTTTTTTTTTTGTGCATACACTCTTACCCTACCATCCAAAATAATACATCGTAGGGAATGAACATTCCCCTTACACTTGAATATTTACATACTTTACAATTAACTAATCTAATGACTCGAATTAAGAAAATCAAAACACTTGGAGTACTTTTAAGATTAACGTACATATGGGGGTAATAATATGATGTTCTTCCCCATTACTCCATAACATAAGTACTTTACCCATGAGTCTCAATCGTCCCAAAATAATATGTACAAGGATATGACTCGACTTAGCAACCATGTAATCAATTAGATAATTAACTAAGGGTTTAACAAATAACAATAATGCACTAAAGATGAGTGCATACACTGAAGGCTAAGGTGATTTGGTTATACATTTAAGTGGCTTGTAACAAATTCTTCCTTTAAGTAAGATGCTTAAAGTTAGAAACGAAAAGATAGGCTCGGAGGGGTGTACTAGGGGTTTCGTGTACTAAAAATGAGTACAACGCTAATGGTGTGGGAAAATTTAGTTGACTTTACTAGCCAAATAATATGACTTAAATGGTCAAGTAATTATGATACGGGTTTAACACAAGGGTGATCCTAATGCCTCTTATCATATAGTAAATCCTACTACACGAATGTAGTCTCACTAGCGGTCTCGGGATGCATCACTAACGCAAGTTCTAGAATCTAAATGCTACCGGTACACTCATAAGCCCTAATAATGAATGCTTTTCCTATCAAATCTAAAGGCGAACCTCACATATTTGGGTGGAAAGTTTTTCTGAATAGTACGGTTTTTTGCTAGTCATACAATCTCCTATCCATGAGACGCTTGCTAAGGCTAAAGTTTCACTCCTAAATGTTGTAAAAAATTTTAAATTTGGCGCTAAAATTACACTAACAAGTATTTCTCTTAGTTTTATTACACACCTACCATCAAACAAACAAACTCAAGTGCAAGTGTATCCTATAAGGTATCATCATTTACCATCCCCTTACACTTAGGATGAACATTTTCCCCAATGTTCAATTAAAGAATGTAAAAGTGAAATACGTAAAAGAATGAAATCAAATACTCTCCTGATTCGTTCGGTATGGATAGTGTGGTAACAAGGTTAGATCTTCCTCCAAGAAAATGAACAATCCAAGCTTCCCTTCTAGAAAAATAAATCATCTTCTTGTTATACATAACCTGTTAAACCTGAGAAAACAAACAAGGCAACCTCGCGTAAAATCGGCGACAATCTATATATAATAACAAATCCTAGAAAGCAATGTAAGATATAATGCTTGTGGAATGAATGTTTGCAGATTTCCTGGATTTTATAAAACTAAAGAATTAACAAAAACTTTAAGACTCCGTTAGAAAAACAAAACTAGCAAAATTTCCAGATTTTTACACATGACGCCGTCAAGAGTAAACTCATGACGCCGTCAGAAGTGACCTGCAGAAATTCTTATGTTAAGTTTCCGGAAAATTTCTGGAAAAACTTGGTTCTACTTCCTGGAAAATCCTGCAAAACATCATTATGACTCGATACAAGCATTTGACTCAAACAAGTAAGAATATAAATGTTCACTTAATATTGTGGAGAGTCATGATCGGTTTGTTTCTTAAAAACATATTTGGGGTTTCCCCTTACATTTATCTTTTGCAAAAATACCTTTGGGTGAAGTTAAGACTAGGCCAAACAACAAAGTAAAGTATTTCCACTATTTAGTTTTGAAACTTGATCTACCAACAATAAAAACAAAGCATGCATACGGAAGCAAATAACAAACAAACAAAATAAAAATCACACAAAATCATGGGTTGCCTCCCAAGAAGCGCTTTTCTTTATTTACGAGTCTTGTAGCTAGAGTCAAGGTCATGGGTTACTACGTGATACGGGTGAGTTCCTCATTGAGGACATCTTTGGGATCAAACTTAGGTTTTAGCTTCCTATCGGTTTTCTTAGTACGGTATGACCTTTCAAACTTTTCTCCATCCGGATCATACAAAGTCATCTTCATATGCCATGATCCGTCACCTTCTTTAGGTGGCTTATCCCACCACCATTTACACTTATCTCCCTCTCTTTTCCACTTATTCATCTCTATATTAATAGGCATTACGCTTAAGAGCTCAATCATCTTCCTAAAGACTAAGGGGTCCTCAAAAGGATCTAGCTCTTCATCTCTAGCTATGAGTTGTTCCACCGAATGTGTCTTTTCAATGAAATCTTTTTCTAGATAGAATGGGCGTTGAGGTCCTATAAAGTTCCTTTCTATCCAAGGTCCATATCTAGATGGTCTCCTATTAATCTCTACCCAATGTGGTGTCGGTTCATCATCACAATCATAACTATGCTTCTTAACATCGTATACCGACCAAGTGTCGCCTTCACCTACCGCTATCTTAGACTCCTTACAATCTATCATGGCGCTAGCGGTTGCTAAAAATCATCTTCCTACCAACAATGGGCATGTAGTGTCACTAACCATGTCTAGGACGTGAAAATCCGCTAAGATAGTTAACTTTCCTACGTGAACAACTACATCCTTAATCATTCCAACCGGATGGGCAATACTTCCATCCACTAGACCTATCAATACCTCCGTTTCCTCTAACTTTCCAAGCTTAAGAGTGGTAAAAAGGGATAAGGGAATCAAGTTGAGGCTTGACCCCAAATCGGCTAGCGTGTCGAAAGCTTCGGATCTTCCTATCTTGCAAGGCAAAACAAATATACCCGGATCATCAAGCTTTTTAGGCAACTTGTTTTGAATGAAGGCGGTCCCATTTTTACTTAGCTTAAACTTCTCATACTTTTCTAGGAGGGCACTATAGTAGGGAGCACGGGCTAAGACATCAATGACGGGGCGTTCAAGGTGAAACTCCTTGAATTCATCGTCAAGGTCTTGCGTAGGAGGTGTTTCAACTATGCTTTTGACCGGTTTTATATCGGGTGTTTTATTCGATTGGTCCTTTTGAAGAATTTGGTTTTGTTTGAAACACGTGCTCGTTGATTTAACCGAGTAGTATTGCGGACAAGAAGTGGGTGACGAAACTGATGATATGGAATTAATGTTTAGTTTCGGATTCTTGACCGTGTCGCTTGGGAGTGCTCCCATTTCTCGGTCATTGAGAACTTTCAACAATGCGTCAATTTTGGTGGTCATCTCGCTTTGATTTTGTTTGAAATAGGCTTCAAACTTGGATATGCGAGCTTCTTGAGATGCCATGAACTTAGACATCAATCCTTCAAGATTGTTGGTACTACCATAGTTGTTAGAAGGATTGTTGTTGAAAGTACGGTTGGAGGGTGGACCGTTTGGTTGATAACGATTAGGCGGGTTGGAAGAATTGGCTTGATTTTGTTTCCACCTAAGGTTTGGGTGATTTTTCCAAGAGGGGTTGTATGAATCACCGTAAAGGTTTGGCTCGGGTTTGAAAGTGTACCACTTATCTCCCGCTTCGTCGGTACACGAGGATGTGTAGTCCGCAAAAGCTGTTCCGGGGAGTTCCACACAATCATGAGTGTCATGGGGACCACTACATAATTCGCATGAAGAAGTGATTTTGTTCACTTGGCTTGAAGGCTTAGGAGCTTCGTAAGATTTCATGAGAAACTTGACTTGGTCCTCAAGTTCCATGATCCTACGGTCGGGAGTGCTAGAGTTGTTCGAAGGCAAAGATATTGCCTTGACCGTTTTGTTCAAGTCACGGGGATCATTCCAACTTTCGTTGTCATAGAGAGCAAGATCTTCCATGAGTTCCCATGATTGTTCCGCACTTAGATCACGTAGCTTACCACCGGCCGATTGGTCAATGGCTCGCCTTGTGGAGAGATCGATATGGTCATAGAAGATTTGGACTTTGAGCCAAAGATCTATGCCATGATGAGGGACTTTTTGGAGTAAGTCCTTGAAACGAGTCCATGCTTCATAGAGAGTTTCATTTTGACGTTGTTGGAACATCAAGATGTCATTTCTAAGCTTGGTAGTTCTCCCCGGTGGGAAAAATTGAGCAAGGAAACGAGTGGTGAGATCATCCCATGTGGTGATGTATCCCGCGGGTAAACGTCCAAGCCATTGACTAGCTTGATCACGTAGAGAGAATTGGAATAGGCGTAATCGGGTTGTCTCTCTAGTTGCAACATCTAGGTCTATGGAATCTACGATTTTAAGGAAGTCCTTGAGATGTTGATTTGGATCTTCGGAACGAAGTTCATGGAATGCACATCCACTTTGCACCAACCGGATGGTCTCGGATCGCAAGGGGATCACATTGGCTCCAGTGAGCTCAATGGTGTTTCGATAGCCTTGGTGGCTAGGTCGGGAATACTCTCCTAAGGTTCGGGGCCTAAGGGGTTCTAGTGGTGGGTTTTGTTGTGGTGGGATGACAGGTTCAAAGATGTTCCTATCGTCCATGATGTCGGGTGGTGAAAAGTTACGAACAAAAACACGAAGAATTAAGATAGACTAAAGAGAACCTAAAAATAAAAATAAAATCTTACTAGCAAGTAGACCTGATAAAAAGAGATTTTAACCTAGACAATAACTATTGTCCCCGGCAGCGGCGCCAAAAACTTGATGCGTAGGGATTGCACCAGGCTTTACCTCTCAAGGGATCTTGAGAAGCTTACAACCCCCACCAGGCAGTGTACCTGATCGATGTAGTATAGTATAATGACAAGTACCGGGGGATTGATCGTTCAGCTAGGAATAGTGTCGCTAGGATTAGAAAACCTAAAGACTAGGTCTAGAGATGAGGGATGATTCTTTTTGTATTTTTATGTTTTTTAGAAAGCAAATTAAAATCTCGGGTTTTAAGGATTTGGGCGGAATTCCTTGCTAGTCAACTAACCCAATACTAAGATGCAATCAAAATAAAATACTAAAATGAAAATAAACTATATTAAACTAAGGTTGTGAGCAATATGTGGGAGAAATGTGTTTACTTAGATTTCACTACTTCCTAGATATCTTTTACACGTTAATTACTTGTTATAGTTGCGTGGATGACGGATTGTATTCTTTAATACCATTCATGGGGTGGCGTACTTACTTCCCCAATCCTATGAGTGCCTACTTCACTCCTATGTCGAGCCGGCTAAGAAGCTCCTAACATGGGATCATTAGAATTTACTCATGCATTAAATACAACCAATAAAACCTAGTACACATCGGTTCATGTTTCCTAAGACGTTCAAGCATGTTACACAATGGAGATCTGCCAGTTTTCTTAAGCCCAACATTGAAATCATTCATCCAATACAACCATAAACAAGTAATCAACACATAATTAACATCTAGGTTTCATTAGATCTAAGCAAACACAAGATAAATCTAGCCTAGCATGTTGAAATCAAGACAAGCACAAGATATAGACAACCAACACATAGACATATTGATTGAATTAAGAGAAGACTTATCTCAATAGCACATGAAAGGATTCAAGGGGTGAAAACCCTTGAATTTACTGTAAAATACGAGCTAGGGTTCATAAAGTTCGGCCCTAGGGTTTCTCCACACAAGTTCCTCTTAATGAATGAAAAATAGAAAACTATATATATATTTTAGAAGGTGACGGCGTCAAGAACAAATGTCTGACGCCGTCATCTCGCCGCCAAATAGTTCCTCGGACTGCCTAGATCTGGATCTGACGCCGTCATGTGTACACCTTATGCAGGCCGTCATGATTTTAACTTTTGACGCTCTTCTTGTGACGCCGTCAGGTTTGTACTGGGTCGTCACCAAATTAACTCTTGACGCCGTCATGAATTTCCTCTTGACGCCGTCATACACTGTTCTCAGCATGGAAAATTAAGTCTTTGGCGTTTTCTTCACTTTTATGCTCCAAAAATGTCTGAATTGCTTCATTTTCCAGATTTCACTCCCAAAGTACCTAAAATCACAAAAGGAACGATTTAGGGTAATATTTGATCAAATAAATTCAATTCCGGGCTTAAATGACCCCCTAAAAGTGGTTCATTTTTCGCCTCATCAGAGACCTAGGCTAAATTACTATAACAAGGTAAGATTCTTTTAACGCGTGAGACCATAATTGTAATTTTACAGTTTATAAGGTAGACGACTTAATTAAGTTATGCGTGAGACCTAGAACTTAAGGCATGAGATGGGATGAAACATGCTTACAAGGCAAATTGATGAATCAATTTGAAGTAAATCCCATAATGATCTAGGAATTGGAAATCTTGTTTGCCAATTATTGTTCGACAGATTAACATCTTTTTTACTTTCACCACTAGCAGATCAACTGATGTGGTGGAACTATGTAAAGTTGGATCCTAGGTTTTCAAGAAAATTTTGGTGGTTATATGAATATAGCTATGGGTATTTTATTTTCTTGAAGATATTTATTATCGAAAATACTAATGTTTGAACTTTTATCTGTAGATATGGCTCAACCCGATAACCCATCTGTGATTTATGCTTTCAAGAGTCATCTTGAGAGAGAAAAATTGACTGGAAAGAATTTCAATGATTGGCACCGTTCGCTTAGAATTGTCTTGAGGGTGACCGGTAAGCTCAATTTCTTGACCGAAGAATGTCCAGCTGAGCCTGCTGCTGATGCAGAAGAAGCAGTTAAGGCTGAGTGGAGGGAGAAACATGCTAAGTTTAATGAGGTTACTTGTTTAATGCTCACTAGCATGAGTGCTCAGTTACAAAAGAAGTTTGAGTACTTTTTCCCTAAAGATATGCTTGAGGTACTTAAGCAGTCTTATGAGAAACCACTTGCAGTTGAATTGTATGATGAACTTGACAAGCTACATAACTGCAAGCATGGTGATGGTAAACCAGTTGAAGATTATGTGACTGAGATGAAGGAATCTTTTGATCAGCTTCACAGAATTGGATTTGGTTACCCCGAAAATGTGCAAGTGCACTTGATCAATAGGGCCCTTAACAAGGACTTTGCTGGTTTTGTGCAGAATTTCGACATGCACTGCTCGGGGAAGACAGTCTCAGAATTACTCGCATTGCTTGTTGATTATACCAGCCAAGGTCAAGGCTCCTACCCCGCAAGTGTTGGCGATTCATGGGGGGAGAATCCAGAAGAAATCGCATGTGAACAAAGGCAAAGGGAAAGGTAACAAAGGCAAGCAGGTCATGGCCTATCAACCTCAACCCAAGATGAAGCAACATCAGCCTAATCAGAACAAGGTGAATCCGCCAAACAAGAAGGATCAGGCATGTCACCATTGTCATGAAAAGGGCCATTGGAAGCGCAATTGCCCTCTCTACATTCATGACTTGCGACTCAAGAAGCAGGGGAATGAAACTGGTAACCCCAGTTCATCAGGTGCGTTCTTTATGATTGAATTATTCACTCTTACTCCTAAATTGAATTCATGGGTATATGATACGGGATGTGGCATTCATATTTGCAATACCTTGCAGGGGTTTAGAGTTGAGAGAAAGCTGGCCTATGGACAACAATTATTGCACGTTGGTAACGGAGCGCATGCAGGAGTTGAAGCTATAGGAGTTTATGATTTAGTGTTGCCTTTGGGCTTAGTACTATCTTTAAATAATTGTCATTATTCACCGTCAATTGTTAGAGGTGTAATTTCATTTTCATGTTTGTTGAACCTTGGTTTTCATCATACTATTTCTAGCAATGGAATTTTAGTTTCTTTAAATGGTGTTTTTTATTTTAATGCTATTGCTGTGAATGGTGTATTTGAAATTGATATGAATGATAATGATAATGCTTTTGTTAAAAATAATTCAACGTGTAGCATCAATAGTAAGAGAATCAAGAAAGGTCTGGATTCCTCTTATTTTTGGCATTGTCGACTTGCTCACATTGGCAAGGATCGCATGAAAAAGCTGCAACATGATGGGCTTTTAGAAAAGATCAATGATGAATCATTTGATAAGTGTGAATCTTGCATTGTTGGGAAGATGACAAAGAAACCCTTTAAAAATAGAATTGAAAGGGCTAATGATCTACTTGGTCTTATTCACACAGATGTGTGTGGTCCACTTAGACATGTGTCAAGGAGATGTGCTAGCTACTTCTTAACATTTACGGATGATTACAGCCGTTATGGTTATGTTTATTTACTTAAATATAAACATGAGGTGTTTGAAACATTCAAAGTGTTTAAAGCAGAAGTAGAGTTGCAACTTGGAAAGAAGATTAAAGCTCTTCGATCCGATAGAGGTGGTGAATACCTGAGTCAAGAGTTTATAGATTACTTAGCAAAGGAGGGAATTGTCCAGCACCTTACTTCTCCATATACTCCACAACAAAATGGTGTATCTGAGAGAAGGAATCGTACATTGCAAGACATGATACGAACTATGTTTAATCTAACAACTCTTCCTTACTCGTTTTGGGATTATGCCTTAGAATATGCAGTTCGCATTCTTAATATGGTTCCAACAAAGAAGGTTGATAAGACTCCATATGAGTTATGGACTGGAAAAGCTCCTAACTTGTCTTATCTTAAGGTCTGGGGTTGTGAGGCGTATGTTAAACGTGACTCAGCAGACAAACTCCAACAAAGATCTGTAAAGTGCATCTTCGTAGGATACCCTAAGGAAACTATGGGTTACTACTTTTATTACCCAACTGAAAACAAAGTTTTTGTTGCAAGGTATGGAGACTTCTTAGAAAATGAGCTCATATCTCAAGAATTCAGTGGGAGAGTATATGATCTGGAAGACGATCATGAAGATGTAGCACCTTCTGAAAACACTAGCCAACTTCCTGTAGAACCTGAAAGTTTAGGTCCTCCACCTGAAGTTAAAGTGGTTCCCGTTCGTAGGTCATCTAGACCTGTGAAGGCTCCTACACGTCTATGTCTTAACATGGAGTGTGATGACAACTTGATAGGAGATCTTGATGAACCTACAAGTTATAAAGCTGCCATTAATAGTCCTGAAAAGGAAAAATGGCAGGGAGCTATGAATGGGGAAATGCAATCCATGAAAGACAATGAAGTCTGGGAAGAAGTAGACCTACCTCCGGGTGCCAAGTTAGTTGGGAGTAAATGGCTCTACAAGAAAAAGACTGATATGGATGGCATTGTACACACCTATAAGGCCCGTTTGGTAGCTAAAGGCTATACTCAAACTTTTGGTGTTGACTATGAGGAGACCTTTTCTCCTGTAGCTGACATAAGGGCATTTAGGATTCTTATAGCCATAGCCGCTTACTATGACTATGAGATTTGGCAAATGGATGTCAAAACCGCCTTCTTAAATGGTCGCCTAGATGAAGACATCTATATGGCTCAGCCTGAGGGGTTCGTGAATCCAGAATTCCCAAATCGTGTATGCAAGCTTAAAAGATCCATTTATGGATTGAAGCAAGCATCATGACAATGGAATAAGAGATTTGATAGTGAAATTAAGAAGTATGGATTCACTCAAAATCTTGATGAGCCATGTGTATATCACAAAGCTAGTGGGAGTAATGTAATTTTCCTTATATTATATGTCGATGACATATTGATCATGGGAAACGATATTCCAAGTTTGCAAAAGGTTAAGGCATATCTTGGAAGTTGTTTTTCTTTGAAAGATTTAGGGGAAGCTGCATTTATTCTGGGAATCAAGATATATAGAGATAGATCTCAGCGATTAATTGGATTAAGCCAAAGTGCTTACATCGATAAAATATTGAAGAGATTCGATATGCAAAATTCCAAGAAAGGATATTTGCCGATGCAAGAACAACATGACTTGAGCGAGAAAGTTTGTGCTTCAACACCTGAAGAGGTGCAACGCATGAAGAGAGTCCCTTATGCTTCGGCTGTGGGATCTATTATGTATGCGGTGAAAAGCACAAGGCCTGATGTGGCGTTTGCTCAGAACTTAACTAGTCGATATCAGCAGAATCCAGGTGAGAAACACTGGACTGCTGTTAAGAATATTCTTAAGTACCTTAGGGCTACTAAAGAGATGTTCTTAGTTTATGGGGGTACTCCATCTGCAGAACTTGATGTTACAGGTTACTACGATGCTTCTTGGAAAGGTGATAAAGATGATACGAAGTCTCAGACGGGTTATGTCTTTGTCATTAATGGAGGAGCTGTGGATTGGAGGAGCAGAAAGCAGAGTGTACTAGCGATGTCTGCTACAGAAAGTGAGTATATAGCTGCTTCAGAAGCTGCAATGGAAGTTGTTTGGATTAGGAAGTTTGTGTCAGGGCTTGGGGTTATGCCTTCGATTCAGCGACCTATAAAAATGTATTGTGACAACTCAGCTGCAATTACATTTGCCAATGAACCTGGAATCATGAAAGGCACCAGACATTTCCCGATTAAGCACCACTATGTTCGAGAACAAGTCGAAATAGGTGAAATCGAAATGCTCAAAGTTCACACAAATGAAAACTTAGCCGATCAATTTACAAAGCCTTTACCTGGCACCAAGCTTTACAAGCATGCTGAAGGAATAGGACTTAAATTAGCTGAAAGTTTCATGCCCATTTGTGATTAGTATTTGGATAAGGGATGTAATGTACAATTATTATTTTAATGAAATAAAGTATTGTTTATGTTTATTTATTTATTGTCTTAATAATATATCCTATATTTGCATGTTTAAGATCCGTGAATAAGTTATTATTCTAAATTGTCCGTTGTCGATTAATGATATGGGAATATCATTAAACTAAGACAATTTTTGAGTATTGGTTAAGGATATACTTAAAAGTATATTGATACGTAGTCATACCAATTTCACATGGTATTCAATGAATTGAGTATTGGACTTATCCCAACAATATGATTTAAAATTTATTGTGAGAATCATATTTAAAAGTTATCCTCAGACTTGAGATACCAGATAAGTGTCATGGATGTAGTGCATTTTTGTGGAACAATCTACCGCTTACCGTAATTGGAAGTCATAAGGGTTGTTTTCAGAAGTGTTGCAAAGTTCATGGGTTATTCTTGTAGTCAAGAGAGAATTCGTTCCTTCTGATTTGTTCAGAAGTTTAATACTGTTGGGCCCCTCGTAGGGTTGACAAAATGTTTGCGAGGCCATGCCCAAAGTCTATCTGAAATACGTTCAGATGTTTTGGTAATTTTGTTCAATCATAAAGAGACGAGAAACATAATTTAATAAAGAACCTCACATCTTTATTAATGTAGTATTAGAAGCGAAAGGATAATAATAATGATGAATCATTAAAGGTTTTCCAGGAAACCTAGCTCGAGTCGAACTGGGGGCATTGGAGTGTTGCAAGACACCAACCAATGTCATTTTACTATTAATAGATATACGAGTGGGAGCTGTTAAAAGTTACGTATAAATATTAATAAGTAAATGACTAGTAACGAACCCGAGACCTCGGGATTGCAACATTACAAACAAGAATAAAGTATAATAAATATATATATGTTAAATGTATCGTTTATATGTATTTATAAACACTTGAGGGGCTTAATGATCGTTAAATATTATCTGTAAGTATTAATTATCATTAGTAACGAAAGAACGAGGACTAGAGTGTAACTAGGAGCCAAGAAGGTTCTGGAACACCCTCTTGGGTCCTAGGCCGGTCGACAAAGGGGAGGGGAAACCCAATGGGAAAATACCACCAAAATGTATTAAACTTGTCACCATTTTCAATTCTATGTACTAATCTTTTTTTTTTCTTTCTAAACAATTACTAAACTCTTTAAAATGGTCTATTGTGTGTAAGGGCAGCCATCGGGCAGCCACCGGGCAGCCATCGAGTACACACAATAGGCCATTTTAGAGAGTTTAGTAATTGTTTAGAAAAAAAAAAGATTAGTACATAGAATTGAAAATGGTGACAAGTTTAATACATTTTGGTGGTATTTTCCCAAACCCAATCCAACACAAACTTGTCCTCCAAGATACTCTAGTATAAATACAAGGCCAAGGGTTAGACTTTCACATCTTTTGTGCACACACACAAAACCCTAAAGCTTTTCTTTTCTTTCTTTCTTCCTTGGCCGATCGGCACAATACCCCTAAAGGGTTTGGGTCGATTTTGGTTTTTACCAAATCAAGTGTTTTTCGTTTACTTGCATAAACCTTTATTCGTTGGTAGTTTGTGTGTACAAGAACGAGGTAATTACTCACTATAGTAATTATCAAGAGATCGATAAACAAAACGGTAAGGGGTTTATCATTGATCTATTTTACACAAAATTCAAGGTTTATTGAAGTGCATCGAGTACGTTACTATTTATGTTTTACTTATCTTTATACGTGTTATAATTGATCCTAGCTTCCGCATAATGTGATTATTGATTGTCAAACTCTAACAATATCAACGTATGCAAACTTAACATTTTCCTTAAGTAAATAAATTAAAGGTTAATTAACTTATATAGTTTGTTTTTTCAACTTTAAGCAAGTAATAACTTACATGCAATTGAAGTAAATAATCTTTATCTTTGAGTAACCATTTACATAAGCCATTTGGTAAAAGTAAGGGAAAAAGTTATAAATACATAACGTACTTTTCAAAATAACTCATTATTATTATTATTATTATTATTATTATTATTATTATTATTATTATTATTATTATTATTATTATTATTATTATTATTATTATTATTTTTGAACGGCAAAATTTATAAAAAAACTAGCAAGAAGCTAGAAAAGACATTACAAGGAAATTAAATTGGGATTTTTCAACCAAGTCTCCCAAGAAAAAAACATTTATACCTATTAACACACCATAAAAAAGAACGGGAAACAATGTCATCAAAAACCACGGACCGTCTCGGAGGAGATGCGTAAAAAATAAGATGATTCCTAAAATTCCACAAGTGCCACCAAGCAACATAAAAAACTCCTTCCAACATGAGCTTGATCTTGGACGAAAGGCGAATAGACAAAAACCAAGCATTCCACTCTCCAAACGATAGGACATCGCGCCATTCTAGATCCCACCATCGACAAATAAGACGGAAAATACAACTAGCCATATCACATCGAAATAAAACATGAAGAATATCTTCGGGAACCAACCCACACATCGGACAACGATCAGACTCCAAAACGATTCCTCTGCTCACCAGATTTACTCTAGTCGGGAGGCGATCAAGCCGAGCACGCCACACAAAGATATTTATCTTGATTGGAATGAATTTAACCCATCTAGTAGGGACATCAGCTGATGGGAGAGCAATATGGTCAAGAATACCCCGAACCTCTTTCACCTGAAACACACCGTCACCACTAAGGTCACAAACCCATCGATCTTGAGAAGAGGAAAGAACGACAGGAGCAATAACCGCACGTAACTCATTCCATTGCTGAAGCTCAACCTCATCCCGAACTGATCGACGGAACGAAGCATCGATAGAGGAAGAACCCAACTTAAACGCCACAGAAGCATCTTTATCCACCTCCAAAGCAAAAATACGAGGAAAAATACCATGAAAAGGATGATCAGTAGCCCAAGAGTCATACCAAAATCTAGTAGAGCAACCATCCCCAATACGCCTCTTGCAATGAGAAAGAAAATTGAAACCTTTAAGAGATAACCCCTGCATTTCCCGTAGAATCGAACACCAAAGAGAGGGAAGCTGAATCGAATGTAAGTCTAAAAAGGACCCATAAAGAGCTTTGATAACCCGATAGTGCTTTAACTTTATGAACTTTACTTATTGTCATAAACTCATAATACATAACCGTTTTAATTTTATTTGGTTATTTAACGACCGTTTGCAACAAACATTTGCACCGTTAGTCCTTTAACTTTTTTTCAGTTATAAAAGTTACAATAATGGTCCTTGTGGTTTGGGTTGACTTTTACCTTTGGTCCATTTTTACAATTTTTTTTTTCACTTTTATTCAAAAAAATAAAATTCTTTCTGAAAATATTTTAAAAAATAAAATTCTTTTCGAAATTTATTTTTCAAAATCTTTTTTTTATATTTATTTATTTTTTAATTTTGAAAATTTTTTTCGTCCAACTTTTTTTTTCAAAATTTTATATTCTAATTCTTTTTTTGGAAAAAAAATTCAAAAAATAATTATCAAAAAAAAAATTCTTAAAATATTCGAAAAATAAAAATATTTTTTGGAAATTTTTAGAAAAAATTTTAAAAAATATTCTAAAAAATATATATATATATATATATTATTAAAATTTCGAATAAATTTTTTTTTAGAAAAATATTTTTTAGAATTTTTTTTATTTTTAATTTCGAATAAATTTTTTTTTGAAAAATACTTGAATAAAAATATTGTTTAGAAAAAAATAATATTTGTGAAAAAATAAAAAATAAAAAAATTTTATTATCATTATTTTTTTAAATTTTAACTTTTTTTTTACTGTTTTTAAAAAATTCAATTTTTTAATAATTTTAACTGTTTTAAAAAATTTTAAAATTTATAAACTTTTTTTTAGTTTATTTTTTTTTCATTTTTTTTAATCTGGATTAAAAACTTTTTTTAAAATTTAAAAAAAAAATATGGACGAACATTTTTTTTTTTTTTTTAAAAAAAATGCGTATTTATAAAAAAAAATTATTTTTTTAATTTTTTTCACAAATATTATTTTTTTTAATTTTGCTTTTTAAAATAAATTAACTTTTTAAAAAAATTAATTTTTTAAAAAAATTTTCCTTTTTTTAATACATTTTAATTTTTTTAATAATTTTAACTTTTTTTAAAAATTTTAATTTTTTTAACTTTTTTTTTCTAAATTTTTATTAAAAAAAGATTTTATCTAGATTTCAAAAAAAAAGTTAAAAAGTTTTTTTAACTGTCGTTAGTATAAAGGACTAACGGTGCAAATGTTTGTTGCAAACGATCGTTAAATAACCAAATAAAATGAAAACGGTTATGCATTACTCCCTCCGTCCTATATTAAATGTACACTTTTGACTTTTTGAGTCTTTTTTTTCTTCAACTTTGATTTTAAATTTTTTTGTTTGTATTATATAATATTTGATGAAAATTATACCAACGAAAATACGTTTAAAAACCACTTCATTCATATATTTTTCATCAAATATTGTATAACACAACAAAATTATTTAAGGTCAAAGTTGATAAAAGAAGACTTTGAAAATTCAAAATGGACATTTAATATGAGACGGAGGTAATATGACAATAAGTAAAGTTCATAGAGCATAATGAGTTATTTTGAAAAGTACATTATGTATTTATAACTTTTTCCCTAAAAGTAACAAGATCTTTTATCACTTCTAGCCATCAAATACCACTCACAAGTCATAACTTTCACTGCATATAAACTACCAAAAATACTTGAATGCAATTAAAAAAAAAAAAAAAAAAAAAAAAAAAAAAAAAAAAAAAACCCTACTAAAACTATGCGAGTCCAATAAATAAGATTTGTTCTAGAAAACCAAAAGGTCAAAAACCAACATTAGCAAGTATACGAGGACAAGTGTGCAAATATTTTATGATACCCAAAAACATACTCCTCTCATTCTAAATTAATATTCCATGTTTTTTTTTTTTTTTTTTTTTTTTTTGATATTTTAATTTAATTATCTACTACTAAAAATAGATAAAAAAGTTTGATCGAGTTTAATATATTGACAAAATTATTATTACATCAAAGAAATTATAAATTAATTAGTTACGAATAAAACTGTAATCCTATAAAAAAAAATAATAAGTAAAAAACGTTGTAATAATAATATTTTTTTTAAATTATGTATTTTTTGTCATTAAACAATTATTTTAAGACTGATTGAGTAACATATAGTACTTCACTAGATTTTTTTTTCTTTTTTTATTATTTTTTTTTTTCAAAACTCTACAATCCAATAAGCAAGACTTTTATAAAAAAACCAAAAGGTGAAAAACTAACATTTAGCAAGTAGTATATGGAGACAAGTGTGCAAATATATTTTGAAAGACAAAAACATAATGAAAAAAGTAGGACATAGGAAGTGGTAATGCCAAGAGCACTAACAGGAGACAAATGTGGGTCCCATGGCTGTAACCACACACTCCTAGCTTGTTTCCTCTTAGGTGACCACTTTTCTCCTTTTCTTGCTTTTCTTCAAACAAACCATCTCATTTTCACTACCTTCAAACTCTCTCATATCTCACATACATTACATACATACCAAAAACTTTTTTTCTTTTTTTTTGGGGGTTGCATAGCTCTTTTTTTGTACTTGTTGCTATGGATACAAATTTTAGGCTAAGTAATGGTGGTGGTGGTGATGGTTATGATGAAGATGGTGGTGAGGAGCTTGAGCTTGGGTTGGGCTTGAGTCTTACTTCTGGTGCTTATGCTCCATCTTCTAATGGACATCAAAGGTTAACAATTTTTTATTTTTATTTTATTATTATTATTATTATTATTATTTTTTAATATTATCTATATATATAAAAGAATTTATGTTGGTATGTTTTTTTCTTTAAGGTTAATTTGGTTTGTGTTGGTGTTTCATGTTTGACTTTTTTTTTTCTTTAATAGTAGTATCATAGTATGGTTTTTAGTTGCATTTATGAGTTGTACAATTGTACTTCATGCATTTATGGTTTCATAACAAGAAAATAGATACTAGTTTCAAGGCTTTTTTTTTTTTTTTTTTTTTTTTTTTTTAGTAGTAGTTGAAAAAATAGGGTTTTTGAGATATGAAAAACTGGTTTTATAAAAATTGGAACTTGGTTAAAATGATTATTTTGTATTATTATTTATTTATTTATTTTTTTTTTAAAGAGGAAAAATGGTTCTTTTTTAAATGGGAAGTTGCTTTGAATGATTCTTGATTTGGTTTGGTTTTATTTGCATTTAAGGATTGTACTATAGCCATTTATAGCTGTACTTGATGAAGAATAATCTCTGCTCAAGATTTTTTTTTTTTCAAAACTGAAATTGAAGAGAAAGTTAAAAAGGTTCTTGTAAAAATTGGAATTTGGCTTGGATGTTGTACAGAATGCAAATATGCAATACTACGGCTAAACAAATGTACGTGGCCTAGCTGGGGTATCCCCGTGACCGTTTCCGACCCTTTCCTTGGCCACCCCAAAGATGTGTAACTTTTGAGGTTAGAACATGAGACCTCTTGTGAGGACATCAAGGGCGCAACTAAAAGTTGTTCTTAGAACATAAAAATTTGTTTTTTTTACCAAAGTAAAACTTGTTTGATACTTTTTGTAGGTCTTTTGTGCAATAGAAACATATTTTGGACTTTAAATGAGGCTAAATCTTGAATCCTTATGTTGACGATGATACTTCGCTTTATTAATTTGAGGTTTTTTTTTAAGCAGTCAGGTCGTGGGATGGCCACCTGTGAAGAGTTACCGGATGAACAGTTTCAACCAAGCAAAATTTTCCAAAAATGAAGAAGAGAAGGGAGTGGGTGGGAACGATACCACTTCAAAGAAGAAAAAGGTCAAAAGCCGTGAAGACACAAACGATGAAAATGGCACTAAAGAGACCGGACATTCTGGATTTGTGAAAGTGAACATGGATGGATTGACGATTGGAAGGAAAGTCGATTTGAATGCACATGATTGCTATGAAACTCTAGCTCATGCTCTTGAAGTTATGTTCTTGAAAGCAACCACAAGCTCCACTTATATCCGTAAGTATAGCTTTTTGCTGGTAGATGTGGCAAAATGGGTGGGTCGAGTAATACGTTCAAAAGCGTTCAGGTCAAAACCGTGGCCCTGGAACAATTTTGTCCCGAAAAAATCAGTATTTTAAGTAAAGTCGTCAAATTTATCTTCTTTAAGACTAAACACATATGAAGAAAAATTATGTTGGTGAACGTATATGCTGATATACTTTATGTTCACTGAACTCAGGTAGGGAAAAGCAGCAATGCTCTCGGCTTTTGGATGGCTCTTCTGAGTTTGTGCTAACATATGAAGACAAGGAAGGTGACTGGATGCTCGTGGGCGATGTTCCATGGAGGTACTATACTATATCATCAACCTTTAAACCTAAACGAAACTCGGGTTTCGCCAAGTTTTGAGAAATAACATGCGGTTGACTTTGACTAATTGAACAGGATGTTTCTGAGCACGGTGAAAAGGCTAAGGATCATGAAAACCTCAGATGCCAATGGACTTTGTACGTCTCCCAGATCTAAGCCAACTTTTTCACTTCTTTTTCCACTCTAATACAAATCTTACCCGTTTTTGTATGCAGCTCCAAGATACCAAGAAAAGTATCAGAAGCCCAAACGATGAAGAAAAACGACAGAAGAAAATTACCACAGACTAGAAAACTTGAAGGTTTTATTTGAAAATCCTGGCCGCTATACTATATGTTTACCCTTTTGCCTCATTTCACTGGTTTTTTGCGCCTTTTGTCTATCCAATTCTTTTTCTGTTTTTGTTGTTGTAAGGCTATTATAGTTCCATACCCAACTTGAAAGGTTTGATGATATTACTTACGGGTTGCTTAAGCATATTATATTTCAAACAGTAATCGTCTTATTCTCTATGTTTCTTCCTGGTGTGTTGTAATCGTTTCATTTTGGTTGTACAAGTACTAAAGTGTATCTATTTGACCAAAATTGGTCTTGTAATGCATGTTTTCAACGATTCTGTGTTTCTAAGGCGACAAAGCGTTGCAATACTGCGGTTTCAGATATAATCTAAAACGTTCACGGTTGAAAAACATAAAACTAATGATAGAATATCTCAAAGAACAAGAATAAAAAGTTACTGTGCATATCAAGTTTGCTTTGTAAATTGACTTAAAAGGGTGATGTTCAGGAAATTTCTGATAGTCGGCGAACAAATTCAGCATGAAGTGCATGACCTCCCTGGATCATAAAAAGTTTAGCATCCGTTAGATACTAGATATAAATACTCACACCACGATTCTTGAAAAAACTTATTGCATTAAATATGATTATAAAAGTTAAATATGAATCTGACCCATTTGACCTGTTTGAGATATAATCCATATAGACTCGTGCATAAGTAAGTGGGTTGAAACTACCACCTATATTATTCACCTAGAAACGTTGCGTTCCTAGGTTTTCTTGTCAGCCCATGGCCTCTTAATGTAAGGATTTTTTTTTTTTTTTTTTTTTTTTTTTTTTTTTTTTTTTTTTTTTTTTTAAATAACAAAGAGACCCGTGTTTTAGTTATTTTTAAACAAAGAGAACCATGTGCTTTACTTAAGGAGTTACGCGTTGCAAATCTTTTGGCAGAACATATACCTTATAAGCTATGATATTTGCAACTGGGAGCCCTTGACTACCATTGCGAGCGAATAGAGAAATATCCCCAATAAAATCCAACATCTTGTGCCTGCATGGCTCCTCCGGTGAACGCAGAGGTGGATTCAGCAAACCTTTACTGGTACTGAAACATAAGATGAAGATCATTCAGGACAATGATCAGAAGTAGAACATTTTAATACTGAAACAGAAACACGAGCTTCAGAATCTTTGAGTTTGTATTTAAACTATGCACATCAGTTAAAGAAAACATGTGGTTCATACATGTAAGATACCTTCCACATTTTATGGTTACGCCTATGCAGATTGACCAAGGAGAAAACACAGAATTCAGAAGCGAGTACTCAATTTGCAAAGCATCTAACCTGAAAACAGCAGCATTATCTGTTGAGCTGCCCTTATTAAGTCCTGCACTATGCAATTTCTCCACCTACAAAAAAAATCACGTTTAAACATAACGGGGAAAACATTAATCCAGTAACATGACGATATTTAGTTAGCAGCATCTTAAGATGTGATTGTTGGAATATCTCGACATGGGATGAACGTTAGACCTCTTCGTAAATGTAGAAGGTTCTTGAAGGGGCTATTTGCTTAGAATAGAAAGAGTCCGTACAAAATTCTGAAGAAAACCATTGGAGGCTTATAGCTGGTACCTTTATCGTTCTAGACGTGTGAACAAAAAAGGGATACCTGAGGAAAATTAATTCCATAACTGATATTAGTTTCCTTGGAAGGGAATGCAAATATAAAGGAATCTTCTTTCGACACATGAACAGGTTGAGTGAGATAAGGTGATAGTTTATCACAGCTTCTGCCATTGCAATCGATAGCAACCGTCAACCCAACTTGCTCAATAGCTTCCACCCATTCCCTCGTTGACCCATCCAAAATAGGAACCTGTTTCAGTTAACTAAACAATCAATTTCTAAGAGACCATTTAGAACACACATTTTAACTTTCGCCACATACAAAAATATAACAACGGATAATAAGATTCTCCAACTCAATATTACCTCAACCGACGTATCACTATTATCAAAGTTGAGCATCTCAATTCGACAATTATCAACACCGGTCCCTTCCAAAGCTGAAAGCAAATGCTCGCCAGTTCTAACACTATATCCGTCTTTACAAAGCGTAGTACACAATGGCGATATTTTTGCAGCATAATCAATTGACGCCGGGATTAAACGTGAGCAAAAGTCAAAGTACCTTCCTTTTCCAGCTAACTCCGGCCAGATTCTAACGGTTGTCTGGTTGCCAGAATGGAATGTCACTCCTGTTTTTTCAATACAACCACCAATCGTATGTTGCTGCTTACCCGTCTGCAATCAACAAATATGTATGTGTTTTGGAAAATGTATATAAAGACAGTGGCGGAACCAGGATTAAAAGTGATTAGATAGTACTCGTAATATAAGGAAAATAATAGTTAAATTTAACTAAAACGATAAAAATACTAAGATTTCACTAAACAGTACAAATGTTTCTCTTATTAATGAACTAATTAATCGTTAAAAAAAAATAATAATAATAATAATAATAAATAAATAACTAATTAGACAAGGATTAGAAACACTTTCTTTTTGCCGAGTGCATTTAAGATAAATTTAGTTTTTGTACAAAAAATTATCACTACGAAGTAAAATTCCATCAATGCCCCGTGACACCCTGAGACACTTCCTAGTTCCGCCCCCTATACAGAAATAATGATGATGATGATGATTATGAAGTTAAGATGTACGGATTTCCATGAGATTAGCGCGGTGGTTTCCATAGTTACAATGACGCCTTAATGGAGTGTCATTTCATCCCAAGATTTTCTGCGTTTTTTTTTTCTTGCTTGTTTGTTTGAATTTATAGTTGCATAATAACCTTTGATATTATTTTTCATGCATTTACTTGTAATAATTTTTTTCGCTTGAAGAAATGTCTTTTAGAAAGAAAAAGAAAATACTGTTGAAAAAATATACTAAGATTTTGAAATACTTTTGCAAATAATGAAAAGTTTTGTGAAAAGCTTGAATTGTAAATGACTTAATTGGAGCATTTTCAGATGAGGTCTATAAAACATATTTATAGTGACATAAACAAATGAAAGATAAATAAATTGAGATTCACTCATACTAGTTATTAGTTGATGTGTTTTATAATTTATCATAAACAAGTGAAAGATATATAAATTGAAACTCACTCATACTATTTAATGTTTATATTTATATCCCTTGTATAGTGACATAAACTAATGAAAGAGAATTCAATTGAGAATCACTCATACCAGTTAACTATAATTATAAGATATAAATTGTCAGAAACTAGTTGAGAGCCACTCCAACCTGTTCGGGATGTGGCGTAAACCTCATCGAGAACGATGAGTCCTTTAGAAAGGGTTTGTTAACCAACTGAATCTCGGGGGATGAATGTAACACCCTAGGCAAATCCCACATTGCCGTGACTTGGAGTAACGTTGGGACATATATTAACATTCGATGTATATACCAACAACGCGTTTTGTAGTCTAACGGTTAATCGTCCATACGGTTAAGCGTGCTCGTGTGCGAGTAGTACTGGCTTGGGCGTCCGCCGAGAAGGTGCAATCTGTTTCACTCTTTGATTATGTTTTGCTTCTGCATTATTAGTAATTTATGTCATCTTTGTTCTAATAAAATTACTTAATTTTTCAGTCCAAAGAGCAAGAGTTTTTGGTTTCGTTAATGGAAAATATAAGCCGTTTAAATCTTCGATTAAGAAAATATTTGAGGGTGTTCGATGGTTGGCTTCTAGTATGGATGATCAACTACACTTTCCAAAATATTGGTACTATATTGATTACGAGTGTCTGAGCTATTGAACTACCCCCTTCAATGTCCTCAATATTCAAAAAGCTTATCTTCTTATAAAAACAAAGTAGTACTAGTATTGGATGGATTGGACACAAAAAGCTGTTAACTTAAGACATGATTTAAACCTTTGTATATTAACCTTTTCCCTTTGGCCAATGTGTAAAGAGTTGCACAAAGTGGTAGGTATGCTATCTATATGCAATTGCTCATGTTATATACTCTAACTTAACTGATAGACAAGCTTAGCTTCTACCTACCCCAAAATTTGTGTATAAAAAAAAGGCTATCACGACCATTCTCACTACCAAACATTATATCAAATAGCCACAGCTTTCTAAATAACCACAGCTTCTTACACTCACTTTCTCATCACTACCAAACATTATATCAATTACCATGGCTCAAGCTCAACCTCTTGAACAGTTGAACCAATCTCTTTGTTAGATGAGGGGCATGGCCCTGTTTTCCCGTTTGACCATTTAAACCCCGATGTGCATGCACACAACATTTACTCACTAGCAACACACTTAATTAATCATCGTAGAGGAAGTGATCTTCCTGTAAGGTTTAAGAGCGGCATGCGGAGTCTTTACTTACATTTTCAAAGGCATGACTTATACTTCTCTAAGTTGCATGTTAATGAAAACACGAATGTCGTATATGATATCGGTGATGGCGGCAATCTTAGTCACATAGGTGTAGGTTATGGTGCCATAACTGTTGATTATGAAATGTTTAAAGATTCGGTGGAATTACTTATCCGTAAACTTCCCCAGGTCGAGGAGAAAAAAGCAGATAAAACGTGGAATTATGTAGTAGGTCATGCTATTCATAGCATATGTGTTATGCTGATAGAACCCTTGAGATTCAAGCCGTTGAGGACTGATTTTTCTGAATTCTTGTTTAAACCCGAGGAGCAGAACCGAGGGCTGACAGATGGAGAGAAAGCGCTCATAAGCTCGTGGAAGACTATATCCCGTTGCCTTGATAATGAGACTGGTCAGAATGATCAACCTCGCGAGGGATATAAAATGGATACACCAATTCCCTATGATGTGGTAAAAAGGGCAGAGCAAGATCCAGTACTGGCTAGGTACTTTATAGGAGTGCGACATATTCCAGATGCGGCAGCTCAAGAAGATAGTTGGGAGGGAAAATTGCATGTTTGATTATTTGACCAAAATTGGTCTTGTAAGTTGTAATGCATGTAGTTCATGTAGTTCAATGGGTCAAGTTTCAAGTAGTTTCACGTAGTTCAATTGTTGTTGGTTCTTATTCAATGGGGGTTTAGGGTTTAGGGTTTAGGGTTTAGGATTGTATCTCTATTTTCAATTGGTTTGCGTTTTGCAAACCTTCAATTGTATTCACAAGGGATCTTTTGATCTCATTTCAATATCAGAAGTAGAACATTTCCTATATATGAAATTCTATTCTGAAACATAAATCATAAAATCTTTGAGTTTGTATTTAAACTATGCATATGAACGAAAGAGAGCGCCTAGTTTGTAAATGTAAGAAACCTTCCACAATTTATGTTACGACTATTCAGATTGACCGAGAAGAAGCAAGTACTTTACAAAGCATCTGACCTGAAAACAGCAGCATTATCTGTAGAGCCGCGCTTAATAAGTCCTGCACTATGCAATTTCTCCACCTGCAATAAAAGATCACGTTTAAACATAACGGGGAAAACATTAATCCAGTAACATGACGATATTTAGTTAGCAGCATCTTAAGATGTGATTGTTGGAATATCTCGACATGGGATGAACGTTAGACCTCTTCGTAAATGTAGAAGGTTCTTGAAGGGGCTATTTGCTTAGAATAGAAAGAGTCCGTACAAAATTCTGAAGAAAACCATTGGAGGCTTATAGCTGGTACCTGAAGTGAAATATATGCACGTTTATTTACAAATCCTACAGTCATTTATCGTTCTAGATGTGTGAACAAAAAAGGGATACCTGAGGAAAATTAATTCCGTAACTGATATTAGTTTCCTTGGAAGGGAATGCAGATATAACAGAATCTCCTTTCGACACATGAACAGGTTGAGTAAGATAAGGTGCTAGTTTATCACAGCTTCTGCCGTTGCAATCCAAAGCAACCGTCAACCCAACTTGCTCAATAGCTTCCACCCATTCCCTCGCTGACCCATCCAAAATAGGAACCTGTTTCAGCTAACTACACAATCAATTTCTAAGAGACCATCAAGAACATACATTTTAACTTTCGCCACTTACTAAAATATAACAACGGATAATAAGATTCTCCAACACAATATTACCTCAACCGACGTATCACTATTATCAAAGTTGAGGATCTCAATCCGACAATTATCAACACCGGTCCCTTCCAAAGCTGAAAGCAAATGCTCGCCAGTTCTAACAGTATATCCGTCTTTACAAAGAGTAGTACACAACGGTGATATCTTTTGAGCATAATCAATTGATGCCGGGATTAAACGTGAGCAAAAGTCAAAGTACCTTCCTTTTCCAGCCAACTCTGGCCAGATTCTAACGGTCGTCTGGTTGCCAGAATGGAATGTCACTCCTATCTTTTCGATAGAACCACTAATTGTCTGTTGTTTCTTACCCGTCTGCAATCAACAAGTATGTACGTGTTATGGAAAATGTATATATACAGACAGTGGCGGAACCAATAATAAAAGTGATCAGATACTACTTGTAATATAAGGAAAATAATATAGTTAAATTCTATAAAAATACTAAGATTTCACTAAAAAGTACAAATGTTTCTCTTACTTATGAACTAGTTAGACAAGGATTAAAAACTTTTTTTTTTTTTTTTTTTTTTTTTTTTTTTTTTTTTTTTGACCGAATGCATTTAAGAAAAAATTATATTTTTTACAAAAAATAATCACTGCAAAGTAAAATTTCATCAATGACCCGTGACACCCTGAGACACTTCCTAGTTCCGCCCTGTATACATTCCTAGTTCCGCCCCTGTATACAGAAATAATGATGATGAAGTTAGGGCGTACGGATTTCCATGAAATTAGCGCGGTGGTTTCCATATCTTCAATGACGCCTTCACGGAGTGTCATTTCACTTCAAGATTTTTGGCCCTTTTTTTCTTGCTTATTGTTTGTTTGAATTTATAGCTGTTCGTAATAACCTATGATATTATTTTCATGCATTTATATGTAATAATGAAATCTTTTGTGAGAAGCTTTGAATTGTGAATGATTTAAGCATTTCCAATTAAGGCCTATAAAACATATTTATAGTGACATAAGCAAATGAAAGAGAAATAAATTGAGGTTCACTCATACTAGTTAATGTGTTTTATAATTTATCATAAACAAGTGAAAGATAAATAAATTGAAACTCCCTCATACTAGTTAATGTTTATATTTATAGTGTTATATAAACTAATGAAAGAGAAATAAATTGATAATCACTCGTACTAGTTAATTATTAATTGTAAGGTATAAATTGTCGAAACTAGTTGATGTTGTTGTAGTTTTTTTTTTTTTTTTTTTTTTTTTTTAAATTGACTTTCATTTCTTTGGGAAATCCATGTCCAATTTGAAACCCGATGGGAGGAAAACATTCAACTTAAGCCGCCTGAAAGCACGACACTTAAATTGAAGTAAACCCTGCCTTCTCCAGATTCGAACCCTTGTGGGTTGAAACCTTCATTGAAGGACTTTGAAATCGTACCGACAGGCAGTGGTCCACAAGGGAGGACTTCCCAGTTTGGTCACCCAAACCGGTACTACTCTCCACTAGGCACGCTTAACTGAATAAGACATGCCCAGTGGACCACAAGCCCATTGGTTGATGTTGTTGTAGTTAAAGATGATACATAACAAGTTGAGAGAATTGCAAAAATCGTCCCTTAAGTTTGACCAAATTGCATGTTTCGTCTCGGATGTTTGGAAAGTGTAAAGATCGTCCCTATGAGAAAACTTTCGGTGTAAGTATCGTCCTTTTTGGGGAAACCTTTGATGCAAGTATAGTCCCTGTGGGGACGATATTTGTACCAAAAGTTTCCCCACAGGGACAATCCTTGCACTTTTCAAACATGCGGGACGAAACGTACAATTTGACCAAACTTTAGAGACAATTTTTGCAATTCTCTCTAACAAGTTTTTATACGGTAACTTTGATTTTAATAAATTATTAAAGATTATTTTTGAGTTTTTATAAGTTTTTGTAAACTAACCAAAATTTATATTTTAAGTAGGTTAGTCTTTAAAATGATACTTCTAAAATCACCTTTCACAAATTATATCTTTTGCGGACGATCTTATAGAGAAGATTGTCCGCAAAACATATCATATAATATAATGACAAAAATATGTTTGTGGGTCAAGTCATGGGCTAATGTTGTGTGACATGGCATGACTATAGAATTGGTAAAACAGTAAGCCTGGGGACATCGATAACATAAATTCTGAAAGAAAACAGCGCGCAAATGTAACCCTCATGGATGTTTATTTGAGACACATGACGTAAAAACAAAATATAACAGATGGTACTTCTGAAGTTATCACACCATACACAGAAAGAGCAACAAGTTTAATGCAAAAAGTCTCTTGGATCAGTTACAAAACCAGTCAAAGCTGAGGCTGCGGCAGTGTAAGGAGAAGCTAGATAGATTTGGCCGTCTTTGTGGCCCATACGACCCGGGAAGTTCCTATTTGTGGTTGAAACACAGACCTGTATCATTAACAATGTCAGTTCATATTAAATGCAATTTGAATGAAGTAAAAAGAAATTTGCGACTGACTAAGGTGGCAAAATAGTAGGTCGGTCGGTCGGATAATGGGTCAAAACAGACCACATAAAAATGGGTCCGAGTTGAGTGGGATTAATGACAAATAAGGTGTTAGTATCAAATGATCTTTGCTTGTGTAAAGAAGAATAGTATATGTAAACACTGGCCTGAGGTTCGTTAATTCGTGCATAAGTATCCTTTGGGCCACCTAAACAGGCCCCACAACTAGGACTGGTAGGAGTATCGCAGCCAGCAGCTTCAAATATCTGGGACATTGTCTTGCCACCTGAGCCTGGCACTGGGAGGGTGTATATGTCCATCCATACCTACCAAATTATAGTGTCAGCAATCAATATACATTTAATTTTTAAAAACTGAAAAATATCGGCAACTAGTGGTAGTGAGCAAAACCTTTTGAGTAGCGGGAACAAGGAATGTGGGTACTTTGACCTTTTCGCCCTGCACGTTATAGTTATGTAACATTATGCATTTATTCACAAGCTTTGACCTTTTGCCCTGCATGTTATAACAGAGGGCAAAACAATAAAAAGTGAAGTAAATCTTACAGAAGCTAGGAGAACTCTGGCAGCAGCTTGAAAATCCTCGGTTTTGCCTCCGGTACATGATCCGATATACACTCTGTCTATTTTGACATCTTTACAATCCCTTGCTAAAGCACGATTATCAGGAGAATGAGGCTGCCAGGGGTAAAAATCAACATATTTAGTACATGAGGCTTGCTTTAAGCAATTATATTAGCTCTACTGGTGTCTCTAAAACACTAGAGGTGGCGAGATGGTAAGGGTTTGAGTAACGGGTCATCATTTTAGTATGGGTTGAAACAGGCATAGCCGACCTACAGACATTTTTTGGTCTTTAATAGTTAAGTCGCTGGTAATACTAAAAAAATCCTTAAGATAGTAATTTAATTTTTTTTATGCATTAAAACTAAACATTGGGATAAATGGACTCGTTTGAGAGATAAAGCAAAGCCGAAATATACTCATTTGTAAGTGAAATACAGACGTCCAGCGGAAAGTATATTATCATACCTTTGCGACTAGGGGCTCCAATTTGGAGACATCGATTCTGTACTCCTGAAGAAACCTGAAATGCAAAGAAAGGTATGTGTCAACAAGATGTGAAATTAAGGTTTCTTATTACTTTATACGTAATCATATCGTGCTTTGATAGTGGATATCTTGCAAACTAGGTAGCAAAAACGCCAAATGAAAATAAAGTCACCTTGCGTCACCATCACTGTAGACTGGTTCATACGGAAGAGATGTTTTGCCCTGTGGGGAGATAAAATCTTAGTGAAATGACGACTTCAAATGCTACTGTGAGTATGTGAATAGGACAACAATTCATATGATTTTGAAGCATTGCAAAACATAAAACGAAACATAGTTTCAATTATTTTCTATTCAGGGGAGCGTCGTCTCGAAATTAGCTTTTATGGGGCTTTGTTACAAAGTTTATAATCAGATAAGACTTGAACCAACCATTACAAGTAACCGTTGATAGTAAAGCTATAACAGTTGACTGAGAAACTATAAGAGGTTTTTTAAGTGCGTAAACTATAAGAGTTGACCGAGAATGTTCATTTTAAGAGAGTGATGAAACAAACCTCAAGGTATTTGAATGTAGTAGCATCAGCTGGAACAATTCCGTTCTTTCCGCCAGCTTCAACAACCATGTTGCACAAAGTCATTCTTTCTTCCATCTATGCAACATAAATGATAATATGAGATTATGCATGAAAACCGATGCAATAATGTGGCAAGACTTGTTTGCCTCCTTTCATAAAAATGAATGCTAGATTGGTCGAAATTGCCATCACTGCTAATGGGGATGCTAAAAACTTGAAAACTTGCACACGACAGGAAACGAAACAGAAAAAAACTTACTGTTAGACTTTCGACAGTCGAACCAACAAACTCCATTGCTTTATATGTTGCACCAGATACAGATATCTCACCAATGATCTACAATGTAATAACATATTAGTGAAACAGAAATTGTAATTTAGATGGCTTTCCATACAAAGAAGTGAACCATAATCGGCAAACAAATCAAAATAGGCGTTGATAAAATTGTTATTTATTGTAATAGGAATAGTCAAACTTACTTGTAAGATCAAATCCTTTGCAAGTAGATAATCTGGCATTTCCCCATCCAACACAAATCTTAAGGTTGGAGGCACCTGCATATCAAGATGACCATTATTAGACACCAATTAACATAATTGATCAAGGTATAACTTGCACGTTTCTAATCCTAGGAATTGCCGAATGTCTACAATATACAACAAGAACCGAACAATTACGTAGATCATAGGTATTTTTCAAACCTTAAGCAAAAGTTTTCCGGTCCCTAACACAAAACCAGCATCGGTGTTTCCAATTCCTGTAGCAAACTGGCCAAATGCTCCAGCGGTACAAGTGTGGGAATCCGTACCAACCAAGACCTGAAGGTAAAAATGTGTGCAAAAAAGTCAATGTAATATCTATACATATAGTAGAGGTGGCAAGACGGTCAAAGAGATCTTAAGAATGTTTGCAAAAACACGACCCATTCAAAATTAAATAGGTTGAAACTGTCACCTCTACAATATATCAACTTTATACATACCTCTCCAGGTCGGCAATGACCTTCTTGTGCAAGAGCGACATGGCATACACCTTTGTAATCAGGATTAGCCTGGAAAAGCAGTCCTAATTAATATCCTTCGACATAAAAATTGTGAAATATATGATATCTTTTTATAAGATGTACTGTCGTACCAGTAATCAAAAAAAAAAAAAAAAAAAAAAAAAAAAAAGGTAAGAAAGATAAACGAGAACATGGTACCTTAAAGTTGCTAAGGTCTTTAATATCATAAAAGTATTTGATCCCTTGCTCATGGGAGAAATCCCTTATAATATCGACATTTCTGTTTGCCCTTTCATCACTTGTGAAGATATAGTGGTCGGGTATGATGACAACCTTTTCACGGTCCCAGACCTAAAACAATAACCACAAAATATAACTAAAATAAATCACCAACAACTGGGTTTGATCCAACAAATCTTTATGGAAAATATCAAAAACATTAAACCCTGATGCAAAAATGTCTAGATTAGGTAGTAAGATCCATTAGACGGCTACAACATAACCTTTTTTTTAACCTTCACTGTAACAACCCATTACATGCTGGCTATGCATTAGAATTAGAAATCCTTAAAACTACTTAATAATGGTCTACTAATGGCTAACACCATTGTTTTGTGTAACTGTTCCGATACCTAATTTTTCTTATGGCAATCGTAAAATCAAGCCTTCCATGCATTCGTTTCCTACATACTATGCATGCAGACGTAAACACTGAAACAGCAATCACATTTCAAACTACAAACAGCAGCCACACATTTTCTTGAAGTTACTAGCCGGCAGAGGTAAAAAATGAGATAATGGGTACCTTAGCATCATTTCCAAATTCTTTCTTGAAGATTCCAATGGAACCGGGGCCACAAACATCATGTGTCATCAAAATGTCAATGTTGACCCAAACATTTTCACCTGGGATCAACTGAGATTTCTCAGAAGCCCTTGAGAAAATCTTCTCTGTCATTGTCATTCCGGTCTTTACCTGAAAAAAGAATATTTGATTATTCAAATAATCACACAATTCACTTAGCGTTTGGAAAATTAGAGCACATATAAGTGTATAACACAAATTCCATGGGCAAAAGCGAGTATCACAGTTGATCATGTTCTGTTTCTCAAATTTCGATGCTAAAACAGTTCACCCAAAAAACGCACATGAATAACTATTATAGGGTGTTTGTGCATAAAACGTCAGCAAATCCAAAATATAAAACTGTTTTCTGACTTTTGTGGCATGAAAATTCACCTATGAATCCCTAACTTTAATCACTTTGATACAGTATGTTGCTAGTGTTCAAGATTTTTAATGTCGCATAATCTCTTCGAAAAAGTTACATCTAAACATTCACTTAGTTCAATCTAGGGGTGAGCATTGGGCTACGACAGGACCGGACCGAGACCGATTTAGCCAAAAACCCCAGACCGAGGACCGGACCGAATGTGTTCGGTCCGGTCCGGTCCAAGAAGGCATAATGGTCGATTTGTACGTAAGACCGGACCAGCCGACCCAACCCGAAACTGAAATAAGGAAAAAGTTGGAACCGAGACGGACCGCTGGTCCTTCGGTTTGGTCGGGTTTGTGTCGGTCTGGTCGGTTTTCTCGGTCTAGTTCAATCCAAGTTATCACATTGCTACTATTTTTTGGTACGATTCTAACTGTGCAAAACGGCGTTATGCATAAACCCCGTGAATTAGTGGGACCCTGGTGTAGATACTAGGTTATCAACAAAAATCAAATACATAGTATTAAAATATGAAGCAGTAGCAAAATTTGACCAAGTTTCTGAAAAAAACTTAAATTTTCTAGGTTGTTAGATTAATTTACTAACTAAATAATTCGATAACCTAAACCCCACATGTAGCTATCATCACACTCGTATCTATGATTAACCAAAGTCAACTCATTACTAAACATCCATCCATCCATCTTTATCAAACTCAACATCAAAACCCCGTCACATAACCTCAAATTTAGAGCATTTTCGCTGGTACACGCAAAATTACCAAACTATCCCTAACTTAATTTAGATTTGTTGCATATCATCACTAGTAAAACAAATTAACCAATAAGTCCGTAAATCGTATATATCTTTTAGTCTAAACATATAACATACACATACTCGATACTTATAACATTATCAACATAAACGCAATAATGAATGAAATAAGGAATAAGAACATAAACGCAACTGAGCCAGTGGTAGAAGGCTTTCTTTCGGATTGCTGAGGCGTCATAACAGACACAATCTTTTTGGATACTTTTTTCGGCATAACTTTAATCGAACTCGAAGATTGTCCTGATAATGAAGACACTCCTCCATCTTTCTGCAAACATAACAAGAATAAGGTAAACAATGTAATCTTTTGAATTAGAAAATACCCATATGAAAATTTTGATAAAATCATTAATAAAAAGTTAAAATGATGACAAAAAAATCACATTTTTGTACAAATTTAAAACTAAGTAAAGATATGTTAAAAATGGTTTTTTTGCTTAAAAAAAATACCCAATTGGATAAATTGAACAAACAGTTAATAAAAATCAAAACTTTATGATTTTTATTAAAAAAAAAAAAAAAAAAAAAAAAAAAAAGTATAAAGATATGTCAAAAACTGGTTTTTTTACATTAAGAAAATACCCATTTGAATAAACTGATGAAACATCTAATAAAAATCAAAACTTGATGATTTCTTATTAAAAAAATGACAAAAAAAAAAAAAAAAAAAAAAAAAAAAAAAAAAAAAAAAAAGATATGTCAAATTTTTTATTTTTTATTTTTATTAAGAAAATACCCATTTGAATAAATTAATAAAAATCAAAACTTGATGATTTCTTGTTAAAAAAATGACAAAAAAAAAAGATGTCAAATTTTTTTTTTTTTTTTTAATTAAGAAAATACCCATTTGAATAAATTAATAAAAATTAAAACTTGGTGAGCTTTGTTTATAAAAAATGAAGGCAAAATCACATTTTTTTATAAAAAATATATGACAAGATTTGATTTTTTTTTATATATAAAAAAATACCCTTTTGGATAAATTGAAGAATTAGATAATAAAAATCAAAACTTGATGATTTTTTAGCATAAAAATATGTTAAAATCTGGTTTTTTTACATTAAGAAAATACCCAATTGGATGAAAAGATGGAAAAGTTAAAAAAGATAGAAACTTGGTACCGGAGTAATGAAGGGAGATGAGATTGCAGATGAAGCCGCCATTGATGACATAGCCATAGGTTGAGGAAAATGGGGTTGGTGGTGTAAGTGTTTGTATGGAAATTGTTTTTGTCAAGTAGTGGTTAGGATGAAGTGGCTTGTGGCTATATGAAATTGTGGGTACTAGTGGAGATATATTATTATGGGATAATCGACTCGTTTATATATAAACGAGTCGAGCTCGAGCTACTCGAGTACATTTTCGAATCGTATTCGAGCTCGAATATACTCAGCGAGCCTTGCGAGCTTTTATTGAGCTTCAATGTATTTACGTAATTGTCATAAAATCGAGTCGAGCTTATTTTTCATCGAGTTCGAGATTTAAATGTAGCAACAATCGAGCTCGAGTCGAGTTTCGAGCTCAAGTTTGAGATGACGAGCCGAGCTCGTGCTTGAAATTCAAAGCTCGAACGAGCTCGAGTCGTGCTTGAATATTATTTTCTCGGAGGTAGAACCTAAACTTTGTTCTCCTGTATCACTTAAGAAAATAAAGTGAAAAGAAGAATTGTTCTCTCGAATATTATTAAAAAAAAAAAAAAAAAAAAAAAAAAAAAAAAAAAACACACGGAAATAATAGTGATTTAATTAATTTTAAAGTAAAATATTTTTTCTAAAATTAATTTCACGCCAAAGCCCAACACGTGTGTCTTTTACTAACCATTGTGATGGCTGGGGCATAACCAAAAATAACTGAATTCGGTTGGTGGTTATAACCACACTCTGGTCTCATTTACATAATATAACAAAAAACATATTGATTTCCCGTGCCTTAGATTTCAAGTGTCAATTTGTCTTATCCAATTAAGGATTTTGTGAACCTAAAGCTATAAGGTTGAAATACCTTTAGTCTAAATGTGATTACACGATTCATATTGATATCCCGATTATAAACCATTCATACACCAAAGAATATTCCTTCAAATATTACCTCAACAGCCATATCACTGTTATTAAAGTTGCGGATTTCAATCCGACAATTATCAGCATCGGTCCCTTTCAAAGCTGAAAGCAAATGCTCGCGAGTTCTAACAATATATCCTTCTTTACAAAGCATAGTACACAATGGCGATATTTTTGTAGCATAATCAATTGACACTGGGATTAAATGTGAGCAATAGTCAAAGTATCTACGTTTTCCAGCTAACTCTTATCAGATTCTAACTGTCATCTGATTGCCAAAATGGAATGTCACTCCTATTTTTTCGATATAACCAACAATATGCAATCAACAAGTATGTACGTCAGTACGTGTTATAGAAAATGTATATAAAGACAGTGGCGCAACCAGGAATAAATTTAACTAAAATGATAAAAACACTAAGATTTCAATAAACAGTACAAATGTTTCTCTTATTTATGAAGTAGTTAGACAAGGATTGGAAACACTTTTTCTTTTGACCGAGTGCATTTAAGATAAATTTAGTTTTTTTACAAAAAGTTATCACTGTGAAGTAAAATTCCATCAATGCCCCGGCCCCCGTGGCACCCTGAGACACTTCCTAGTTCCGCCCTATATACAGAAATAATGAAGTTAGGGCATACGGATTTCCATGAAATTAGCGCGGTGGTTTCCATATCTTCAATGACGCCTTCACGGAGCGCCATTCAACCTCAAGATTTTTGGCGGTCTCTATTTTATTTTATTTTATTTTTTATTTTTTATTTTATTTTTTTGCGGTCTTTTTCTTGCTTGTTTGTTTGAATTTATAGTTGTTCGTAATAACCTATGATATTATTTTCATGCATTTACGTGTAATAATTTTTTGCGCTTTTGTCAAAATTATTGTTATATCTATAAAATAAATATTGGCGTGAAGAAATGTATTTTATAAAGAAAAAGAAAATATAAATAAGTCTCTCTCCAATGTTGAAAAAATTTAAGATTTTGAAATACTTTTGCAAATAATGAAGAGTTTTGTGAAAAGCTTATATTGTAAGCATTTTCAGATGTGGCCTATAAAACATATTTATAGTGACATAAACAAATGAAAGATAAATAACTTGAGATTCACTCATACAAGTTAACGTGTTTAATATTTATCATAAACAAATGAAAGATAAATAAATTGAAACTCACTCATACAAGTTAATGTAAATGTGTTTTATTGTTATAGTGGCAAACTAATGAAAGAGAAATAAATTGAGAATCACTCGTACTAGTTAACTATAATTATAAGAGAGCTATGTGTAGTTTGACACCAATAAATGTTATTAAGTTGTCATCTGAGCACACGCTCAATTATCACAAGAAATAAAACACTCACCAGCTAAAACTCTTACAGGAGCATGTGAGTCTCATAATACATCATTTAAAAAAAAAAAAAAAAAAAAAAAAAAAAAAAAAAAAAAAGTTAATTGCCTGGCGAGGACGCTAATGGCGAGCGAATGGCACCGGTGGTGGTGCAGAATGGCGACGCCATTGGGCAAAAAAAGGCCAATGACGTGTTGTTTGGATGTTGCACCGTGCACTCTAAGGTATAAATTGTCGAAACTAGTTGACGTTTATGTTGTAGTTAAAGATGGTACATAACATGTTATTTTTTAAAGTTTTTAAACTAGAAATTTTTATATGGTACACAAAATAGAATTCGATTTTAATAAATTATTAAACATACATTTTTAAAGTTTTTATAAGTTTTGTAAACTAGGTTTATATTTTAAGTAACTTAGTTTTTATAAGAATAAGATTAATCTTCTAATAAGATCGTCCGCAAAACATATAATATAATGACTAGACGAATATTCACGCAAAACAAGGGTGCACATAGTCAAATAATTATATTTGCGAAATCGTAATTTTGGTTTGACTTTTAATGCAAAACTTATATGTTTAATTTGTAATCATTACGAGAAAAAAGTCTATGGGTTAAAAACAGAAAATAATACTGTAAAATTTTAAAGATTAAACAATATATAAAATATTAATTTATTGATATGTTGTCATAGACTAATATTGTGTGACATGGCATGACTATAAAATTGGTAAAACAGTGGGTTGGTTTTCGAACAATACTGTATATAAAATCACCTTTCGCAGCAAGTCTGGGGACGTCGATAACATAAATTCTGAAAGAAGACTGCGCAAACGTAACCCTCATGCTGGATGTTTATTTGAGATACATGACGTAAAAGCAAAAAACAACAGATAGTACTTCTGAAGTTATCACACCCATACAACAGGGCTGAGTCGATGAATTCACAGAAAGAGCAAGAAGTTAATGCAAAAAGTCTCTTGGATCGGTTACAAAACCAGTCAAAGCTGAGGCTGCGGCAGTGTAAGGAGAAGCTAGATAGATTTGACCGTCTTTGTGGCCCATACGACCCGGGAAGTTCCTATTTGTGGTCGACACACAGACCTGCATCATTAACAATGTCAGTTCATACTAAGGTGGCAAAATAGTAGGTCGGTTGGATAATGGGTCAAAACAGACCACATAAAAATGGGTCCGAGTTGACTGGGATTAGTGAATAATAAGCTGTGGTATTAAATGATATTTGCTCGTGTAAAGAATAACAATATATATATAGACAGAGAAACACCGGCCTGAGGTTCGTTAATTCGTGCATAAGTATCCTTTGGGCCACCTATACAGGCCCCACAAGTAGGACTGGCAGGAGTATCGCAGCCAGCAGCTTCAAATATCTGGGACATTGTCTTGCCACCTGAGCCTGGCACTGGGAGGGTGTATATGTCCATCCATACCTATCGACTTATAGTATTAGCATACAATATACGCTTTGCGAAATTTGAAAAATATCACCAAGACTACAAACCTTTTGAGTAGCGGGAACAAGGAATGTGGGTACTTTGACCTTTTCGCCCTGCACGTTATAATCAATGGTTTGAGTAAACATTATACAAAAACATTATTTGAACCCAAAAAAGAATAAAGGACAAAGGACAAAACGATAAAAAGTGATTAAAATCTTACAGAAGCTAGGAGAACTCTGGCAGCAGCTAGAAAATCCTCGGTTTTGCCTCCGGTACATGATCCGATATACACTCTGTCTATTTTGACATCTTTACATTCCCTTGCTAAAGCACGGTTATCAGGAGAATGAGGCTGCCAGGTGTAAAAAATCAACATATTTAGTACATGAGGCTTTGCTTTAAGCAATGATATTAGCTCTACTGATAACACTAGAGGTGGCAAGATGGTAAGGGTTTCAGTAACGGGTCATCATTTTAGTATGGGTTGAAACAGGTATATCCGACCTGCAGACATTTTTTGGTCTTTAATAGTTAAGTCGCTGGTTATGCTAAAAAAATCCTTAATAATTTATATTTTTTGATGCACTAAAACTAAAAACTGATATAAATTGACTCGTTTGAGATAGAGCACACAGCAGACATATACTCATTTATATGTGAAATACAGAGGTCCAATGGAAAATTTATTATCATACCTTCGCCACTAGGGGCTCCAATTTGGAGACATCGATTCTGTACTCCGCAAGAAACCTGAAATGCAAAGAAAAAAGGTATGTGTCAACAATATGTGAACTTAAGGTTTCTTATTACGTTATACGTAATCATAGTGTGATTCAATAGTGGATATCTTGCAAATTAGGTAGTAAAATGCAAAAATGAAAATATATTCACCTTGCTTCACCATCACTGTAGACTGGTTCATACGGAAGAGATGTTTTGCCCTGTGGGGAGATTTAAAATCTTAGTAAAATGATGAGTTGACGACCTCAAATGCGACTATGAGTATGTGAATAGGACAACAATTCATGCAATTAAGAATGACAGAACATAAAAGAAACGTAGTTTCAGTTATTTCTATTCAGGGGAGTGTAGTCTCGAAATTAAATTTATGGGGCTTTGTTACGAAGTTTATAATCAGATAGACTCGAACCAACCATTACAAGTAACCTAGCGTCCTAGACACTTATTTGATTGTAAAGTTATAACATAGGCCCTTCAACGTGATTTTGGATGATGAAACAAACCTCAAGGTATTTAAATGTAGTAGCATCAGCGGGAACAATTCCGTTCTTTCCCCCAGCTTCAATAACCATGCTGCATAATGTCATTCTTTCTTCCATCTATGAAGCACAAATGAGATTATACGCGAAAAACGATACAATAATAAATGTGGTAACACATCTATACTACATTGGTCAAAATTGCCACCACTGCTAACGGGCATGCTGAAAACTTGCAAACTTGCATACGAAAGGAAACGAAATGGAAAAAACTTACGGTTAGACTTTCGACAGTCGAACCAACAAACTCCATTGCTTTATATGTTGCACCAGATACAGATATCTCACCAATGATCTGCAACATAATAACTTATTAGTGAAACAGAAATTGAAATTTAGAAAGATTCCATACGAAGAAATAAACCATAATCAGCAAAGCAAACATAATATAGGCGTTGAGAAAATTGTTACTTATAAGATCAAACTTACTTGTAAGATCAAGTCCTTTGCAAGTAGATAATCTGGCATTTCCCCATCCAACACAAATCTTAAGGTTGGCGGCACCTGCGTATCACGGTGACCATTATTAGACACCAATTAACATAATTGATCAAGGTTAAGTGGCAGATAACTTGCACGTTTCTAATCCTAGGAATTGCCGAATGGCTACAACATATAATGAGAACCGAACAATTACACATTTTTCAAACCTTAAGCAAAAGTTTTCCGGTCCCTAACACAAAACCAGCATCGGTGATTCCAATTCCTGTAGCGAACTGGCCAAATGCCCCAGCAGTACAAGTGTGGGAATCCGTACCAACCAAAACCTGGAGGTAAAAACATGTGCAAAAAAGTCAGTGTAATATCTATACATATAGTAGATGTGGCAACTGGCAAGAGGTAAAAGAGGTCTTTAAGAATACGTGCAAAAACACAATGACCCATTCAGAATTAAATAGGTCGAAACTGTCACCTCTACAATATATTAACTTTAGGCGTACCTCTCCAGGTCTGCAATGACCTTCTTGTGCAAGAGCAACATGGCAAACACCTTTGTAATCAGGATTAGCCTAGAAAAAGAATGTCATATTAATATCCGTCAACATAAAAATTGTAAAACATATGATATCTTTTTTATAAAATGCACCGGCAATCAATATTAAAAAAAGAAAAAAGATAAACGATAACATGGTACCTTAAAGTTGCTAAGGTCTTTAATATCATAAAAGTATTTGATCCCTTGCTCATGAGAGAAATCCCTTATTATATCGACATTTCTGTTAGCCCTTTCATCACTTGTGAAGATATAGTGGTCGGGTATGATGACAACCTTTTCACGGTCCCAAACCTAAAACAACAACCACATAAAATGATCCAACAAATCTTTATATTGAATATCAAAAACATCAAACGCTTATGCAATTACATATTTACATATCGGCTAAAACATAACTGTTTTTTTTTAAACCTTCACTGTGATAACCGATTACATAGTGGCCATGCATTAGAATTGGATGGGGTACCTTGGCATCGTTTCCAAATTCTTTCTTGAAGATTTCAAAGGAACCGGGGCCACAAATATCATGTGTCATCAAAATGTCAATGTTGACCCAAACATTTTCACCTGGGATCAACTGGGATTTCTCAGAGGCCCTGGAGAAAATCTTCTCTGTCATTGTCATTCCGGTCTTTACCTAAACAAAGAAAATTCGATTATTCAAATAATCACACAATTCACTCGGCGTTTGGAAAATAGAACACATGTAACACAGACCCCATGGCCAGGGTTGCATAAAGTTCTCAACTATATAATATCAAAACTAAATAAACAATACTAAAAAAATATAAGTCAGTGAGCTAAAGCTGGGAAAAGGTGACTATCAAAGTTGAACTTGTTCTGTTCCACAAATTTCGATGCTAAAACAGTTACTTCACCCAAAAACGCACATGAATCACTATTTGCTTCTGATTTTTGCGGCATGTAAATTTACCTATGAATCCCTAACTTTAATCCCTTTGATACAGTATGTTGCTACTATTCTAAATTTATAATGTCGCATAATCTCTTTGAAAAAGTCGCATCTAAAC
This sequence comes from Artemisia argyi, assembly GCA_030686995.1. Lineage (NCBI taxonomy): Eukaryota > Viridiplantae > Streptophyta > Magnoliopsida > Asterales > Asteraceae > Artemisia > Artemisia argyi. The sequence continues at coordinate 21,749,570 of CM060685.1, read as the reverse complement.
ATTCACTTAGTCCAATCCAAAGTTATCACGTTGCTACTGTATTTTGGTACTATTCTAACTGTGCAGAACGGCGTTATGCATAAACCCCGTGAATTAGTAAGACCCTGGTGTAGATACTAGGTTATCAAGAAAAATCAAATACATAGTACTAAAATATCAAGCAGTAGCAAAATTTGACCAAGTTACTGAAAAAACTTAAATTTTCTAGGTTATTAGATTAATTTACTAATGAAATAATTGTCTACAGGTAAACCTAAACCCCACATGTAGCAATCAGCACATTCGTATGTATGATTAACCAAAGTCAACTCATTCGTAAACATCCATCCATCTTTATCAAACTCAACATCAAAACCCGTAACATAACCTGAGTAAATTTTTGCCGGTACATGTAATAAATTACCGAACTATCCCTAACGTAATTCAGATTTGTTGCATATCATCACTAGTAAAACAAATTAACCAATAAGTCCGTAAATCCTGTATTTCTAATTAAACTTCAAACTTAAACATAACCTCAAAACCACATATAACATACAAATACTTGATACTTATAACATGAACGACATAAACGCAATAATGAATGAATATAAAGAATGAGAACATAAACGCAACTGAGCCAGTGGTAGAAGGTTTTCTTTCAGACTGCTGAGGCGTCATAACAGAAACGATCTTTTTGGATACTTTTTTCTCCACAACTTTAAGCGAACTTGAAGATTGTGCTGATAATGATGACACACCTCCATCTTTCTGCAAAAACTCAAAACATAATAAAAAATATTAGTCAAACAAATATTCTTTTACATAAGAAAATACCCAAATGGAAAACTTGTTGATAAATAGTTAATCAAAATCAAAACTTGATAACTTTTTTTAAGAAAATGGAAAAATCCTTTTTTTTTAACAAATTTGAAAGATGTAAAATATATGTCGTCAAAACCTCTTTTTTATTATTATTATTATTATTTTGCTTAAGAAAATACCCAAATGGATGAATTGAACAAATTGCTAACAAAAATCAAAACTTGATACTTTTTATTAAAAAAGAAGCAAAAATAAAAACCCATTTTTTAACAAATTTAAAACTTAATAAAGACATGTCAATTTTTTGTTTTTTATTTTTTTTTATTTTTATTTTTTTTATTATTATTTTTTTTAACATTAGAAAATACCCTTTGGAATAAATTCATTAAATATCTAATAAAAATCATTTTTTTTTTTTTAAATGATGACAAAAACCACATAAGAACATGTCAAAAACTGGTTTTTTTGTTTAAGAAAATACCCATTTGAATAAACTAAAAAAACATCTAATAAAAATCAAAGCTTGGTGAGCTTGATTTATAAAAATGAAGGCACAATCACATATTTTTATATTAAAAAAAAAAGAAAAAAAAAAAGTCAAAAACGGCGGCATTTTATTTAAAAGACTAGCAAAAGCTAGAAACAAAAGATTACAAAAACTGATTTTTTTTACATTAAGAAAATACCCTTATTGAAAACAATCACATATTCCAAAAACCGTTTTTATACCCAATTGGATGAAAATATTCAAAAGTTAAAAAAAAATCAAAACTTAATGATTTTTTTCACAAAAATATGCCAAAAACTGGTTTTTTTGTATACGAAAATACCCAATTGAATGAATGAAATAAACTGTTAAAAAAAGTTACCGGAGTGATGAAGGGAGATGAGATTGAAGATGAAGCCGCCATTGATGACATAGCCATAGGTTGGGGTTCGTGTTGAAGAAAATATAATGGGGTTGGTGGTCAAGTGTTTGTATGGAAATTGGCTTGTGGCTATGATACTGAGGTGATTGTGGGTCCTAGTGGATATATTATTATGGGAATGAGGTGATTGTCAAGTAGCAGTAGATTTCTATAACCAATAAATAAAGAAAAGTGAAAGCGCCAAAGAGCTCAAAGTTAAAATCTATATATGAAGAACATGTTTTTTTCAAGCCAGTTTTTAGGCCTTGATATGATAAATCTTTTCCTACACAGAAACAACAAAAATCAGTAACCTTTTTTTTTAATTGATTATAGACACAAATTCTTCTAAATAATGTAAATTTGAAGACGTGTAGATATATGTACCTGTTCTTTAAAGGTTTGCTCATGCTATAACATGGCCATCTTGTGCCTTGAGCCAGGGCTGGCGCAGCAATTTTCATGCAACTGGTAATTTATAACGTATCACCTTCTCCTACGGGTCGAAAACCAAACCGCCCTCTTTTCTCTTTCACAGCAAGCCTGCAACTGAATAATAAACTTGGGTGGCGGAATCAAGTTAAGCATCAGAACTTTAAACAGTAAAATGCAAATCTAAACATTTAAGGGGTGTTTGGTATTTCATGTTTTCAGCTTATAATAAACAATCCTAACTGGAAGTAGGTAATGAGAGATCAATATTAATGAGTTAATTTTAAGATCCGAAGAAGTGTATGAATTGTGATAACATTTGTAAAATTCTAAGGCAACTAATTAAATAGGTAACTTTTTGCTACCGAGAAGTTGACGCTATACAAAATTGACTTTTAGGCAACTGATAAACTGAAGTCAGACCATTCAAGACGTTTAAAAGTTGTCAGCGATGCATTAACAGTGATTTGGAGAATATTGGAACTTCGGGAGATACCTACGGTTGACGTACTTTCTGTTAGAATTGCAAAGAGGTTGTGTATTTTGATAATGCAGTAAACTTATACAAGTTAAAGTGTTTTATCTCAGAATTATAATAAAAATCTAAAATTTTGATAAGACAGTTTAGGAGGTTTGATGCATTTAAAATAAACGTTCAGCGAATTTTAACCTATTGAACCCATTAGACTCGTTCCCGTTAGCTAAACTTAGATAAAACACAACCCCGATCAGCATCAGCCCATCAATCAACGTCTTTTAAACAGTTCAATGCACACTAAAAAATGGCATATGTGAATATGCTTAGTCTTATCTTGCAAGTTGCAGCAAAAGAAGAGTTCTGGTTACCTGTTAACAGGCTTCAAATGACCCATCTGGCTCATCTACGTTTTTAGCAGAGTTGCCACACGTTCAGTTTCAGCAACACAGGTCAGCAATGAAGCATAAGAATGTCGTTTTTCCAGATCACTAGGAAAAATCAGTGGCCCTCTTTTTGCACCATCCCAGTTAAACAAATACTAATAACAGGTAGCACCTATATTAGTGACACCTATAACACGAGCAGTCGAGAAAGGATTAATAAAATATACTCCCTCCGTCTCAAAATTATTGTCCACATTTCCTTTTTGGGATGTCTCAAATTAATTGTCCACTTTCCTTTTTAAGTAAAAACTAGAGAATATTGAGGGAATATTCTCATTGAGTGGTTGAGATTTATAAGGGTCCCATTTTTATTAAACTTTGTAATTTCTCTCTCATGACGATTAATTTGAGACGGAGAGAGTAAACCATTAAGCATTTCCTGCTTGCAATGATCTACTAACTCAAGACCACATTTACCTCGAAAGGCGCGGCTGTTATTGACATACTGGGAGACATTATTAACCTTTTTTTTAATATGTGGAGAGTAGTATTCATAACAACACTAATTTATTAAGGAAGCTGGATTTAAGGCAAGAACAAATTCAGTTACATTTTTGCAGTCAAACATCTTAATCTTAAACTAAAACATATTAGTTACTAAAAGTTTATAATATCAAACCCAAAAAACCAAAAATCACACAAAATTATAATTAAAAAAAAAAAAAAAAAAAAAAAAAAAAAAAAAAGTAATTAAAACAACCTGAAAAATGGATAAATGAGTTTATGCTCCAACTGTTGTCCAGAAATTGTGTTACCCATTTTGTGCAGAGGTTCGATTAATAACAACCTGGAAGAATGGTGTTGTGTGATGATAACGATGAAAGGCGCCTGTGTAAGAGGTGCACATTTCGGTTTTTTCTTCAAACCCAACCGGTTTAAAAACTTAACAACCGGTTTTTGTTTTAGTCAAATTAGGGCTGAGCCAATCCTTCCGAAAACCAACCCGAACCGACAAACTGACGAAACAGGACCGAACCAAACCAAACTGACATTTTCTGTTTGTTTTGGTTTTGTATATTTGTTTCGGTTTTTGCTGGTTTCGATTCGATTCGATTTTTGTCGGTTTTTCGTTTCGAAACCCGAAAACCAACCCGAACCGAGTTATTCGGTTTAAACCAATTTAAAACGGTTTTACCGAGAACCAGTTCGGTTTAAACCAGTTCTCAAACTGGTTACAAGCAAATAGTGCAAACAGGTTTTTCCCTAAACCGGTTTTCGGTTTTTAGTTTTTATCTACGAAAAAAACAAATGGGCCAAGAACAACACTGACGCTACTTATCGGGCCAAGTTTTGGGCTAACAAAACAGGTCATTGATGACATCATCAAAATGACAACGGATTTTGATGGTGTATGCTATTTAGGCCTACAATCCAAGCCTAAATACATGCCTAATGCATAATTTACTTGTACAATTGTGTTGTACATTTTCTCTCTCCAAATTCCCACCAATCACTTTTTCAAATCCATCAATCAAATCATTAGGCATACAAGTAGGTTTGCTAATTAGGCATAAGAATCATTATAGTAATGAGGCTTCATTTGAGGCTAACAAATTCATTAGGCTAGGCCATTTAACAAAAAAAAAAAAAAAAAATAGGAGGAACGTGTAGAGTTGCACAAATCAGTTAACATTCAAAACTGAACCGATTTTCAAACCGGTTTCGGTTGAGTCTAATGGTCAAAAATCGGTTTTGACTCAAACCGATTCAGTTTTTGAAACCGGTTTTGGACATGAAAAAGCGGTTCCATGACCCTGAAATGGTTCGGTTTAAACATATTTGAGACCAAACTGGTTCGGTGTAAACCGATTCTCAAACCGGTTGAAATTTAAACATGCAAACTGGTTTATAAACACCGGTTCGGTTATAATAAAATTGGTTTTCCCAAACCGGTTTTTGGAAAACTGGTTTCGATTTTTCTTTTCGATTCGATTAAAAAACGGTTAATTTGTGCACCTCTAGGAACGTGTGAAGAGTTCACTTAAAAAAATAGCATGTTTGAATATATTTGTAAACCAGTCTATCGCTACACTTGATCTATTTACTTACTTTTATGCCTCTAACGCGTCCCTTTGTCAAATAATCAATTTCCGTTCGACTTCTGCCTTTTAAGGCCAACGATACTATTTTCTTGGAGGTAGAAGGTACACTTTGTTCTCTGGTATCACATAAGAAATAAAGTAAAAAAAAAAAAAAAAAAAAAAAAAAAAAAGTTTTCTCAAATATCATTTAAGGAAGAAAAAAAAATGACTAAAAAAATAATAATTTAGTTTATTTTAAAGTAATATATTTTCTTCCAAAATTGGGTTAAAAATGTTTACTTCATTTTTTTTTTTAATTTTTTCATTATTATTTTTAATTTTTTCATTATTATTTTTTAAATCAAAGACCTTGATAACTGAGCATTAGAATCGACTTTAGTATTTGTTGAGATCAAGGTTGTAAAAAACGAGATCCCACCTTAGATTGTTGTTGTTTTGCAAGATCGTTAGATATAGTTGACGTTGTTAGATTCTACCAATTTGTCATGTTTTTGTTGATAGTGGTAATTGAGTTGAACTGTTTCATATTTCTTCCATCATTTAAGAAAAATTCGTATGATATCCTCAAAAAATATCAAAGTTCAAACTTTAAACACAATATAATAATAGTGGAAAACAAAATTTTCAAGCTTCAGGGTGCGTTTGGTTCGTAAAGGGTTTGAAATCGTATTTGGATTTGATGTTGCTTAGAAAGAAAATGAGAATAGAGGAAATAAATGATAATGAGAAAAATTGTTTTGTTTTAATAACAAACTAGTTAGGTAGCCCGCGCGTTGCGGTGGATGTGTTTTGTGTTTTGTACGGTGTAATTAATAATTTTGTTATTTGAAGTATGCATATGTTTACTTGGAAGCATAATTTGTTTATGTTTACGGATTTTTTTTTTTTTTTCTTGTTTGGTATTTTAAAAGAAACAAATTTGTATAAGAAATTTTTTGTAAGTGTATTATTTTTTGTGTTTTTTTATTTTTATTTTTTTGAGAAAACAAATTTTCATAAGGAAATTTATGTATAAAAAAAAATTGTAGCGAGTACTGTAGCGACACGTTGCGCGAAAAAAATTTACTATAGCGTACTGTAGCAGCTACAGGAATTATTTCTGTCTTTTAGTATATATAGTAATATGCACATTATTTAAATTGTTAATATAATTGTAATTCATGTGAGTAATTAAATAATATAAAACAAAAGAAATTGGACAAAATGTGTAGTGCTAAGTATGGAGAGAATATATTAATTTAGAAATGTAACTAAAGTGTGACAAAAGTGACTAACTCGTTAGAGGGTGCTCGGCCACCCCAAACAACAACGGACCTACCCTATGACAAGGTGGTTCCCAAAAACAACCTTAGGGATCGAACCTTTTTAGAATGTATGTATAAGAAAAAAATCCTTGTTTCAATGGAGGCTTTGGGGTAAGAGTGTCTTCGAGAAAGACGATCAGAAATCATTAGTATTGTACTTTTATTTTTTTAATGACTTAGTGGTGTAATTTTATTAAAAAGTTTAATTTTAACCCCTCTAGTTTTTAGTATATTTCAGTATGCTTAAAATATTATGATTTAACATTTGAAACTCTTTTGAAAATAAATAAATAAATAAATAAATAATCACTGCATTTGAACTTCTTTTTCAAACTTCAATCTAGTTTCTAAAACAAAAAATTATATGTTACAATCTATTATTTTTTTAGCCCCCTTTACACAAATTCCTAAATCCGTCTCTGAACTCATAGATGAATGGATATTTGGGGTTAATTTCATGTAAACCATAACATACCCAACAATGTTTTTATGAAATACATTCCTCAAATCAAAAAGGTATGTAACAAACGAACACTCAATCATTACGATAACAAGTTAGTGGGATAGGAAAATACATCATGAATCATACGTCTTGTAACCTACGATGCAGAATGTTTGATACATAAATCAATCAATACTTGATAAGAAATTGTGCATTTACTGTTTTACCTCATCCAAATCAAATCCAATTTTTCAAAATTTTCAAAAGGTTCTTCAAGACATTAAGTATAAATGAATCGTTTATTATTTTCTTTGTTTAAGCTTAAGTGAAAAAAGTGGGTCAACACTTTTTTAACCATGAAGTTTAAAAGTGAGTTTGAGGGTTTTTTTTTTTTTTTTTTTTTTTTTTTTTTTCCTAAAGATCAGAACCCTAATCGATCTTACGTATGATCTGGATCACATGTACTATCTTACATTCTGTAACAATTCGCAATTTCAGGTTAATTACCATTCCCGGAAAAATTTCACTATTCACTTTTACTATTCATTTTTCCCGAAACTTTCCCGAAAGTTGATTTTTATTTGATATTCTCGAGTGATAAATCATTTCCATGGCAAATTAAATGTTTGACATTCGTCAGATCATTTTCGTGAAAGTTATTAAGGAATTACACGTTTTAGGGTAAAACGTCATTCAGAAATTCTACGTACAACGAAACTCGACCGCGTTAAGTGACCCCGCATCAGAAAAATGTTTGACACACTCATGATTTATTTGAGAATTAATCGTGACTGAGAAAAACATGACCAAAGACTTCCCAGCAGGTCACCCATGTCGGTACTAATCTCACATGAGCACGCTTAACCAAATGGGCGATTAACCGTTAGACCACAAAACGAGTTTCTAAGACGTTTTGAGTTTTCAAAATTATTAGAAAAAGTCAACATATTCTTTCCCTCCCCCATTGACCAAAAATCATCCCTTGATTTTATAAGTCATTTCTTGATTTTTAGGCTTACGGTTTGATGTCTAAAAGACATTTAACACCAACCGACACTAGACTGAGCCCAGTCTAGACATAATAAGTCATTTTAAATCATTTTTATCCTATTAGAAAAGTAACATTTTACTTTTCTCAATTTTACGCAATATTCGTACATTTTACGTATTACGCGTTTTAGACCCGTGTTTCCAGTTTTTAGCAGGGTTTTAGCACCCGATAGAACCTACCACTCATTTTATATTTTATTATGGACTATATGGACATGTCTAACAATACTTTAAAATTCCATAATTTTACGACACCCGGTTTTACGTTTTGAGGCTTAATCATTTACGATTGGCATTTCCCGGAGTCAAGTTTCATCCTAATACTTAGGATAATACCAAGCAAAAGCCAAAGCTTCCTCCCCAAGCTTATGAACCGCCATTTGGGGGGGGGGGTTTCACACTAGGTGGCTTGATCTCAAGCTTAATGGCCTTAGATTTCATCCATGTGTTCACCTTGGCCTCCAAGGTTGGACTAGTCAACATTTCTAACCTCCTCCAAGCCATATAAATACCCCCTTCCCCTCCTTGGCCGTCCCTCATCACACACACACCCACACCATCTCATTTTCTCATTCTCTTCAAGTTTCATGCAAGATTCAAGTGCTAGTTCAAGGTTGAAACCCTAGTTTCTTTTAGATAATCAAAACACTTCCATAACCTCATATACTTGGTGATTTATCTTGAGTTTGAATCCACTCAAGTCACCTAAACCTTCATCATCCATCTTTCAAGAATACCAAGGGTAGAAAGATTGCATGAAGTGAAAAAGGGTTGAAGCAAGTCTATCAAAGTCCTATCCTTACATGTTAACTTCCTTTCATCTTTGAAAGCCAAAAGTTGTGAGCCAAACCCTAACTTGATTCTTGTTAAATAATCATGTTCATGTTATTTACATATTATTTGTGCTATATATTGTCTTGTTATCATGTCCATGATGTATAAAAATGACCAAAACAAGTTATTGTTATTGATTGTTAAAACAAGTTACTAAAACAAGCAAATTAGTGACTTTCTTGGTAAGACCTGATCAAAATGGTAAAAATATGATATTGGATCATTACATATTACAGTAGAGGACTTAACAAGGAAACCATAGCAATTTGAACCACCTAAAACGAGTATACGAGTCAAAAGTTACGCCCATTTGAAGTTACCAAAGATTTCCGGCAAAACTGCCTAAACCTTACTGAATCGCATTCTGACTTTTTGAAAGTCCCACTTCTGGTCCGATTCATCAAAAAGTTAAAACACGAAAGTTGTCCGGAACGACGTTTTCGTTCAGGATCAAAGAGGCTCAAGCCTTGAAAACACTTTCTGAGTAAGATATTTCACAATTTCTTAACAGCTATTTACATATAATAAGTCACTAAGTTATGGTTATACTTTAAAAGGAACAAGAGTTATTATGACCTATAAACAAGACCACCACCATAGCTAGAGCTAAGGTTGTGTCTCATGACCTTGAAACAAGGACTAAAGGTCATGGCTAGGCCATGACGAAATGACCATAAACAACTTACATAGGCGTAAACATGAAACAATGAATTAGGCGATAACATGAACAAGCAATTTGGATCTACTTCACTTAAAAGGAAACCATGAGATATTACCAAGAGAAAATGGTCATTCAAGACTTATGAAACTATCCCTAATAACAATCTTCATGTACAAATAAACTTTCATAAGTTTATTCAAATATCGGACATGTAACCTTTCGGATCAAAACTTATATCTATATATTTCATCAACTACTACAATAGTAGGGAGCCTCATGTGAGGAGTTCATTATGTAAGCCGTCGAGTTGAGTTGTGGATTTACGAGTTAAAGTGTCCTGGCTCCTCGAACGCTTACTAACATGACTTCTGAATTATGTCGGCCCGAACGGTAGTAAACGATATACAAAACATACATGTTTCATGAATCTTTTCTTTCAAGGACATACAATATACATCATACCACATCATGGAGTATAATGCAAGATATATATATAGGCACTACTTCATAGTCTTTACTCCGATCCTAAGTCGCGACATTCTATTATAGGTTGCTCATATAAACCTACACGATTCAACCGTTACATTTATTACTTGCTATCTTAACTTAAGGTGAGTTCATAGCCCCACTTTACATTACTTCAATGTTTTACAAACCCTTGGGGGGAATACATGCTATTATTTTTCTACTCGAACACAATGCTTTCTACTGTATGCTATTCGACTATGTTTTATTATCACTAAGTAACAACCTTGCTAAACCGAGATCCCTTATTATGAACCATTTAATCACTAGCAATAGTGAGCGCAAATATTGTGAATAGGCCTATTGGGATTGACGAATCCCATTTGTATTGACTAAGTTCAAACAAATGCATTAATATTTGAGATTTAGGTATGTTAGCAAAGTACCTACCGGGATAAATCTGCCGATCGATATTGGTACACGTTAACGTTATGGTGTCATAAGCTTAGTGTATAATAACCTTTCCGGGCATATAACAACGTAGCCCATCATTGTTTTCCAAATATTGGTGTGAGTCTATAGCTCACACTACCAACATATTGTGTTCAAACGATTTAACTACAAACACTACGATTATTGTGTTCAACGATTTAACTACCAACACATTGTGTTCAAACATTAAACAAACTCTATGAATATCACTCAACCTTTGTGTTGACCTCTCAAGCATGTATTTCAGGTTCATGACGATCAAGGATGGCACGGAAGGGCACGGAGACTCAAGAGGGCTATAAATTTTATTATCATTCAAAAACTCATTTATTATACATTGTAAACATGGAACCATTTGGGACCTCATTTTGTAAATCTCTGATATTTATACAATTTGAATGATACATCTTTTAAAACGACTCAATTGGAGTTCGTTTTCTATTATTGTGACTATTGTGCCGTCAAGTAACACCCAGTTCGAATTCCGCTGCATCCATGAATTGGGGGTGTTACACATTCCAAGCAATCATATACCGATCTTATTAGTATTTTTTTAATTGTGATATCGTAAAATCTAACTCGCAATCTTAACAGCCGTGGTTGATGTTTTAACCCGAATTTGCAACATTTGACATCACATGAAACTTCATTTGAAATTGATCTATTAATGGGTTATACTTATACATATGTTTAAATAGTGTTCTTGGATCTGATCGATCAACTCATTTAACACATTATCAAGCAGGTATTGTTTGTGGTACAGTGGGTTAAAAATATATTGTTTGTGGTACAGTGGGTTAAAAATATGTGGATTTGTTAACCATTTTAACATGGTGTTACGTGCCCACCGTCTTATTTAGACAATTTTTAGCCAAATTCAAGTCGAATTTAAATCTACAACTTAAGGTTAGTATATGTTTGAATTTGAATTCGAGTCAGTTTTTAAATTGGGGTTGACACCTTCAAAATTCTCACAAACCCAAATCAAAATCTTTTTAAAAGGTATTATAAGACTAACTTGATAACTCTATACATAGTTTTATAAAAGTCATTACTCAATCATCTCAAATTGCATAGTTACCTATGTATGTTTTCCTATCCTTAGATATATGTGTTAACACGTAAACAAATAAGGTTTCTTTATTCCTGTTTACCTGAAAAGCGTGACTCTTTGAGTCATATAACCTATAAGAGTCTAATAAAACTATCTTGTTACCATTCTTTGACCACTCTAAATATGTGTTAAGTGATGTTTTAGCCGCTCTAAATATTTGTCTAGTATTAAAAATGCCAGACGACCTATTTGACTGTGATTAGTGGAAACCAATCAACTCACTAATTCCAAACACCATCTAGAAAAACAAAGACATTAAGGGTGTGTTTAGTTAGAGGGAAAAAAAAATCTATTTTCATATTTGTAAAAAAGGAGGGGATTTAATTTATTCAAAAACATGTTAACGCGTTCATATGATATTATTTGATATTCTCAAAAAATAAAACAAATGTAATAAAGAAAACAAAAATGTGTTTGTAGTTTATTTTGTTAAAGTACCAAGTGCAAATTTTAGTTTTGTAAAGTATTTGATGAGAAATATTTGATTTGAATTCAATATCTATTTTTTTTGTTTTGTACAAAATATTTTGTAAAATATAACTATGTTCTTTTTAACCAAAGGCGCCCAAGAGCATGGGGTATGTTAAGTGTATGGGGATGTGGTGAATGAAAAGGCTAGGGAAAGTATTTTTCCTTGAAGCAAACCATTGCATAGGTTACGGGAAAACAAAACAAAAAGGAGGGGACCATTAAAAATACAAGTCTAGCGGGAGTATAGTCTTGTGTGAAAAAGAAGAGATAGACAAGAGTGAGAAATTAGTATTTTACTGTATTGTGTGTGTATTTGTATTTTGATGGTATTTTTAAATGATAAAAATTTAGAAAAAAATTTATGCAAGAGATAGAAGGTGCTGCAATGATTGAAGAAAAGTTGAAGGAAAAACTTTTTGAGAGAGAAAAAGCTGATGTGTCGAAGGAAAATCAATAACCACACCCTCCACCCTAACCAAGGGTTAAACTTTCACCCCCGTGCCACGTCATCGCCACATAAGTTTTAATCTTTTCATCTAAAAAAAAAAAAAAAAAAAAAAAAAAAAAAAAAAAACTCCTTATCATAACCAAACTTTAACCAAACAATAATTTATAAAAACACCCTTTCATTTAGGGGCAAAAGTGAAAATTTGGGGGGTGTAGTGATTTTTTTTTTTTTTTTTTTTTTTTTTTTTTTTTTTTGCTCAAGGCTTTAATCCCTTCACCTCCCTCGTTAGCGAGACTTTCACCAAGGGGGCCGGTATGCTAACTTTGCTTTAACGCCGATTTGGTTAAACTTTAACCATGAGTTTGGTTAACATACCCCATGCTCTTAAAGGGTGTTTATTTACTTATGAGCTTATTTATGATTCAACTTATATTTCATAAGCTTTAATTTTTAGCTTATTTTGAGACTCGTGGACGTATATAAATTTATTATTATATGATACACTTATACAAGCCCTGTAGTTTTAAAATAAAGTAGACTTATGAAATATAAGACAAAATCAAATAAGCCAACAAACACCTTCTAAATAAACGGGGTTATGTTATGTCACCTGGATGTAACATAAGTATGTAAAGGTATAAAAGATTCTTTTTAACTATTCAGTTTACACTACAACACAATTTTTTATCAGTTTCTATTATATGTTTTCGGTCAGATTTAACATTTTTATTTATTAAACTTTATATTTTTTGTTTCATACTAATATTTTTATATAAATAAAATTATAAAAATAAAAAAAATAGAAAAGAAAAGGGGTTTCATTTGTAAAAAAGGTTGAGAATAACCCACCCAAATAAAAGAAGTAAAAAAGTAAGGGTGAGCAAAACCGCCCGAGTCTCGAGAACCGACCCGGTCCCGACATAAACTGATAGTCTCGAAACTGAATAATAGCTTCTCGGGTCGGGATTCGGGATGGATTTTTAGTATCTTCGGGATTCGGGACGGGCCAAAACCCGACAAAATACAAGCGAAAACCGACTACTTTCGGGACGGGTCAGGACGGGACGGGCCAAAAAACGATTACTTTCGATTTGGTATTTGGTTTACAATTTACGTGACTTACGGGATCGAGATTAGTCGGGTCGGGTCGGGATCCGGCCCGTTGCTCAGCGCTATAAAAAAGACATTTTAAATCAGTTTGTAGAAGTGTTCTAAAAAAAAAAAAAAAAAAAAAAAACAGTTTGTAGAAAAAGACACATCTTATATTGAAGGGACAGTTTCATCAGTCAGACACACAGAGAGACAGTTTCTGTCGTGTTATATGGCGGGAAATCCCTAAAAAACCACATTTAATGTATTGGTTCCTCACGGCTAAATCCATGGCGCTCTCCGGCCACCGGTGGCGCTCCGTCGGTCTTCTCATCCGGTCACCTTTTCCTCGCCGCCCCATCACCACCTCTCCATTAATAATATCGTATGTTCTTTTTATATATATATATATGTATTTTTATAACATAGGATTATGATATATATAGATATAGTTATTTAATTGATGCTGAAATTATAATAATATTTAGATTTTTTTTTCATTGGGGTAAATGGCCTAGTGGTAATGTCCTTGGTAGGGTTCAAACCTCGCTAGGCGTGTACGGAGGCAGAGACGAAATATGACTGGGCGCACAAATTTTTTAGAACCTTAATATAAAAACACGTTTCGATGGACCGGGTGCATTTAATATGCATTTAAGAAAAATTGATGATTTTTTCAGAAATTAACACTACATCGAAAAATCCATAGGGGTCCCGGGCACTTGAGGGAACCCTCTTGGTTCTATCTCTGTTTGGAGGTGGCCAAGGAAGGGTAGGAAACTGTCCCGGGTTATCTGAGTCAAAAAGGCTCGCCCTCAACCGTTTACCGTTCTCATTTGGGTCGTTCTTTTTAGGGCTAATTGCACGAAAATGTATCATAGTTGTCACGAATTCCTTGTATATGTATCGAACAAAAAAATTGCTATTCTATGTACTAAACTTAAATTTTTGGTATTTTTTGTGTATTTTATGACCATTTTGCCCTTCATTTTATTAACCCGGGAGGGGCAAAATTGTCATAAAATACATAAAAAAAAAAACCAAAAATGCAAGTTTAGTTCATAGAATAGCAAAAAAAAAAAAAAAATGTTTGATACATATAGAAGGAAATCATGACAAGTATGATACATTTTCTTGCAATTAGCCGTTCTTTTTATACCAAAATTACATTTTAAAATGACAAAATAGGCATTACTTTAGAAAATATAACCCCTCCCTAAATATAGGCCAAAACGCGGTTTAGTACCCTGAACTTGGCTAAGAGGAATTTCTAGGACCCTCGATTATTAGAGGTGGAGAATGGTAAGTGGAACTCATTGGTAGATATGTGGCATGTGGGTGTCTCTTATTTTCTAATTCATAGTTAACATGTTATTTTCCTCCGTTAAAACCAATGTTGCAAAAATCGTGAATCGGTAGCCGGGCTGCAGCCTGTAATCGGTAAAGGCGGTGATTAATCAGTGATTAATGGGTTTGGCATTTCCTGCATGTTTTGAGAATTTCTGGAGAGCAAACTAAAGATCTTAACTGATTCAAGCCTTCTATGTTTTCAAACCTCAATAAAATGCTTCAATTCTGATTATGAGGCCCATTGTGCGTTATAAGTGAAATAAACGATCCCCAAATTAAGTAAAATGCCTAAATTTTTATTTTTTTAAATTTGACCGATTCGGCCGATTCGGCCGATTTTTGGCCGATTCGGCCGATTTTTGACCGATTCGGCCGATTTTTGACCGATTCGGCCGATTTTTGGCCGATTTTTTTCCCAGACCGAATTTTTTAGCCGATTAGCCTAAATCGCCAAGGTCTATGGCCGATTACCTTGGAATCGGCGATTAATCGGCCGATTTTTCCGATTTTTGCAACACTGGTTAAAACTTAACGGGCTAGGCTCACATGATGGTCACTTGATTATGTCAAGTGTGTGTAGGGCACTAACAATTTCACTTAGCCAAATTGAGGGTACCATTCTTCACCTTTAATAATCCAAGGTACTAGAAATTCCACTTAGCCAAGTTCAGGGTACTAAACCGCGTTTTTATATGTATACTTGATAGTCTAAAGTATCATTAATGCATTTGGTGTCCACCACCCGTGGCGGAGATAAAAAAAGGGGGGAAAAATTGTAGTGTAAAATTTCTAAAATATTTGGCTTTTTTTGTAATTTGCCCCCCTTAAGAACCAATTTATAATGTAGGTTCTAAAATTTATCGAAGTGTGCCCCCTCGAGGAAAACTTTCTGGCTCCGCCCCTGTCCACCACATGAGTACTTTTGTATTTTAATGATTTTGAAAGGCATTTTAACGATATATGATATTATGTGTTTGGGTGGATTTGGTTTCATTGAAACCGGGTATATAATTATGAGTCTTTTTGGTAACTATTGTTTCCGAGCTTTTAACTGACTAATCACGAGGTTTTAACCCATCAACACATATACTCAAATCGGGTAATGCCCTCCCTTTTGAGGAGGTTGGCGTGGCCACTTTAGGGTTGTTTGCAGATGGCATGAATTGAACTTGAGACCTCTCACATTTTAGTGATGGTAGCTACAAGCCTTTTACCACTAGGCCACCTCTGAGTGCCCGTGGTTGTTTTATAAAGTAGTTTGAATAGCTAGGTACCATTATCCCTATATTAAATCTAGTCGTACAATCTTGTAATAAAGCGTGGAAGATTCAATCTGTTTTTTTAGTATCACTTATTTGCTCGTGGAAGTTGTAGTCATTGCATATTAGGTTATTATGTTAATAGCTGCCATAGAGTAAGGGAATTCCGGCAACTAGAGTCCCTTGGCTTGGAACCGAAACTGGAACTGCAACTGCAAGTCTGCAACTTTAGCAAAATATAGAAGGATTAATTGCATACTTACGACACATACAGTTACTTTAAGCCTAGCTATCTTCATTTATGACTCATACTTTGATCTCGTCATGTTAAGGTCCACATTTCCACTTTGCAATGTTTTAGGGTTCAACTTCTGATACTGCAGATGCCACGAAACATCGTGTCAGTAGTCTGTAGTCATGTAAACTTAAATATCTTACTTAAAAGTGTGGATCTTACTACGTTGATAATTAAAGTAATAATCATAATTGAATCTGCCTCAAGTATGCAGTGTGTCTTATGCAGTTGTCCCCTATATACCTAACATTCAGTCTTTTCTATATTTTCTTAGAAGCACCAGGAATCCTAAGCAGATCAATTGCTTTAAAGAGAGAAAGACGTTGACGATAAATAACAAAACATCCAATAAACTAAAGGAATCTAAGAATGTCTACACGGAAAAAGATTACCTTCACGTCACGTGGTGGAAGGAGGTATCCCTTATTTTCAAATCAGACTTATAGTATTCAGATGATTTTTCTTTCGTGTTGATTTGTGTATAGTACTTATATTGATATCATGCTTTCTCTTTCAGAAAATGGAGACGTGTAGGAAAACGTCTTCTATGCAAATGATCAACAGACTCACTTACTCTAATTTGCTCGGTTTGGATGACAGTTTGAAGAATGGGAGGTAACTAATATCATTCGTGTTCATAAACATTGGCATCTAGTTTTCTTTTCTTTATCATTTCTTCCTTTGATGAAGTATGAAAGAAGGAACCCTCAATTCGGAGATATTAAAGTTCAAATCAAGGTTTCCACGGGAAGTTTTGCTATGTAGGGTATGTTTCTGTCTTATCTCATTGTGCTTAAAGAAAGAACGTGATTTGATCATCACTAATATCAAGAGCACAAATGTTTCAATATCTTCAGGTCGGGGATTTTTATGAAGCGATAGGATTTGATGCTTGTATACTCGTGGAGTATGCTGGTTTGAATCCTTTTGGTGGTACACGTTCAGATAGCATTCCAAAAGCCGGTTGCCCTGTTGTGGTATTATAAATATATAACTTTCGCTCACATTAACTTTTGAAAGTTCTCAAATAAACAGTTATTATTCCTTTGTTTATAATACAGAATCTGCGTCAAACTTTGGATGACCTGACACGTCATGGATTCTCAGTAGTAAGTACTTCAATTTGGTTTTTGATGTTTGTTTTTGATAAGACGAGTTTTGAATTTGATTTGGTTTTTGATGTTTGTGTTTTTAGTGCATTGTGGAGGAAGTTCAGGGTCCAACCCAAGCTCGTTCCCGTAAAAGCCGTTTTATATCTGGGTATGTTAACTGGTTTATTTGATTCTTTACAAAAAAACATTTCCATCTGTATGTGTGCTTTCATTTCTTTTAAAGAAAATAAATCTATATGCATCGAGTAAGAAATCTTCATGGTCTAAATTATGTTTTTACTCCGGATATGTTAATATGTACAGACATGCACATCCTGGAAGTCCGTATGTTTTTGGACTTGTTGAAGACGATCATGATGTTGAGTTTCCAGAACCTATGCCAGTCATTGGTATGCTAAAGTCACATCAAGTTAATGACTTAATTCATGTTTTCACTTTTTTTTATGGTTACTTGTCTTGTACCTTTTCAGGACTATCACGCTCTGCAAAGGGGTATTGCATAGTTTCCGTGTTGGAGACTATGAAAACGTACTCTTTGGATGACGGTTTAACTGAAGAGGCCGTTGTTACAAAGCTTCGTACTTGTCATTACCATCATTTGTTTATTCATAAATCATTGAAGAACAATTCTTCAGGTAATTGCTATTGATTAAAGGGTTGAATAATGACTTCAGTGTTAAATTTTAAACATCATTAATTTAACTCTTCACATATCTAAAATATTCTTAACAGGAACGACTCGTTGGGCAGAGTTTGGTGAAGGTGGGCTATTGTGGGGAGAGTGTAATGGCCGACACTTCGAATGGATTGATGGAAATATCGTCGATGAGATACTATTCAAGGTCTATATCTACACCCATATCTCACAGTGTTACTTTCTTAAGATGTCAGATAGTAACTTACAGTTGGTTTCTAAAATTTTAGGTAAAAGAGCTTTATGGTCTTGAAGACGATGTCACATTTAGGAATGTAACCGTTGCTTCAGAAAACAAACCTCATCCGCTGACCCTCGGAACAGCCTCACAAATTGGTCAGCTATCGTCTCATACACTTTTAATCTTCTCTTTATGGAACTAGTTATGCATTGTTAACCCGTGTTTGGATATCAGGTGCTATACCAACAGAAGGTGTACCTTTTCTGTTAAAGATTTTGCTCCCGTCCAATTGCACCGGATTACCTGCTATGTAAGTTAAATTCTGTTGCTTTTAAATTTGAATTTCTATGTTATGAATTTCATAGACGAGTTACATTTGATAGTTTATTCACTATTGCCCTTTTTGTGTGTGTAAAAAGGTATATCAGAGATCTACTTCTGAACCCTCCTACTTATGCAACTGCATCTACCATTCAAGGTGAGTGCCCAATTATTACTCATTGGTATCTTAAAGTGCAGTTAGTTTCCAATCCTAGTATATAAATGGAATGGCTGTTCTCCCTCGTTCCAAAATATGTAACATGATCTGACTTTGCATGCTTATCTCACATGTTCAACCAACGAAATAAGTATTTTGCTAAGCTCAGGGTTGGTAGTATGGCAGGAAGAGCCAAACCTATGTTAATATGTGTCTTTATGAGCATCTTGAAGCTGAGATCAAACACCTTTCACATTCCTAATGTGTACGTGTTTGACTGTCACGCTTTCAGAAATGCTGTTTATAGGAATCTGCAGTTTGTCGAAATCTGTTTCATTCCTTATAAAATCTTATTTGGTCTGTCATAATGTCCATATACGTAGAGGTGTTTTATTTGTATGTTATAGATGTGCATTTTTTTTTTTTTTTTTTTTTTTTTTTTTTTTTTTTATTATTATTATTATTTTTTTTTTCATTTTACATACATGTTCTGAGTTTTGATACATTTCATATCATTTTCAGCAATAGGCAAACTTATGAGCAATATCTCTTGCTCAATTCCTGAATTCACTTGCATCGCACCATCAAAGGTAACAAAATTCGTCTGAGTTCCGGATTTGGTTAAAGAAACGATTCAGCTTATTGTTCTCCATTTCTAACTTATGTAAGTTGACTAAGTTCTAACATATCTGGGTCCCTCATCTTGCAGCTAGTGAAGCTTCTCGAGTTAAGGGAGACGAATCATATTGAGTTCTGCAAGATCAAAAACGTGCTTGACGAAATATTGCAGCTCCGTAAAAACTCCGAGCTAAATGAGATACTGATGTTGTTAGTGGACCCTACTTGGGTGGCGACTGGATTAAAAGTTGACATTGAGATACTAGTAAGTGGTTAAAATTCCTTGAGACATAGAGTAAATTGCTAAACGCCTTGATGATCAAGATATATGAGTAGAAGTTTATAAAAAATGGCTTCTTTGTTTGTCATTGCTTATTCATAGGTGAATGAATGTGAGTCAATCTCTCGTACAATTGGTGAACTTATCTCTTTAGATGATGAAAATGATCAGAAGTTTAGCTCACATGTGAATATACCAAATGACTTTTTTGAGGACATGGAGTCTTCATGGAAAAGTCGTGTGAAGAAGATTCATTTAAAAGAAGCTTACGATGAGGTAGATAAAGCCGCTGAAGCCTTATCCGTAGCGGTAATCTCCTTTTTTCTTGTCTTTCATTCTTTGTTATAATATGCTGTACAAGACAAGGATGTGGTACTGATTAACAGATGGCTGTTATTCCAGGCCACAGAAGATTTTCTTCCTATAATCAACAGAATAAAAGCTACCACGGCTCCATTTGGAGGACCAAAGGGCGAAATCTCGTATGCTCGGGAACACAGAGCTATTTGGTTCAAGGGGAAGCGTTTTGCACCATCTGTATGGGCAGGTACAGCGGGAGAAGAACAAATTAAACAACTTAAACCCTCGATAGATTCTAAGGGCAGAAAGGTTGGAGAAGAATGGTATACCACTGTGAAAGTGGAGGATGCACTCGCACGGTGAATCTCTTTGTTTGTGACGTTATTATTCCTTCTTTACTTATTCATATTACATCACTTGAATATGCTAACTTGGAATTTCTGGTCATTGTTTAGGTACCATGACGCTGGTGCAAAGGCAAAGTCCATGGTCTTGGAGTTGCTGAGAGGATTGTCCGCTGATTTGCAAGCTAAAATAAACGTTCTCGTGTTCGCCTCCATGCTGCTTGTCATAGCAAAAGCATTGTTTGCTCATGTGAGGTAGGCCTAACCTAAAAGTTGACGTTTGTATCAAATCGTGTGACTTTAAGCTCCTGTAAGGCTGTAATTGTGTTAACTGAATGTTACGTATTGATTAAACAGTGAAGGCAGGAGAAGAAAATGGGTGTTTCCAACTCTCATTCAGTCCCATATATGTGAGGTATGGTTAGTTTTTCGGGCACATGCATACACACAAATACAAAAACAGACATGAATGTTCATACTGAAATTGTATGCAGGAAACTGAACAAATAATCAGACGTCGTGAGATGAAGATTGTTGGTCTATCACCGTATTGGTTTGATGCAGCTGAAGGCAGTGCAGTTTTGAACACAGTTAATATGAAATCAATGTTTCTATTGACCGGACCAAATGGTGGCGGGAAATCAAGTTTGCTCCGCTCAATATGTGCAGCTGCACTACTTGGAGTATGTGGATTTATGGTACCTGCTGAGTCGGCATTGATTCCTCATTTTGACTCTATTATGCTACACGTGAAATCTTATGACAGCCCTGCAGATGGGAAAAGCTCGTTTCAGGTGCATATTGCTTAAATCCCATGTCTCATGCTTCCCCTTATTTTGAATTTCTTTTCTTATTCTGTCTACTTATGTGCAAAGTGGGCGGGTTGTGTAATGGGTCAAACTGGATTTGGGAATTCTGGTCATTGCAAGCACTTTATGATACGGGTCAAAACGGGTGGGTTCAAGAGACAACTTTTTTGTTTCTTTTTTCTTGTATTTACTTTTGGACCTATTCGACCGGAACTTTGTCAAGTATACCCGTTAAAAAAACCAAACCAACCCATACCATATATGTTAGAATCTTATGTATCTTATTTTCTAGATTGAAATGTCAGAGATGCGTTCTATACTTACTAGAGCCACTTCGCAAAGCCTAGTCCTTGTGGATGAAATATGTAGAGGCACAGAAACAGCAAAAGGGACATGCATTGCTGGTAGCATTATCGAAACTCTTGATTCGAGTGGTTGTTTGGGTGTAGTATCAACACACTTGCATGATATCTTCAATCTACCTCTAACTACAAAGAATACGGTCTACAAAGCGATGGGAAGTGAGATAGTGAACGGTAAAACTAAACCAACATGGAAGTTGATTGACGGAATATGCAGAGAGAGTCTTGCATTTGAAACTGCTCAGAAGGAAGGCTTTCCTGATGCAGTAATACAAAGAGCCGAAGAACTATACAAGTCAGTGTACACGAAGGACTTAAGTTCAAAAAAAAAGATAACAAAAGCTCAACCAATCTCTTCTAAGGGATCTTCTAAAGCCGAGATACAACAAACTAGTAGTCAAGAAGTGGCTACTCTTTGTGCCAATGAATCAAGAAACCAAATGGAGAAATTTCGGAAGGATGTAGAAGATATTGTCTGCATGATATGTCATAAAAAGCTTATCGAGGTATGGAAGACTAAAATTACGCCAGAACTTGCATTGAGATGCGTTGTTATCGGTCCACGGGAACAACCACCTCCATCAACGATTGGTGCGTCAAGTGTTTATGTGATCCTCAGACCTGACAAGACACTTTATGTTGGAGAGGTATTCATCTCAGTTCATTTTCGAAACTTGCAAATTATTAATCTCTTAAAATAAGATTCAAATACCGTATTATCACTTTGATACAAAAGAAAATTCTTTAAAAAGTAATTTAGGAGCTTTTATGCATTATGAATACAGTTTTGGCGAGTTTTGACCCATTTCAAATTTAGCCACATGTTTCAGTTTGACCCTTTCCATGTCATTTATTTTTCTTATCTTTGATGACCGAATTTCAGACGGATGATCTCCAAGGCCGGGTTCGTGCACATCGGGCAAAGGAAGGAATGCGTGATGCTTCATTTCTCTATTTTCTAGTCCCGGGAAAAAGCTTGGCTTGCCAACTGGAAACTCTGCTGATTAACCAGCTCCCGAATCATGGTTTTAAACTTACAAATGTAGCAGATGGTCAACACCGGAACTTTGGTACTTCAGATATATCTCTAGAAAGTTTAAACCTACATAGATGATGATTAACCAAGTCTCCTTTCGAGTATCTTGTAGTTTCAGCGTAGGGTTCTTTGGGCGCAACAATTTTGGGTCAGATGTATGTTGCTCCAGTTCTTTAAGGTTGGAAATTTGTGTTCTTATTAGTGTTAACCGGTGAGTAATCACTCGGTAGCTCTTGTAATTACTTGATCTATTCATTAATGTATCATCTTCTTGTTTATTTAACTGAAGCTTATTCTGTTGTTTGCTTATATGATACATTTTTTTTTTTTTTTTTTTTTTTTTTTTTTTTTTAACACCAAACACTAAATGCTACCCTTTGCCTTTTAGAAAAAAATGTGCATACATAATTCTGGCTTCGCCACCGTGGGTATGTTTGGCGAAGGTAGCAGTAGCAAAAAGCAAAAATTGGTAACATAGATATATACTAATAATTAATAAGTGGAAATGCTGGTTGCTCGTAAATGCTACTAAGCATCGTTTTGATTTGGAGCGTTTATAAAAAGTAGGAATGCTAGTTGCTTGTTTCCAAACAAGCAATATGTGCAAAAAGCTAACTGCTAGTTGCTGGTTGCTTCAAAACGTTTCTAAAAGCTTGCTACCATATAATCTTAATTCCCCCAAATGAATGATATTGTTTTTTTATTCTAACACAAAAACGAAACTAAGCGAAAATGTGAATCTTGTAATGATGCTAAATATGCCATTTCATTGATGTTTCAAGAGATACAAATTTATAATCATGTTGAGCCTTAGTGGTTTTGTTTATACAATCCACATGTTTTTGCAAATTATTGAAAACCGGTTACGTTGAGTGAGCTACCTTCAACCTAAAAATAATATGTAAAAGACAATGTTTAGACTTCGTGCCCCATTAATACATGATCAACTACATATATGACATCACCTCTAAAATGAATGCTGAAAGAGTAAATAGTTAAAGCGTGTTTGAATACACCTTAAAATTTTTAATTAAAATCCCTAAAACACCCGCCAAGTAATATTTGTATCGTATATCCAAGGTGGTTTTTGGCTAGTGATATATGATTGTGCGCATCAACCACAAGTTGTGCAAATTTAGAGAATGTTTGGTACATAAGTTATGAGAATTGTTATTATTAAAAATTAAGCGATTTAAAATATAATTTTGTCTGACATAACTAATAATAGTTTTTTAAAAAGTTCGTATATAATCTCACTTCATGTAAATTATAAAAATAATCTCAATTTTTAATCTCCCGCTCAATTTCCATCTACATACAGTTACATCTCTAGCATTCGGTTACTTTTGCCAAATATATAGGGTATGTTTGACGCAATGGGCTGGCTGAGACTTATATTATAAGCCGAAAGCTGAAGATTATGGGCATGTTTGACGCACGAACTTATCAGAGCTTATCATAGTACGAGCTTATTTTTTATTTTTTATTTTTAAATAAGTTATCATTAAAAATAAGTCTCGTTTGGCTGACATAGCTTGAAGGAGTATGTAAAAAAAATAAGCTACTAGATGGAATGCTAGTTGAAGGAGCATGTAGAAAAAAGCTCCCGCGACATGCTCCAGCAATCTGCGGCAGCTCCAACTAGTGCCAAACATACCCTATAGGTGTGTTTGCGAGGGGCTTATATGGGGCTTATAAGGCTTAAGTTTCAAAAATAAGCCCCAGCCCAAAATAAGTCTCATTTGGCGTAGAAGCTTATAAAGAGGTTTTCGAAATTATAAGCCCCAGCCCTGAAAATGAGGTTAAATTTTTTAGACGAGGCCTCTAATATGTTAAATTACTTAATTACTCACAAAATATCTAATATATACATATGTTAATTTAATTATATGTCATTTTTAGTAATTTTACAATAATAAACTCCAACTTAAACTAATTTGTTAAACAAGTTTATGAAAATAAAAATCTCAGTTTCGGCTTATATAAGGCCCAGCCCCAACACTTTTGCCAAATATAGCTTATATTTTTATAAAGTTGTTTGGCGAATTAGTTAGAACTGAAGCTTATATTTTTATAAAGATGTTTGACGAATTAGTTGAGTTGAAGATTATTAATGTAAAATCACATAAAAATACATCAAATTAAATTCATAAATATTTCCAACTTTTACATGATAATCCATTATATTTTGAAGGGTATTTAAGTAATTTGACTAGCTATAAACCTCTATAAGCTCTTTTTTATGGGCTTAAGCTTATGAAGTCTTATGACTTATTTTATAAGCTATAAGTCTTCTTAAATCTGTGTGACAAATAAAACTTATTTTATAAGCCAACTTATTTTAAAAGGAAGGTGCTTTGCACACTCCACTAATTAATTTGCAAACTCTAATTTGTTATGTCTTAACATTTATTTTCTTACATCATTTTTACTTATTTTCACCTATATAAGTCAAGACATAGTAAATTAATGGGGTAAAGTGCAAAAATGGTCCCTAACGTTCCACAAAATTGCAAAAACGGGACCGAGACAAAAAGTAGCGCAAAAAAGCCACCCACGTTCCAGATTTTCGCAAAATCGCCACTGAGAGCCCTTTTCCGTTAACTCCCGTTAGTTTTGCCGTCAGTCAAGGGTATAATCGCATGAAATGACAAATATACCCCTTTAACTTCAGATACAACCCTACTTCTTGCCGCCAAATCTTTACCAGTGCAATTTCCGCTTTAATTTCCCTCCTGTTTTGTGAGTTTTGTTTTTTTTTTTTTCTTTTTCTTTTTATTTGTTAAAGGTGTATTTGTTGTTAATGTTATGGACTTACAATTGTAGGTGGTCAGATGGGAAATGTGAAAGTAGTAGAGGTAGATAATGAAACAGAAGAACAGAGTGGCGGGAGTGATTCAGAGGATTTGGACTATAATCGAAATGATGATGAAGTGTTTGATGACGATGATCAGGTAATTGAAGATGTTCCCGTAAGTAAGTCTGATTTGCTATGCCATAAAGCTTGTGAAATTCAATCAGGTATACCTGTTTTTACCAAACATTATGCACTCATTAGAGAGTATGCCCAAGAGTTGGTTAATCAAAATCCAGGCACTACTGTTAGGATTGATGTACAGCTAGAACCAAATCCAGCTAGTTCAACAAGAACTTTTAAAAGGGTGTATGTGTGTTTGGGAGCTATGAAACAAGGTTTCAAAGCTTGTGGCAGAGAATTCTTAGGATTAGATGGATTCTCCATGTCAGGTCCTTTTCCAGGTCATTTATTAACAGCAGTTGGGATTGATGCAAACAATGGGATTTATCCAGTAGCATATACTGTAGTTGATGCACTAAATAAGGCAACTTGGTGTTGGTTTTTGAAACTACTAGGAGAGGATCTTGGGATAGAAACCAATTGCAAGTTCACTTTCATTTCTGATAGGCAAAAGGTGCACATTTCTATTGTATAATTAATCATGTGTTTTATGCACGATGAGAACATGTAAAGTTTTAACACCATCCATAACCTTACCTGTTCACAGAGATTGATACAAGCTGTTGCTAGTGTGTTTCCAAATGCTGCACACAGGTTTTGTGTGAAGCATATTCATGAGGAAATGAAGTCACATTTGAAAGGAGGTGTTTACAAGGACATGCTTTGGAAGGCTGCAAGAGCCACAACTGTTGTTGAATTCAACAAAGAGATGGATCATCTGAAGAATAACAATGTTGCAGCTTATGATTGGTTGCTGAAGATTCCAGCTGAACAATGGAGCCGATCACATTTTTCAGGTAATTCATTAAGTGGCAGTTGAAAAAAAGCATATTGATAATTGATCATATATTAATACATAATGTGTGATTTGTTCAACAGGCAAAGCCCTATGTGGACTACTCTTAAACAACATATGTGAGGTGTTCTGTAGCCAGCTAAATGATGTGAGAGATAAATCCATCATTGTTTGTCTTGAATATATAAGGGAGTACTTGGTGAAGAGGATTGTGGTAGTTCAGCAAATAATAGAAAAGGAGTGTTGGACAACTTACTCCTACTGTGCAAGCCATGGTTGATAGAAACAAAAAAGAAGCTACTGATTGTGTTGTTGAATGGATTGCAGCTTCGTTATATAAAGTATCTGTGCCTAACGAGGATCATTGTGTTGCTAACTTGGATAGGAAGGAGTGTGGTTGTAGGATGTGGGAGCTGACTGGAATACCATGTAAACATGCTGTGGCTGCAATAAACTATATGAATGAGGATGGAAAAGGAGTTGCTGTGCCTGAAGAGTGGGTTCATGCTGCTTACAGCCTAGAAACATGGGCGCGTACGTACTCATTCAAGATCAATGGGTGTTCAAGCCGCAGATACTGGCCAAGAATTGAGTCTACAACAGTCATAGTACCACCTAATCACAGACCTCAGGTTGACAGGCCAACTAAAAAGATGAAGTCAAATGATGAGCATGCACTTCCAACTTCTTCATGTGTTACCCACTGATCTTTGAACAATATGTTAAACGTTATTGTCTGTTGGATTCTATATTTGTAATCTTTGTTTAACTTGATTGTCTTTAGAACAATATGTTTGAACCTATTGCAGTTGGACTTTCAAAAGTCAAACTTGCAAAAAATGTTTATGTTTCTGAATGTAATGGATTCTATATTCTATGTTTGTTTTGCATTATGTTTCCACCCATTGCATTTAGACTTTCAAAAGTCAAACTGCAAATGTTGAATTGCATAAAGTCAACTTTGGTCCACACATGAAGACTACACAGTACTTGGCAATCTTTTATAAGCCCTTTTATAGGCAACTCCCTATTTCCTTAACCATGAACAACTCAGAATGTGATATTAATCTAAGGCTTGTCTGTAACTCGTATGTGCTAACTGAAGTAATGCTTGGCCCTTACCACACCGAGATTCTTCAAGACTTGCAGCAGGATAATTTACTATACTAGTTGGTTGGATAATTTACTGCATTTTTGTGTGGTAGGTCAAGGAGTATTAACTTCTTACTAGTGCTATTCAATAAACCAAGTGAATTTCACCCGTTTGACTTTCACCTGTTTGACTATCTAATGCTTTCTGCATAAGCTGCATAGGAAGTACCCATATATTTCAAAAATGAAACAGAAACATAAAGAAATGAAAATCGAAACACAAACATATCAGTAACATAAACATAAAAACTTTCATTCATCATAGGAATTCACAACCATTACAAATTTCCAACAGATATCTAAACAAACATTTGTTTAGAAGTTTGAACCACTGCCCTCCGCATTACCCCTTTTCTTCTTTTTCTTCAATTCTTTTTCTTCCTTGTCCTTCTTCTCCTTTAGGTACTTAAACACCTTTTCAAGATTGGAAATCTTCTGTTCCAACTCATCAAACTTGGGTAAAACGGTATCCACAGGCTCTTGCTCTTGCTTCTCCTCCTCCTCCTCCTCCTCCTCATCACTCAAAAGCGCTTCATAGTAGCCATCTTGTTTCCTCAGATGGGTCAGAATCTTAGTTCTTAACTCCTTAGGTATCTTCCTATAAGAACCATACTCATCAATTGGTTCTCCGCCAAATGCATCAAGAAGTAAATCGTTTAGATAATAGGTTCTTAAAACCTTATCAAATTCCTCTTCCTCTGTACCAATGTAGATACTCTTCCCTTTTCCATTGTTTGCCATCGTCGGTTGTTTTGATCGTTGGGATTGTGTGTGTTATGGTTGAATAAGCGGGATAAACGTGGACTTTATAGCCCTATGCAATCGATTGGGTTGCCGAGTTGCACAAAAAAAGAGGGAAAGGTTAATCGCTTCGGATGCCAAGTGTGCCTCCAAAATTAAGTTTCGTAACTTTGCAAATTTGGTCATTCAAATAAAGTTGGGGTAGTCAAAGGCGGGAAGCGAGTGAAATGGCGATTATACCCTTGACTGACGGCAAAACTAATGGGAGTTAACGGAAAAGGGCTCTCAGTGGCGATTTTGCGAAAATCTGGAACGTGGGTGGCTTTTTTGCGCTACTTTTTGTCTCGGTCCCGTTTTTGCAAATTTGTGGAACGTTAAGGACCATTTTTGCACTTTACCCTAAATTAATGTATGCATATGACCTCCTATTTTCTTACATCATTTTTACGTATTATACTCTGTTCCCGAGTTTATTTTTTGGAGTGAAAGGAAAAGGTTTGGGATGGTAGTAAAAAAAATTGTGTTCCTAAGATTTTTTAGGAGGGGAGAGAAAAATAAAGGATAGTAAATTACATCAAAATTACTCTCCTAATTTACTTCCCAAATTGGGATGAAATTAAGTGAAATTGATTTTAAAGCTATTTTTTTGTTACTTCCTTCTCTTTTCTTTTAAACTCGGGAACACAAGATAAAAAAATAATTTCTTATTCCTCTCCTTCTTACTTCACTCATTTTTTCCTCTCCATCTCTTTTCTTTCCGCTTTATACTCGGGAATAGAGTGTAAATTAGAATGTCTTAACATTTATACCCTCACATTACTTTTACTCATTCCTGTAAAGTTATAAATGTCAAAACAGAGTATGCGATTTTAAAAGCTTTAGCCCTGTAAGCCTTGATAAGTCCGTTACCGAACATAGCCAATTCTGTTAAAAAAATAATAATAATAAAATAAAAAATTGAGACACTTATTGTGACACGAACACATGTGATATGACCACTATTATTTTCATTTATTATAAGTAAGAACAAGAAAAATCATATTTCATTTTCATATCTTTTGTGTGGCTACTTTCTCTCTTCTCCCTCCATCATGTTGGCAGCATCATCATCCCTTTGCTGCTGCACCATAATCTCACCCTCCTCCATAAAATTTAAAACCTACCCACCAAGAACAAGAAGAGGGCCCACTTCCTTGGTTATAACTAAAGCAATCAAAGAAGAAACTAAGCCCAAGGCCCAGAATAATAATTCTGCTTCACCTGATGAAGTCACTAAGAAGTTGGGCCTTGAAGCTGGTTTATGGAAGGTAAGTTTATTAGTACTTACTTTTTTGTCGTCTTAAATTATAAGTCCACTTTTAACTTGCACGCAGTTTAAGATAAGCCATAAGCCGCTATAAGACAAGCCGGTTGAAACCCGCTTACTATAGTCAGTTAAATTACTTAAATACCCTTCAAAATATAAAGGATTATCATGCAAAAGCTTTGAAATATATGTGAATTTAATTTGATGTATTTTTATGCGAATTTATATTAACTAGACGAGTACCCGTGCATAGCAACAGGATTTTATAGCGACAGATAGTTTATTGATAAAAAAAAGTTTATAGGTTATAAATGAAAAATAATAAAAGTTTGAAGATAATTAAACATAATGATTTGAAACCCGATTCGACCTAGGTGGTTCAACAGGTTGAACCATTCCGGTCGAAAAATTGGTCGATAAACCGGGTCAACTTGCTAGGTTGGGTGGAAAACGGGTCAAATTAAACCGGTTCAACCCGTCGGGTTTGAAGCGTCCCGAGTCAACCCGGTTTGTGATTTGTATTAATTGTTTTAATTGGTTGTATTTAATTTGGTACATATGTTTTTAATTGGTTGTACAATGTGAATAAATAATTGTACTTTTAAGTAATGGGTGTTTTAATAAGAGTATTAATTACATTTCATAATTTCCTTTAATAAGATTTTTCAACATTTCACGTTACTTGACTTTTCACTTTTCCACTTTGACTATTTTTCCTTTATATGTGGTATAGATAACCTTCAGCTCCAACTAATCCGCTAATCACCTTTACAGAAATATGAGCTCCAGCTTCCGGCTTATGATATAAGCTCTAGCTCCGACCCATTTCGCCAAATATACCATAAGAAAAATAAGACCATTCACTAAACATATGTCATGTTAACTTTTTGAAAACCATTTTTACATATAATAATACTACTTATTTTGGAATAAACAAAGGCCAACTTATAATTTGGGACGGACGGCCGGGTGTAGTACTTGGAAAGTGGGTGTTTGTTTAGGCTTACGAGCTTTTATCATGTTTCAGCTTATGTTTCATAAGCCTATTTTTTTGCCTTTATAAGGGGACTTATAGGGTTATATATAGGTTTATTATGTCATAATAAACTTATATAAGCACACAAGTTTCAAAATAAGCTGGAAAATTTGAGCGTATGAAATATAAGCTGATAGCAGATAACCTCATAAGCCCATAAACAAGCTTAAACAAACACCAAAAAAAGGGTAAACGGATGAAGGTTTTACATATTGAGGTTATTCGGGGAGGTTGGTCTTTGATTCAGTACACGGCCGGCCTAACCGTGGTATCCCATGACCGTTTCTGACCCTTTATTTACTTATACTTTTATTAGGGATGTATGTATATCTAGAAATTTGTAAATGAGGGCATTAGGCGGAAGGAATTAGTAATTTGATATGCTTGATTGTTGAGGCGAAAACGTATATTAGTACCCTACACTTGGATGACCGGGGTTTCAGTACCTTGAACTTAAAGACGTGGAGTATAGTAACCTGAATTTGTACAATTGGAATTTTTAGTACCCTTGACTCGATGAGGTGCTAATCACCTGAAAATGTGTCAACTTATTAAAACCGATTGCCCTTGAATTTGGCACCCAATTCCTTTGCCATAAGCATCTCTCTCCAACTCGAATTCATTTTCCATAGTCCATAAGCAAGAGTTTTGCACTAGACAATGACAACAGACCATAATACGATCACAATGTTTATAGAAACACCTGTAAATTCCATACACATGCCTAGTAGCATCTTTCAATGGAATAACTGAAACTTCCTCACGTGAGTAGCACCTGGCCGAGTTAGCCAAGGGTACTAAAAATTCCAATTGTATAAATTCAGGACTAACATTTTGTCCTTTATAGTTTATATCTCGATATAAATCTAGTTCATGTCATTTACTTAAGAAGGTTTGAAGCTTGAACCTGAGATTCGTGTGAGGGCATTAGGATACCTAATCGTTAGGCCACCTTCGTGGTGGTTCTATCCTACCTATTATTTTCTTCAAATTTCTTTGTTTGTTACGAATTTGAATTCAATAACTCTTCATTATTTTCTGCAAATGTCCATTTAACAATTAGCAAATGGAAGAAAGGTGTGTTTGGCATACAAACTTACTAGACCTTACAGTAAGTTTTATAAAAAAAAGTAAGCTCTTGGCTTCATTTGCTTGACAAATTTTGTGAAAGAGCTACTTGGAAAATATGGTTTAACTAGATTGCCAAACACGCCCTAAGGTTTGAATACTAGATAACATATGAAACAACTAAACAATGTATATGGCTGCAGCTGAATACTAACCGGAATAATTAAGTCGTTTTTGGGATTCCACTTTCTACACATTGTTTAGAATACATATGATTTTTTTAGTTGACTTTTTTAAGTTTTTTATATGAAAAGGACAAGGCAGATTGAATTTTGTTAATACATGTAGATATTTAGCTCGAAGGAAGAAGGCAACAAATCAAAAGGCGATCAAGCAAAAGAGCTATTGACTAAATACGGTGGAGCATATCTAGCCACCTCCATCACTCTCTCGTTGATCTCCTTTTCCCTATGCTATTTCCTCATTAGCGCCGGTGTTGATGTCCAATCATTGTTGCAAAAGGTACTAATGTAACTATCAACAACTACGTTTTACTGGGTTGACTTTATTAACGCACCATTTCCTTTGCATTGTCAAGACTCACGTATGTTTCCATTGATTTGTAGGTCGGGATTTCAGCTAATGAAACTGGAGAAAAAGTGGGGACGTTTGCATTGGCGTATGCTGCACATAAAGCTGCATCACCTATAAGATTTCCGCCTACTGTAGCACTCACGCCAATTGTTGCGAATTGGATAGGAAAAAAAGTTGACAAAGATAACTAGGTGAATCATCAGTGTGTCGTTATGTAAGAAGCATTGGTATATAGATATATACTCGTTAGATATGCAGTGTATGTATAAATTCATTTGATCCGGCTTAATACTGTAAGAGCGTCATTGTTATTACTATTATGAAATGGATATATCTCTAGAAGTTTAAACCTGCTCAGATGATTAACCAAATCTCCTTTCGAGTATCTTGTAGTTTCGGCATAGGGTTCTTTCGGTGCAATGATATTGGATCAGATATATTTTGTCGATGTTTAATGAAAATCGAGTTTTCTAATGTGTTTAGCCTTCTTTTTGTATTCTTATATAATTCGCCTCCATTCTTAGTTTCCATGTCAACTTAGACCTATACTGAGCTCTTTATGTTTAAACCATCATTGATTAACAGCATAAAAGCACTAGATTGAAATGCTTATAGTATGTTTTACAGATATGACATAGGTTCGCCCATGAGCAAATTTGCGGCCACCCACAAATGTGGAGCTTAGTTGATTCTAAACGGGTTTAAGTTTAGAGTCGCGTCCCTTGAAAATGAACGGATCGCTGAATGAGTTTGAACATTGTATTCCACGTAATGTTTTTTTTTTTTAAAATAAGTCGTGTGAGTCGATAAACATCGAATAAGTCGTGTGAGTGAGTTTGAACATTGTATTCCATGTAATGTTTTTTAAAATAAGTCGTGTGAGTCGATAAACATCGAAATTTTTGCAAGAAAAAAAGTGATTATAAAATACGTGGTCGGCAGGATTCGAACCTGCGCGGGCAAAGCCCACATGATTTCTAGTCATGCCCGATAACCACTCCGGCACGACCACTTTTTTGTAAGAACAGTGAACTAGAAACTATATATTATCTACCTTGTCATATTTTTATGATTTCCTACTTGTGTGTTTGTTCATGTGGTAATATGTTGTAAAAATAAAAAGCAGAATGCTTTTGTGAGACTGGTTTTCATCTTGATAAAGGTAAAATGGTATGAAAGTTGTTAACTTTAAAGCTTGTTGGTATCTATGGACGGACATGGATTTTTGCGGTGTAGTGTTAATCAACTTTGTAAGTACCTTAATCTTTCTTAAATGCACCTGGTTTGAAAAGACTGTTTTATAGTATTGTTTAGTTTTTGTTAAATGCATATGGTCAAATTTTGTTTTAGTTCCGTCCCTTCTAATATCGTATGTTTATTACTATTTGCTACTTGAACTCTTTGAATATTCGAAGAATATTCATCAGCATAACTCGTTTCACTGACAAGGTAATGTCGGTCTTCGTAAAACCTCCATTCCCCCGTTCCGTGAACGTTGCTTCATAAATCACAGTTGTTGCAAGTTGCAACTAGGGAAACGAAAAAACATTGTATATTAAGGTCGGGTTCTGTAGGGCGGTGAGAGGATAATCACTTTACATAAGTTCGTTACTAGCCTTAGCACTCGTTAACTCGCATACTGATAATAAAGGTACACCGTAACAGCAAGCCTATCATTAGTTGACCATAAAAGGCAAGAACATTTTATATGAGTGTAAGGATGAATGTCAAATACAGCTTGCTACCTATAATCTGAATAAATGTATCTGCAATGTCTTGCAGTCAAGTCAAAATATGAATTAAGAGAATCCCCTTCGCCTCGTTTCTGTAAGTACAGCTCTCGGGATGAGCTTAAGAATGTCACTGAACTAAGAAAGAAGATCCTTAAACGCGGTAGATGAGCTTAAGCGTTTAATTTTTCTACAAGAATCTTGTTCACAAGCCCTGGATTCGCTTTACCCTTCGATTCTTTCATCACCTGAGTAAGTTTTTAAATCTTTAAATTTTTAACAAAACAAAATAAAAAAGATCAAGAATAAATGAGAATACGTAAAACGATCAAACCTGTCCTGCGAAGAAACCTTGCAGCTTGGTTTTACCCCCACGGTATTGTTCCAGCTGCTTTGGATTATTAGCTATTACTTTATCAATTATTTTCTCGATCTCAGCAGGATCTACTATCTGTTAAAAGCAAACAAAAAAACGTGATATGGAGAAATAAGTTGGAAATTCTAAAGAACTGGTCAAACATGTTGAAAGTCCCCCAAAGTGTATCTTTAATGCATACAACCTCCTAAATCCTAATTAACATCTTAATTATTTATGAAAAATGGACTAAAAAGTGGAAGCAGGTCAACCGAACCCGGTGGGCCCGATTCAACCAGTACTAAAAATGATTCGTCAATACCCGAACCCGTTTACACCTGTTATACAACCGTCCATCTTTCACCATCGTTAGGTTCTAGACATAACAAAACGATAACTTGCCTGTACAAGATCTTTCTCTTCAATTAGTCCCTTGACAGTTCCACCTTTTTCCATTAGTTCAAGAAGTATCTGCACAATATCCGTAAAAGTTTTAACTTTTTATGAAACTTGGCAACAATGAGATGATTATGATAGCAGAAAGTGAAAGACGGCACACCTCTTTTCCGATCTTTCCGCTAATAGTTCCACTCTTTATAGAAGCTATCAACTCACTTAACTCCTCAGGGCTAAGTTTTATTTCATTGATAGATAGCTTCTCGTTCTTTAAGTAAGCAGCAATATCTCCCATGATCCAGTTAGCTGCCAGTTTGACATCCGGAACTTTTGCAATTGTGGCATCAAAAAAGTGTGCAACCTGAGACAATGACGCATTTAGGATCTCGGGTTAGGATATGCACTAGTATAATGGGATGAGTGCAACATACGTTGACATCATTGGCAAGAAAAAGAACATCCTGCATGCTTAGTCCCATCTCCTCATATCTTCGACGCTTCATTTCTGGAAGTTCAGGTAAAGACTCGCGTATACCATTCACATATTCTTCAGTGAGTATAACTTCCGGAAGGTCAGGTTCAGGAAAATATCGGTAATCTGCAAGTCCTTCCTTTTTCCTCATTGTAACTGTTTTCTACCAGTAAGAACGACCAAAAAAAAAAAAAATGATAAGCATAAACGAGATAAGATCACCCAGGTGACAAAGAAAACACATTAAGGAGGTTGTTTGAATGTGATATAAAAGTGACAATATAAGAGTCAATATCCAAAATGCAAATCCAAACAACCCCTATAAAAGTAAAGTGCCATAAAACCTGAGAGCCTTCTTCCCAAAGACGCGTTTCTTGCACAATTTCTTCAGCTTGCCCTTTGTCATACAATTCTGCCTGTCTTGCAATCTCGAAATCAATAGCTCTACTCATGGCCGAAAATGAATTCAGATTCTTAACCTCGACCTAAAAATGAACAACCATTGAATCATTGATAAAGATTAGTAACCAACAAGAAACAACCGTTTTTGTTTCTTTAATAAAATCACAATTTACCAAACATTTAAACATCCGAAAACACTTAAACATCCAATTATCTAATTCTTTACAGCTTAAAAGAACAAAATCACATCCAAACACCATATCTAAAGTTCGTCTTATTACAGTGGATTATCTAATATGATCATATTATATAGCACAATGAAGACGAAAAAGGTAAGTACCTTGGTGCCAAATTCTAATTGACCAATTGGACGAATGGAAACATTAACATCACACCGAAGTGACCCTTCTTGCATATTTCCGTTACCAACTCCTAAATATCGCACCACCCTTTGCAGCTCTGCAGCATATTCTGCAGCCTCGATGCCCGTTCGCATATCAGGTTCAGAAACAATTTCAAGCAAAGGCACCCCTGCTCTATTCAAATCAACCTGAGAATAACTTCCGGTTCCGGTATGAAGAAGCTTGCCAGCATCCTCCTCCATATGAACCCTAGTAATCCCAAACCTTCTATGCCCTCCACCAAACTCAAGCGGAAGATCCAAATCAATGAACCCATTTGCAGCAATCGGAATATCAAATTGTGAAATTTGGTACCCTTTTGGAAGATCCGGATAAAAATACTGTTTCCTATCAAACTTTGAACTCAAAGCTAATTTGCAATTGAGTGCAAGGCCAAGCATCACTGCATACTCGATTACTTTGGAGTTCAAAACAGGTAAAGCACCAGGCAAACCCATACAAACGGGGCAAACACATGAGTTTGGTTGAGACCCGTAACTATAAGCGCAGCTACAAAAGGCCTTTGTTATAGTTGATAACTGTACGTGTGTTTCTATACCAATGATTGCTTCATAATCTTTTAGTACTTTCTCAACTGCTTTTGCTCGAGCGGTTTCTGTGAAATTTGATGGAGCTTGTTTTGTTTTCACTGTGGTGTCGGCTTGTGTGCTTTGCATAGAACAGAAGAGGACATGTTTTCTTGCTATGAATGCAGATGAACATGGTAATAAAGGGCGGGCTTGAATGCCTCTAAATAGTGTAAACGCCATTAAGGTTCACTTATAACTAACTCAATTGGGCTGAAACAACGAGAAGTATCTGCAAAGTATTCAAATAACACATAATCGATAAAGATACTATAAAAAAACAAGGCATAAACACATATAATCAACCAAGGTTCAAAAACAATTAGCAAAAAGGTACACAAAATTCACATAACTAGCTGAAAGTTTCGAGCTTTTTATTACATTTTAAGGCAAATAACAAAACCCCTTGTGTTACATTTACAGAAACAGCAGTGATAACTTGAGGATTAATTCAAGTGACAAATAATCAATCAAGAACATTTGAGTAAAACACATCATGAACAAACTTAAGCTGAAAGTCTCAAACTTTTTTAGGTGTTTCTTTAAGCTTATGAGCTTATGTGATTTCAGCTTATTTTTTCATAAGCTCAAATATTCTGGCTTAATTTAAAACCTATGGGTTTATATAAGCTTATAATGATATAATAAGCTTATATAAGTCCATAAGTCTCAAAATAAGCCGGAAATTTTGAGCTTATGAAAAATAAGCCAAAATCAAATAAGCTCATACGCGCACACATAAGCTTATACAAACACCCCCTTCATCACATTGGCGTCTAATAACACAAAACCATAAATTATATTAACTTAAATTACATAAAACTTCAAAGAATACCCAAAAGAAGCTTATTTGATGGACTTATTGGCTTATTCAAAAATAAAGAAACCAATAAGCTCAATTTTTATGGCTTATATTATCAGGTTATATACTTTAGCTTATGGCCTTGTAGGCCACAAGCTCAATTTGATCACCTCATAAGCCAAGCAAAATGAGCTTATTGGCTTTCTTTATTTTTAAATAAGCCAATAAGCCCATCAAATAAGCTAATCCAAATACCCTATTAATCCAAATAACACATAATCATTCAAGACTCAAGAACATTCATAAAAAAACAAATTAAGCTGAAAGTTCCAAACTTTATATCACATTTGAGCCTAATAACAAAAACCCATAAATTATATAAACTACATATGAATTTGAAGTGTACACAAAAGGGTATAATGGGTATTTCAAGATTATGTAAAAAAACAATAAAGGTGTAAACTTTACCTTGGTTATGGCTATCTTTTATTTTTCTTTCATATCTCACTGGTTTGGTTCAACTCTGTGTTTGTGTTTGAGGTTTTGATAAGCCTTAGTAGAAGATGATAAAGTAAAGGATAGGGGGGTTATGTAATAAGTGTTGAGAGGAGTGACAAGAAAGTGGTCGTGCCGGAGTGGTTATCGGGCATGACTAGAAATCATGTGGGCTTTGCCCGCGCAGGTTCGAATCCTGCCGACCACGCATTCCTTTTTTTTTAATGGGTGGAGCCGAGCCCGAGCACGTTTCAACGCTTGTAGTTTTAGCTCGAACTCAACTTGTGACAAATTTTATAAGGTCGGGCTCGATTCATTATATTGAGTTGATTGATACGCTCACTTTTCTTATTTGCATACTTCAGTATACAAATTGAAGAAGCAATATATAATAAATGTACAACTCTTTAAAACATAAAATGGAGTGTGCAAATCAAAAAATTGAGTGTTCAAATTATCTCTCTTAAACTAAATAAAGCTTGAATCAAGCTAGGTTTTATAAGCATGCTAAGCCTGAACTCGTTTAAGCCTTTTTTGTTCCGATCTCGAACGGCTTGGCTCGTTTCTAACCCCTTTTAACTTTATATATTTAACTCTTTAACTTTTAGTTAATTTATGTTTATTTTTTTATTCACCGGTGTTGTTATGTAACGCTCCCCAAATAAGTGTATTACTTGGTATCTTTTTAGTTTCAACTAATGCTCAGTTCTCAAGTTTTTTTAATTAGGAAAAATAAAAAGAAATATGAAGTAAACATTTTCAACTTAATTTTGAGATGAAACATTTTACTTCAAAATCAATCAAATAACCATTCCTTTTCAGTCTCTTTTCCTTTTTTTTATTTCTCAAGTGATACTCGAGAACACAATGTAAAATTATTATAGAAAAAACTAGTAGCTCACTTGTTATATGTTACATGTTTAATTGGTCATTTTAGTCAGCATAATTTTCTATCTTTGGTCGACTACAAGAGATAGAACTTCAATGCTCTCAAACATGGGTTGACTTGGCTTAATATCAATCTTAACATGCGTATTAAAGGGGTGTTTGGTTTATAATAAGGAATAACTCTGGGCATTTGTTTAGGAATGGGTTTAAACCCACACAATTGATCTCAAATATTAGAGGAACAAGTGCAAAATTAGTAACTTAAAGGGTTGTTGTTAATAGCACGGTCCAAAAATCAAACTGGACCAAAAACCAATTTGGCCCAATACATCGGACCGAAATGTGTTCGATACGGCACGGTCAGTCCGGTCCAAAAAAGCATATTTGCTGGTTTTGCGTAAAACTGGTTCGGTTTGAATGAGACTGAGGACCGAAATTGATGAAAAGGGTGGACTGAGTACCGGATCGAATTATGTTCGGTCCGGTTTATCGGTTCGGTCTGATCTGCGATTATGTTTGACCCTAGTTTGATATGTGGGCTTTTTTTGGTTACAACGTTCCAGTATGCATCAGAATCTGAATAAGAGTGTTTGGATCATGGGTTTATTTCAAAAAGCCAACCTTTTGTATTCCTATACCTAATTCAGGAATTTCCGTTATGATCCCGCACCGAATTTTTGTGGTATTGTTTTTTTCACCATTTTCGTAGTACCGATACTGTACCAGGTATAAAAAACCGGTACCAGTACGGTTCCATTAATTAAATATCTTTTGTATTCCGGTACCAAATTCGGGAATTCCCGTTATTATGCTCCACTCGAGCTCGTCTTGATAGCTCGATGAGCCTTTATGAGGGAATCTCGAGCTCGACTCGAGAAAGTTTGAATTTGGCTCGAGCTCGACTCGAAAAAGCTAGATTTATTCGTAAAGACATGTTTTGTAAACCAAATAAAAGAGAAAAGTCCAAAATACATCCCTGAGGTATGCCAAATGATACGTTTACATCCTTTTTCTTTTTTCGTCTCAAATATCATCCCTCCGTTAGTAACTTTGGAACAAATACATCCCTAGGGACTAACGATGCAAAATTTTGCCCGTTAAGTACCCCACGTGTTAGTCACGTGAGGGGTATTTTTGTCTTTTTACACACCCCTTATTGTAAAAAAAGATAACACACAAGGACTTTAGTGCAAAAATAAAACCCTACAACTACACTCTCACCCTCTTTAAAACTTCCATTCACAAACCCTAACACCCTCCCTCTCTTTCTCTGCTACTGCTGCCGCCGGCCATCCACAAACACCCACCACCGCCGCCATTTCAACTACACCACCACTTCCATAACACTCCACTCCATTTCCTCTTCACTCTAGTATAACTCACGCGCTCAAAAACAACCTTCCCCACCATTTCGTGTACGCTACTGCTGTCAAAACTCACCACCAACACCACCCTTGACCTCCAAACTAGTAGATCTATTGAAGAACGGTAAGGAAAATGCATTTGATGCGTGAGTTGACTCGGTCACGAGTCAAGTCGTGACTCAACTAGTGTTTTTAAAAATAAAAAGAAAATAAAGAAAAGGGGCGGCGGGGTGTGTTTTACCGGTGGTAGGAAGGTTGACGGTGGTGGTGGTGACACTCGGTGGTGGCGGTGTCGGCTGTGGTGGCGCGTGGTGGCACGTAGGGAGTGATTGGGGGAGCGGGGTTTGTACGGTGGTGTCGGGGGAAACCCGATCTACAAGATGGTGTAAAGAAAAGGGGTGGCCGGAAAATATTCCGGCGAGGTGGTCGCCGGATTCTGCTGGTGCACGGCGAGGGAGGCGGCCGGCCGGAAAATACAAGGGAGAGAGAAAGAGTGAGGTGTGTGTTTTTATTATTAGTTGAAATGAGAAAAGACAAAAAGAAATAAGGTGGGGGTGGTGATGAAAAAGACAAAAATACCCCTCACGTGACTAACACGTGGGGTACTTAACGGGCAAAATTTTGCATCGTTAGTCCCTAGGGATGTATTTGTTCCAAAGTTACTAACGGAGGGATGATATTTGAGACGAAAAAAGAAAAAGGATGTAAATGTATCATTTGACATACCTCAGGGATGTATTTTAGACTTTTTACAATATAAAATAAAAATTAAATTCGGCTCGAACTCAACTCGAAAAACTTGATACTATGTACACTTACTCTTTTTACACATAAGCCGCTTAAATATGCATACATTATAAAATAACATATCTATCACTTAAAAGATAAAATAGTTCGACAATAACTCGAGCTGAGCCTATATAACCTAGGATCGATAAAGCTCGAGCCCAAATTAATCGGGAAAAAAATTATAAATTCTAAAATGCTCTGTTCTTTTGAAAACCGACCAGGTCAACCGGTTTTTTCACCAAAGACCCGGGTCGACCCGGATAAACAATTCCAGCCAGCCGGGTTGTTCAATAAACCATCATAACAACAACTCAACTTCCACTTCATTGCTAAAAATGAATGACACAACTTATTAATAATACAACAATGGTGTTGTAGTCATACAACAACAATGTCAAGATTCTCATTCAAAAATGCAACTATCATTTTATGTTTCCTTAACTTAATTACAGCACTCTTTTTACTTCATGGCTTCATTTCTCCTTCAAATCCAAATCAACCCAATCCAGGTTTCTATTTTTTTTTTTTTTTTTTTTTTTTTTTTTTTTTGATAGATCAATCTATAGTCCCTTAACATAACCCAGGTAGGATTTTGTATATTAATCACTTTTGCTGTTAGTTTATAGAAAAAAGCCCAATTTTTTTACTGGTTCAGTTAAATTTTTGATCTTTTTTTAGTTTAATAAATCAATATGTAGTCCCTTAACATAACCCAGATAGGATTTTTTATATTGATTGATTTTGATTTATTTCTTGTCAATATTATCTTGCTGTTAGTTTATGAAAAAGGCCCAATTTTTTTACTGATTTAGGTAAATTTTTTATCTTTTTTACTTTAATAGATCAAAATAAGGTTCCTTAGCATAACCCAGATAGGATTTTGTTTGTTAATCAAAATTAACCACTTACTTTTAATTAGTTCTTGAAAAAGCCACAATATCCGGGCGGACCTAGGGGGTTCTGGGGTGCGTGTGAACCACATGGGTTTTTCCTGAGTAGTGTAAAATTTTGTCAAAAATACTGATTTTTCTGAAATGCACCTCATAACTTTTAGTCCCGAGTCCGCTGCTGCGAGTTGTGCTTAAGGTTTTTGCATTAAAATGGTAACGGACTAAAAATGATCAAATATGGTATTCAACTTACTAATTTTGTGCAATGAGTATACAGTTTCAATCTTTTTT
This sequence comes from Artemisia argyi, assembly GCA_030686995.1. NCBI lineage: Eukaryota > Viridiplantae > Streptophyta > Magnoliopsida > Asterales > Asteraceae > Artemisia > Artemisia argyi. The sequence continues at coordinate 21,707,443 of CM060685.1, read as the reverse complement.
ACTTTTACTGATCAAAATAAGGCTCCATATTATAACCAGATGGATTTTTGTGTATTAGTTAAAGGTAGTTACTTTTAGCTGTTTTCGTTAGTATGTTGGTGTTGATTTATAAAAAAAGTATCATTTTTTTGTGATCCAGTTGTGCTTAAGTATGTTAAGGAATCTGAAGAACTGCGTCGCGCAATGGAACCCGTAGAGCTTATTAAAAGAGTAAGTGTTTGATTTGATCTTGTTACGACTATTGTGGTTTCGAGTTGCGGATAATTGTTTTGGGTAATTTAGGAGTAGCCGTAACAAAACTGATTTTGATTAAAGGGTGACTGGGATTGCTTCTTTACTTGTTTTTAAGCTGATAAGCAATTTGAGTGTTTGGATCCTCAGAAATGATTCTGCTTGCTTGTTTTGGGCCAGAATTAGCAGTTTTAGGTTGGGACATGCTTATTCAAGATGCAACTGAAATTACTCTTCTAACATAGTATCTCACCGGATACCGTCATAAATGGATTAGATTGAGATTTTAAAAAGATGTATTTTTTGGTATTCCTGTAGTTTTTTTACAAAATAAGCAAATCCAAACTATTTCCTGAAGTGCTCTTTTTCAAGCAGCTTATAAATGCTTATTAAGCAAAAGCCTAAGCAGATGAAATAAGCAATACCAAACACCCTTTTACTATTTAAGGTTATTTTTAAGTAAATCCATAAATAGTTAGACTTTGACTGATAATCTGATTATCACAACTTTTAACTGTATAAGCACTTCGAAACACTATCCTTTGCAGCCCGTTTTGTTACAACTGATTATTTGATTTTGATTATTGTGTAAAATAGTTTCATACAAAATTGAAGTGTGTGTTTATACATTTGAGGTTTTTGTATAATGGAATGTAGGTTAGGGAGATCGAGAGAGAAGGTCGTGAAGAAGTAGAGAGTGGGCAAGGGAAAGATGCAAAACAGACTGCTGCACTTGATTTGATATCGAGGCTTAATAACCATCGATCGTACTCCGACTCTGACAATCAGAAAGGTATTTCTTTTCTTGAATGCACAGTAAGGTCAGCAGAACAAGATAGTTGGGTAACGGGTTGAAATGGGTTTGTGAGAAAACGGGTTTTTAAGTGTGATTCCAACTGGGTCGGGTCAGGTCAGGTGTTGAGCCGTTAACATATTTCTGAGTTTCTAAGAAGTTATTGTACTCGATATCAATTACAAAAGTATATATTATAGCAGTAATTTAAGTTTGCCAAAGAACATTTTAGAATATTAAAAGAATTTTGATACAATTTAGGCATTTTTTGACCCGTTTGATCTCCTTCCAAAGTTAAGTCTTTTTCATATTTGACCATTAATCAAGTACTTACACCCTGAATTGACCCATTTATATATCAGTAACTTGAATCGCTAATGTGATCTAGAATGCGATACATAATTCAATGCTTAATAGTATGTTGGGTCTATTTTTGAGAACTCTGCAAACTTTGACTTATAAAGTCAAATGAACTACCTTTCATGTCTGAATTTGATGATTGATTTCTTAAATTATTAAACCATAATTTTTCTTATGTTGCATTTGTTGTAACTTTTAATTTTTAATCAGATGATTCTTTAAGATTCCAAATGTCGTTTTCTGACCTTAAAGTTCAAAGTTTCATGTCCTCATCGTATGTCTTGTTGCCTCTTGTAGCTCTAGAGGAATGGCGTAAACGAAAGATGGAACGAGCAAGACTACGCGGCCTTGGTAAAAATGGAAACTCCACCTCCCAAGAATGAGCCCTTTGTTCCAACCCTGTCGTAACCGCATGGCAACAAATAGGTTTTTACTTTGAGTTTGTCCACAACCAGCTTTGGTTGATAGATATACAAACGTGAAGTGTTTCTCATATGTAAATTTATGTATCTCTGTAACAAACGTGTTTTCTTTGTATGCTTTATAATCTGAATATACCTCTCAAAGCTTTGCCGTCTCTCTTGTTACAAGTCACAACCGATCTGATTTTGATTATTGCATATCAGTCACTTTGAAAACGCAGTTAAACACTACCGATTTTTAGTGACATAGTGTTTGTTGAAATGTTTGAAGTTGTTATAAAATGGTTTCTTAAATGCACAGAAAAGTCGGCACAACAAGTTGCTTGGGTAATGGGGTGAAGTTGGTTTGGGTCAAAACAGGGTTTTAAGTGTGATTTAGAATGGGTCAGGCGGGTTGGGTTGAGTTGAGCCGTGAACTCATATCTTTGAGTTCGCATGTCAAAAGAACAAAGGGATAAGTGAGCCCCTGTCATCCTGGTTAGAACGCCAATTTGAAGACAATCCATGTCTGGAAAGATAATCACTTACTATTTGCACATATCAAGAACATAATTAAGAAACGGTCTGCAAGCTATGGTTCAGATACGTGCTGATACCATTTATGTACACATTATAAAGTAAAATATCAATATGTACGAGTACAGACCAAAAGGAAGTCGAGTTGGGTCAGCGACCCGAGTTACAAAAGACCGACAAAAGTAATGGCATCAATACTTCCCGTGTAATGGCCAATCCTAACCTATTAATTTAATTACCCTTGTGCATTATGCATTTCAAGGCTTCAGAAGCCGTAACATCCTATTTTGAGTAGTTTGTTACAGCACTTGATATATATAACCTTATTGGTCTAGAACAAAACTTGATTCTTGAACGGCAACCTAAGCACTGAACTTTGAAGATGTATATCAGTTCCTCATGTACCACTTCCCATTTTAACACTCGTGCAGCATGCGTCTCAAGAACCAACGGGCAGAAAATAAACTTCTGACTTCTAAAACGGTTATAAGATTATGAGATGTGGTGCATTTCGGAAACTGAGCTGCGAAATAGTTGCCAGTACGTCATCATTATAACCATCTGCAAAACATAAGATTAGAATGCAGATTATCATTCGGCTGCGAAAATGAATGGGAAACTTTATTATACTAATAGCTACAATGTTACAAAGGTTTCTAATGAAATGGTACAACCACTAAATGGCTAAATGCTATCATAACACAAAGAATGCTAAACTTACGATGACAAAAACTCAAATTTTCTTTGAGGTATAGACTTGGATATGCATTGGTTCGCAAAATGAAGTTGTAACATTATTATTATGGATGCAGAATTCTGATAGTATTTGATGCCACAAGATCATCTCAAGTTGCCATGTAATGGCCATGATATTTAACTAACTGATGTCCAAAGTACAAGTGTTTTCTATACAAAATCAGGATTACAGATCTACTTTAGAGCACATAGCAATAAACACAATGACAACCAAATACAGGCCAGAATCGCCTCGCACACAAAATATAAAGGAAAGCCGATTTTTGGGGAATTATCAAGCAAAATGCGCATTTGCATTTCTTGCTTTTGATCAGTATATTGTTAATGTTAAAAAATTCTAAGAGGTATTTTCGGGTCCTTGAATAGACTTATGTGTTGCATGATCTCAGGTTAAGATTTCCGTTTATATATTTGGATTGAACTGGCAGCCTTTTCTTCTTATTATAAGGAGGAGGTCTTTGTAGAAGCAGTCTCTCTACCCTTGGGTAGAGGTACGACAACCTACATCATACCTCCATGTACCCCGCATACCAATGGGATTGGTTACTGTTGTTGAACAACAAGAAGAAATTTATACTAACAAGTGTAGACTGTCGAGTAACAAAACTGCAATCTATGTCTAAGTAAAATAACTACATAATTCATAGAACCGATAAATAATCCAATCAGTACTATCTCTGCTAAGATATACTGCTACGGATATTGATACTTACCATTATTCACAGTAGCATTTAACGATTTAGAAAATATATTACACAAACCATAATATACATGGGAAGTAGTCGATACCTATGTACGTTGTTGTGCTTCGTCGGACATGCAAAACAAAGAAAAGTGAACTTGAAACTGATTAGTTACAAATGGACAGTGGTTCCGTCCATTCACCAGCTGCACCATAATCAAGACTTAGCTCCCTTAACGGAGGAATATCTTCCATAGCAAACAACATAAGGCGAGGAAATGCAACATTGCCATGATCAAATAACACTAATTGCACGAAAACATTTGGACATGGACTATGGCTCATGTAACAAGCAACATTTCTCATTCTAGAAACATCCATTGCAAATTCCACTGGCGGTATAGAGAAATATGAGGGGGGAACATAATCCGGATAAACTCGGGATAAATCAACTTGGGACAAGTCGCCCCATTCAGCCCATCTCTCACCAAACCGATACGGATAGACTAGAGTATCTTCCCCGTTCATGGTGAAAACTTGTACTTGATCTTTTGTAAGAACAACTCCAGTATATTCACAAAGAAAAGAGCCCGCTTGTATCAAGTCCAACGACCTTACTCCCCAACCAGTTTCCAACGACCTAAACACTTCAAATCTATTCTTCACGCCCTTTTGAGTAACACGGTTACAACATTCTGAAGAACAAGAACAATGGGGCCCGCACTCATAAATCAACGGTTTTCCTCTCACGAGAATCCCTTTCTTATCATAAGCAAATTCACCTCCATTTTTCTTAGCACAAGCACAATCAAGTCCGCATACATCAACACAGAAGCACCCAACAGAATCACCATTCCCCGACGGTTGATAAGCAGAAGGCGGGAAAGCAGTCCTCGCCAAATACTCATAGTGCACTGGCTCATTGTTATCATCAATGTCATTAAACAAAAATACAGGCACATTTTCCTTATTCATCGAAATATCCAAACTAACATATCCCACAGGCCTAGCCGCCATCGGATTTTCCCTAATATTCTCAGCAAACTTAAGCATTGCGCTACCCATTTCGGGTTGACCTTCCATTCTAACAAGCTTAAACTTATAAACACCAAAACCCGACTTACCATCTTCAAGCCAAGCATCAGTAACTTTATATATCCCGTCATAAACATAAAGTTTTTCACTAACACCGCCTCTATACTTAAAACCACGAATAACACGCACCTCAATCCCATAATGCATACTTCTCTCCATCCCTAAATTCCCACCTTCCAATTTCTGATCAACAACGTGTAATTTCGAATTCTTATCTTGCCCACCATGACCCGTATACACAATCACATCACCACTATCCTCATCATCCTCATACCCACCCGACACAATCACACTAGTAGCTATCGGCTCCTTATTAGGACTCATACTCGCCGGCAAGAAATCAATCCCAGCTTGAGGAACCCCGTGAATCCCCAACACACACAACTCCATCCTAAAAAAGAACACGTCCCCAATATTCACGCCAGGTATCGGTCCCACAATCCGTTTATCCCTATTCAACCAAAGATCATTCTCCCTCATAATCGCCGCTACTCTCAAATCATTTCTCACTTTAGGCAAACGCATACTAGGACTACCTACATTCGCACTAGCTACATTCGCTCTACGTTTCTCGTCCTCTAGCATTAAACAAATCCTAAGGGAATCATATATCATCCTAGTTTTCCTAACAGTTTCCCTAAAAGCAATCTCATCCTCTATATCGAGATTCGACACCCTAACTAACTCACCTGATCTAGCCGGATACTTTCGTTTCAAGGGATACTCAAAATTTGCCACCTGGGTCTCTTCAGGATCCACTAGTACAAGTGCTAGTGCATCAGGGTTTGCCACCTCATCATCATCATCATCACTGAGACAAATGGTGGGCACATTGTTAGGTGTTTGATAGTTTTCGGGCTTTTCGTCAAGGGGTTCTAGTTTAGGAAACATTTTTCTTGGAATTTTAAGGTTTTGGGTAATCTTAAAACATGTTTTTTATGGGATTTTAAGGTTTTGTATAATCTTAAAACATGTTTTTTGGAATCTTAAGGTTTTGGTAAAATCTTGAAGTATGTTTTTTTTTGGGGGTTTTAAGGTTGATGGAAGTGTGAAATTATGGTTTTTTTTTTTTTTTTTTTTTTTTTTTATGAAATGAAAATGGGGTTTGATCAATAAAGATTTGGTAAGTGGAAAGTATAGTAGTTGAATCTAGAAGAAAGAACAAAAGGTGGGCTTGTGTTAGAAGTGATGATCTTGTGTTTTGTCTTTAGGATCTTGGTTCTTTGTACTTTATATTTAAGGGGTGTTTGACTGTTTGTATTTCACATAAAAGAAGTTAAAAAGAAAAAACACTTGTCAAGTACTTAAAATTTTTAAAGTGCTTTTGCAGTCTGGCACCATTAAATTTAATATTCATTTCTATCGACAGCCTTTTTTTTTTTTTTTTTTTTTTTTTTTTTTTTTTAAAAAAAAGAGAATAATTTACGAGTCATTGAAGAAGCAACAATAATTAATGCAATGACATGTCTTGATTCTGATTGGCTATATATTTAATGCGTACAACATCACATTGCAATCCTTTCTTTACCATTTTCATCAAAATCGTATGCCTCAAAAAGCTTGATAATTCAATGCTTTTATTTTTCTTAATTAATTAAGTCATTTAAATCTTCGTAACTGAATTTCAGCCTATTTTTGTTAAGCATTAAACACCACTTAAGACTTTCCTTCTACTGCAAATTGCGTTTCAAAATCAAATAAAATCAGTTTCAAATAAGTTTAGTTTCTAAATCACCGATCCAAAAAACACAAAATTGACTCAAGCAGTTTCAAAATCACCATGGATGATCTTGAATTCCACCCAATAAACCCAAGAATGTCAGCTAAATCATTAATTTAACCAAACTCTAACATAAAAAATGGGGAAAACTTCTCATATTTAAAAGTGCTTTGCAGTCTAGCACCATTAAAGAGTAAATTGCAAAAATCGTCCCTAAAGTTTGGCCCATTTGCATGTTTCGTCTCACACATTTCGAAACTGCATTGATCGTCTCTAAAATTAACCTTTGGGGCATATATCGTCCTTTTTAGGGCATATATCATCCCAAATTGGTCAAACTTTAGGGATGATACAAGCACACTGGCCAAACTTTAGGGTCGACACATGCACATGGGCCAAACTTTAGGGACGATCCTTGCAGTTTTGAAATGTGTGAGACGAAACATGCAAATTGGTCAAACTTTAGAGACGATTTTTGCAATTTACTCACCATTAAATGTTACTCCGTAGTATTGAATTTTCATTTCTATCACCATCTCAATAACACTAGAACAACTAAAACATCTTTCCTATTTATAAATGTTATAAGGGAAAATCACAAAAATACTTAATTTTTCAAACCTATTTCACAAAATATCCACTTTTTTTTCTTTTCAGAAACCAAAACTACACATGAAATCCACAAAACACTGGACCTTTTGCGAAACTTTTAAAAAATCTAAAAGTTTTATATTCCTTAAAAATATCGAAATTTTTTGATATTTTTATCTATAATTTTTGATATTTTTATCTATAATTTTCGATATTCTTAATAATATCGAAAATTTTTGATATTTTTATCTATTTAAAAATATAGAAAATGTTCGATATTTTTAAGAAAATATCGAAATGATTTCAATTTTTATAAAATTTCGCAAAGGGTGTAATTGTTTGCGGATTTCATAGGTATTTTTGCTTTTTGGAAAAAAAATTGGTTATTTTGTGAAATAGGTTTGAAAAATTAGTTATTTTTGTGAATTTCCCATAATTAAACACATCACCTTACCGCTACTTTTAGAGGCGTAATGGTTATCACCTAATTAAACACATAAAAATACATTACTTAATGCATACCATACCCCACAATATACCTCTCACACGCTCATAAAAAATCATACATTATTCCGTTAATCTCATATGGTACCATGACTGGTTTATCAGGGTCTGGTCTAACAACCAAGGAAGTAGGCACCAGCTTTAGTCTTGGCTCAGACCCAGGTGTTGTAAGAATGCCTTTGCCTTTGTTCAGCTGAGTTGAAGATGGAGTTGCTTCAGGAGCCTGGTATGATGAGATAGGGATAGGCTGAGTTGTTGGTATCTCCCCCTTAATATGAGAAGGAGGTTGTTGGATGGAAGAAGCTTCAGTGACTTTCTCCCCCTCAAATGTTTCTGGAACTAAGGTGAGAGCAAGAGTTGGTGCACTCACTGAAGAGGAGGGAGCAGCATGACCCTTGAAGGCTTGATAAATTTCAGTCATCATAGATTTGATATCCGAGGTGTCTTGTTAAAGTGTTGTAACATTGGCCTCAAGAGAAGCCTGCGAAGTCTCAAGAGTAGTCATTCTAGGCCCAAGATTCTAGGCCATAGAATTGGAAGATTTAGCCCAGTCCGCCATATGCTTCTCCAGTAGAATGAGTGAAGATTTGATGGAGTCCACTGAAGAGCCGAGACCTTGAATGTTAGAAGACTTCAGCACGGTGACAAGCTCAGTGACTTGAGCTGAGTTTTGCTGATAGGTCTCATAAGCCTGAAGAATTTTCTTGGTGAGCTCAGGATCATCTTTGACAGACTCTTGAATAGTTGCAACGCTGAGATGTGTATCCAGAGTTGTCAGGGAGAAGTTAATTGCTGCTTGTTTCTCAAAGGAGTCATCATGATAAGCTTCAACAGATTCCTTTAAGTTGACATAGTGAACTGCAGCTTCACAGTGCTGATCAAAGAGTTCATCAGTGAGTCCATGAAAAAGGGCGTTGTTGGCTTTCTACAAGAACTTGACCAGATGTCTTTCAGTGAGAGGAAGAGTGTTGTCATCCTTCCTTAGATTGGCAAGGCAGGATGATTGAGAATCAGATGAGTTATCAGCCTAAGGTGATGATCCTTCAACCTTTTGTGAAAGAGACTGATGCGGTTGTTCACTGGATTGAACATCAGTGTCCATATCATCTGCAATTAATTTCTAAACTTTTCGTTAAAAGCCCATAAGCTATCAAATTAACTTTTCGAACTAATAAGCTGGTTTAATAAGCTCAATAAGTTGTTTTGAAACTATTTAAGAAATAAAAACATTAAGTTTTGAAAATTGTGAGTTTTGGACTAAAATTGCAAATTTTATGAAAATCGGGTTAAAAGTGTCAACTTTTCAAAGTTTCGGTATAAAATGTCATTTCGTAAATTAAAGGGGTGAAAAATGATTGTTATAAACTCTAGGGTGAAAGGTGTAAGAAATATAAAGTTTTGGACGTAAAATGTAAATATATTTAATTTTGGACTAACGGCGTAACGCTAACGCCGTTAGGGTAAAAAGTGTAAATTTTTAGAAAATACAAGGGCCGTATACTAAAATTAATATTATTATTTTTATTACTATTAAACGTTATGTTTATTTTCAAACTATTATTTTTATTATTAAACGTTACGTTTATTTTCAAACTATTATTACTATTACTATTATTATTATTAAACGTTACGTTTATTTTCAAACTATCGTTATTATTATTATTAAACCTTACGTTAGATTTATATATATATAACTAAACTAAACGTACAATATATTATAAAACTAAAAGTTTTACTAACGTCAAATTAACCAATCATGCATTTAAAAACTACTCGCGATTAAAACACTAAGACTATCAAACGCTAAAACTTGACATATATTATCTAGGTCGTGTGTGGAGCCGTTCCCATTTTGCAAACTGAGTATCGATATTTTATTTCACTAAACCACTAAGGTGAGTTCATAGCCTCGCCTTTACTTGTTTAAATGTTTTATAAACCCTGCGAGGGGGATACATGCTAGTTTTTACAAACTGAACACAAGTATTTTCTTGGTATGCTTTACCTGATCTCGTTATTGCTTAAGTACCTTTCCTTGCTAAAAGCCCCTCATATCATGAGCCTTAGTCACCCAGAGAGGTGAACGTAAATAATTGTGGATAGATCTATTAGGGATTGACCATCCCCGTTTGGGCGTTGGAGAAAACAACCAAACGCACTTTATTTGAAATCTAATAGGTTACTGGCAAGAACCTATCCCGAGGGCCCCCTGTTACTATAATCCATCATTCATGATGAGATCTGTTAATCGGCTGAGTGTCATGAGCTTAATGCAATAACAACTGTTTTTAACTTATAATTGTATGACGGTGCAATTATCACTTATAACTTGTGTTCAATCTTTTAAACTTAAACCTATGAATATCACTCAACTTTTGTTGACTTTTAGCATGTTTATCTCAGGTCTATAACGAGCAAGGATGGGACGGAAGAGCACGTAATTTTCACAAAGGCTATAAAATTTTTATTATCATTCGAAAACCTATTTAACAAATTTTAAAACCACTGGGACCTCATTTTGAAAACTCTGATATTTATTAAAATTCGAATGATAAATGTTTTTAGAAAATCATTTTCTACTGAAAAACTATGAGCTGTGAAGTAACACCCAATCTTTATTCCGCTGCAAATATTTCAAAATTGGGGGTGTTACAGATTGGCATCAGAGCTTTGGTTATAGCGAAACAGATCTATTTTAGATCTGAACTATAACCGTTTTTACAAACAAAACATTTTATAGCCTTACACTCTTCGTGCCTTCCGTGCCTGCAGACTACCTTGCTTAGTACATTACCTGTTAAGATTATTCTGCATGTTTAGAAATTGCGCTTACATAATTTTTATTTCATCCGTACTATTATATCTATAACGTAAAAATTACTTATAAAATACTATTCTCGGTTACTACAGTAACATGTCTCCAAAAACTTTCTTGAACGCCAAAACTACTCTCCGTAATACTAATACATCACCCGTCAATCAAAATTCTCCGAATACCGAAGACCCCAACGCACAAATATCACAGCCCCAACTTAATATAGGAATCACTCATAGATCACTTCCATCGTCACCTATCTGTTCACCTCTACGTCAAAAACTTAGGAGAACTACTTAATCATATGAAGATGTGATTGGTGGTCAGGCAACATTCGAAGTTGGACAAAGTTCACGACAAGAGAGGCCGTGGAAGAATGTTGAGCCAAATTCTCTGTTACCCTACACTTTAGATTCCCCAATACCAGATATCCCAAATACCTTATCCTCACCTAATTCCCCCAACTACGATATAAGCACACCTGATTCAATATGGACTCTTGTTTATCAACAAGCCAGCACATTAGAGGCTCACACTGAACAGCTGAAAGGTTTACGACCAACAAAATTTGAATGGTACGACCGTAACCTTGACGCATTGTTCAAAAGAGCGGATGCTGAGAGACGAGCAATATGTGAATTAGGAATAAAGGTTAATGAGATAAAGGACAACACCAACCAGGAACTTGGAAGTTTGGATTCCAGGGTCCGTTCTGCAAGAAGAGAACACGGTCATACACATGGTAGGATTGAAGAAATTGAAAGGACCTTATGGATGGCTAGAGAGACAGCCAGGAGCCAAGGTCAAAAGATTGCCGCATTAGAGAGTATGTTGGCAAACCAAATGAACATGTGTCAGGAACGTTTCTCAAACATGGAAGCAGCACAACTTGAACTTGAGTAAGAGATTAGATATTTACGTCAAAGGCGTAACTAATCTTAAGTTTACAAGTATCCCTGCTGCATCTACTAAACCAGACAGACTTGGTTAGTATTTCATGTAATGTTCAATAAACCTGAACCCTTCAGAACTTGAAATCAAATCTATAATAACCTTCTCTTCCGTTACATCTCTCCGTTATAAATCAATCATTTTCTTTCGTATCATGCATGCATACTATGAATCCTCAGAATTTCATGCAAAAATCTCATCAATTGTTACCTCCCTTGATGAACAAATAACTCCACGTAGATCCATGACATATTAATAAGAGATCTCTGTACTAATCGTTTTACAAAGACGATTAGTCAAGTTATTAATATTATGATGACTTCTACAATACTATTCAAATCTACCGTAAGATTTCTTACAATTGTTAAGAAATTCTTAAACATACTATAATTAAATTTTCAAGAGAGAGAAAATTTATTTTAGTGGACGAATCGTTTTGTTCCTTAGTAATCCCATATCAAGAGTTGATTATCTATCTATGATACAACACAGACATATCTTGAAATTAGATTACAGTAAGGAGTCAATTCAGTCTATCATCAATGAAATAATTAGCTTCATTTGAATTATTCTGACATCAGAAGGATTCTAAGTTGAGTTTCATTAATGATTTCAGAAGATGGACAACGTAAACAATACATGTACTCCATCTTCATCAAAAACCACCATGACTACTGAAGCCGTCAGGAAATTGGTAACGAACATCGTGTCAGTAGTACTTAAAGGAGTCACCATAGTTTATCCAAGAGGAGAGTCGGATATGCCTGATAACTAGGAAAACTGCATGGAATATAGGCCAACCAACTTTAAAACGCCAGAAGGAATGGCTAACCCTACCATCACCCATAACCAAGGAATTAGGCAAGGAGTTATACCTAATGGAAATAAACAAAAGCAAAAACTCTTAGAAATGAAGAACCTTTAAAAACTTCGATAGTATCAAAGGAATGATGACTAGATTGAAGCAGATGAATAAATTCCTGTTGTAAATAAATAAATCCTAGTTCGACAATATCCTGAGATTGTATCTCTTCCCCGTATTTTACTTTAAGTTACGATGGATGTAACTTAAGTAAAACAATTATCCTTCTACCGTATCGAAAAATCTACCTTGTAATATTTCCAAAATAATTATAATCTACGTAAATTTCAATTCCTATCCCATTTACCAAATAACAGCATACTGTTATTTCCCTAGAAAGTTCTGACTAGAAATTTCTGACTCATTATATATATATATATATATATATATATATATATATATATATATATATACACACACACACAAAATAAATAAATAAATCAATGAATAAAGTTCCTACTTTATTCTTAAAAGAAATTACGTATTATATCATAATAACAAAACGTTGAACACCATCTGAAACAACTTAAAGAAAAACATAAATACCACTGTGACTGAGCCAAACATCACATCGTTTAGTCCTCAATTATACATAGCCTGATCAACTATGTCTGATTTAGGAAGAATCATGTTATGAAGGAACAATCATAATGTAAATAACAATCTTCATTTAAAAGCAACAAATATAGATAAACTGAACTATTCATAAATATTACAAACTACCATAAATACCTATCCTATTCCTTCGTCATTAGGACGAGAAGCCAACAAAAGTACAAATAAGAAAACCCTAGTAATTCGCAAAGACTAACAGAAAATTCCAATAACTAAAAATTTATCCGAATCCATGAAAATTAATAAATAAACAAATAATTAGCATCGGAAGTGCTAACGTCACAATAATTACAATATAAACCATAGAATCTTCAATAGGTTGATCCGCGATGACAACAAAAACCCCCACCAACAAAACCATAGCAAAAGCCACCACAGGATGAATCACCTTAATTATGCTGAAAGATAAATATAAACAAATCATTAAAAACTATAGCAAGACTAGTTTTTAATCATAAGGACAAATAAGTCTTATTTCACATTTATTGAGGATTACATAGAAACACGACAAGGAATTAGTTTAAAACAACCCTAGCTTAAGATTATTACCCCCATATCTTGTCCACGGTAATGGCTAGAACCGTGAGGGGTACGACAAACAACAAGATCGCAACCAAGAACCCAAAGTCTTCGTCTGGAACATACGCTAAGTAGACAGCGGCAAGGACGACATACACAATCGCTAGTATAGTAATTAGGCTCGGCATTTTTTTCGGAAGTATTTTAAGAATAGGAGATGAGAAATGATAGGAAAATGGTTGGTGGAAATGGAAATTTGAAAGGGGTATATGTAGGTGGAAAACTAGCCGTTAGATTCACTATTTCGGACCGTTAGGATCACTATTCCCGACCGTTGGACATGATATACCTAGCCATTATTTTACTATTCAAAACCATTACCTTCAATATTCACAACCCTTAAATACACCAGTTACTAGATACTGTCTAGCACAAATAAGTCTAACTAAACCACGTCTCCCAAATCTAAATCTCTCGACAACCCTCTGATCGAAATTTCCCTAATAAAGAAATTTCGTTAAACTTGAATTCCGGGACGGAATTCAGAATGAGGGGTAGGTACTGTAAACTCCCGTAAATTTCCCTATAAATAATAAAAGTAAATCAAAGACTAATATATCATTTCGTTAATTAATAACGTTTTTACCAATAACAATTTTTTTTTATATATTTTATTATCAAATGTGCTATGTTACTTAAAATCACTACGATATTCATGATTCTTTTTTTTTGCTTGGAACGATGCTCACACATGTACCACTATAGTCTAAAATCGCGAGAATATTAAAATTTTCTTTTATTCATTACAAACCTGCATTTTCGAGACATTTTTCAAAAATTACTATTCATCGGTTACTATTCACAAAACACTATTCATCATTTCACTATTCATCGTTTTTGGAGTCGGTTAGTGATATTGAGATGTTTTTCAAAAGTTTTACTATTCACGAAACACTATTCACAAAAACACTATTCACTCTCGGACTCACGTAAACGTCTCACTAATTAATTTATAAACTTTTCACTAATTACAATCAATATTTTACTAATCTTAAAATACACCAAACCGGACCCTTAATTACACCAAGCCCAACACCTAACTTCTGGCCTGTTACTATTCACGACCCAAAACCAAACTAAGCCCATTTCCTTTCTTTTGTTTTTTTTCACTTCCACATGACTAGGACAACTAGAAACGAGCTTAAAATACACCAAAATATTACAATCAATATTTTACTAATCTTAAAATACACCAAACCGGACCCTTAATTACACCAAGCCCAACACCTAACTTCTGGCCTGTTACTATTCACGGCCCAAAACCAAACTAAGCCCATTTCCTTTCTTTTGTTTTTTTTCACTTCCACACGACTAGGACAACTAGAAACGAGCTTAGTATGCTCAAATCTTACACACGACACACATTTATTTTTACACATACTCATTATTCCCCTAGCCAATAATTAGAGTGTCGACTTTTAGTTTCTCACATCGAGTCTAGATACGTTTTTACTAGGCAAAGCTTATGTCTCAAAAACGATTTCATAAAATTTCACCTAATCCAAAACTTAACTATTTTAACCCACGTTTGTTTCTATAACTTCCTAAAATCATTTCTAAACACAAACTAGTGTCTAAATATTTCAAAGTTATCAAAATCTCAAGCCATGCAAAATTACAAATCGGTTTAGCAAAAGAAAAGGATGTCCACATGCATTATCAAGACAAGCTAGTACCTTCCTTGATTCATGCTCACTCAACCTCATATTATAATCACTAGGCAAGTACTACCACCTTTTAAAATACATATCACAAGTACCAAATTCATTTCATAGTTTCAATACACACGTTTTCTTTGGTTTGGAGATGTCGACACATGAGAAACAAACAAGATAGTAAATGTTTCGTCTACATTTTCTCCAAGACTTTTTGACAACAAGCAACCATCAAATCACATTAAACTTTAGATACTATCATACACTAAACACCATATATAAAGCCATGCATGCAAACTTTCGTTTTTCATTTCCATACAAACCAAAAATCCACCAAATATTTTAAGTAGTAAACTAGGCATTCGGTCGAAGCATTGGGTAGGAATTCAAGGGATTCGTGTGGGTTTAGGAGAAACACGTTATTGTTTGTGAACCTTGGTCGAGCACACATACACACTACGTACTCATCTCACTCACTTCTCGACTCTACGTCTTGTTTTACCCACCATTTTGGTGTCGTAAGTTACTAACAAACTCTTTTCAATATTTATATAAAACTTTCATTGCATTATTTTTATACGCGACACACACAAATGCACCTCATTATTCAAAAACTAAATATACAACATATATATATTTTACGTTCGTCTATATATTTCACACCTTAACAAATAAACTATGTAGAGTTTTGAAACTAAAAAGCTACGTACAACCTATTTTAGAATACATTTCTAACGTATACAAACAAGTATAAAAAACTATTAAAATTTTCTAAGTCTTTGTTTTATAAAAACTCGTCCCATGCTAGCCCAAAACACACGTACATCTTTAAATTTTACTTAACAAACATGCCATTTTATTTCACAAACTAATTGTCCTCATGACAAACAATCATTTTCGTATAAAAACTTTATAATAAAAATCGCGTTTTGAACCTATAAAAGTCACCAAGCAAATCGACTTGGAAACTAGTTTTGGAAATTAATTAGTATCGACTGGGCCTTAAGGCCCAATCATTTCAAAATAAGCCAATCGTATAAGCTAAGGAAATAAGCAGTTTGACAATGTTTTTAATATCCTAACCTTAGCCCAAAACAAAGCCCAAAAACCCCGTTGGCCCATTAGATTTAAAAACACTAACGGGCCTTACATTTCGTTAAAAGCCCATAAGCTATCAAATTAACTTTTCGAACTAATAAGCTCAATAAGCTGTTTTGAAACTATTTAAGAAATAAAAACATTAAGTTTTGAAAATTGTGAGTTTTGGACTAAAATTGCAAATTTTATGAAAATCGGGTTAAAAGTGTCAACTTTTCAAAGTTTCGGTATAAAATGTCATTTCGTAAATTAAAGGGGTGAAAAATGATTGTTATAAACTCTAGGGTGAAAGGTGTAAGAAATATAAAGTTTTGGACGTAAAATGTAAATATATTTAATTTTGGACTAACGGCGTAACGCTAACGCCGTTAGGGTAAAAAGTGTAAATTTTTAGAAAATACAAGGGCCATATACTAAAATTAATATTATTATTTTTATTACTATTAAACGTTACGTTTATTTTCAAACTATTATTTTTATTATTAAACGTTACGTTTATTTTCAAACTATTATTACTATTACTATTATTATTATTATTATTAAACGTTACGTTTATTTTCAAACTATTATTACTATTACTATTATTATTATTAAACGTTACGTTTATTTTCAAACTATCGTTATTATTATTATTAAACCTTACGTTAGATTTATATATATATAACTAAACTAAACGTACAATATATTATAAAACTAAAAGTTTTACTAACGTCAAATTAACCAATCATGCATTTAAAAACTACTCGCGATTAAAACACTAAGACTATCAAACGCTAAAACTTGACATATATTATCTAGGTCGTGTGTGGAGCCGTTCCCATTTTGCAAACTGAGTATCGATATTTTATTTCACTAAACCACTAAGGTAAGTTCATAGCCTCGCCTTTACTTGTTTAAATGTTTTATAAACCCTGCGAGGGGGATACATGCTAGTTTTTACAAACTGAACACAAGTATTTTCTTGGTATGCTTTACCTGATCTCGTTATTGCTTAAGTACCTTTCCTTGCTAAAAGCCCCTCATATCATGAGCCTTAGTCACCCAGAGAGGTGAACGTAAATAATTGTGGATAGATCTATTAGGGATTGACCATCCCCGTTTGGGCGTTGGAGAAAACAACCAAACGCACTTTATTTGAAATCTAATAGGTTACTGGCAAGAACCTATCCCGAGGGCCCCCTGTTACTATAATCCATCATTCGTGATGAGATCTGTTAATCGGCTGAGTGTCATGAGCTTAATGCAATAACAACTGTTTTTAACTTATAATTGTATGACGGTGCAATTATCACTTATAACTTGTGTTCAATCTTTTAAACTTAAACCTATGAATATCACTCAACTTTTGTTGACTTTTAGCATGTTTATCTCAGGTCTATAACGAGCAAGGATGGGACGGAAGAGCACGTAATTTTCACAAAGGCTATAAAATTTTTATTATCATTCGAAAACCTATTTAACAAATTTTAAAACCACTGGGACCTCATTTTGAAAACTCTGATATTTATTAAAATTCGAATGATAAATGTTTTTAGAAAATCATTTTCTACTGAAAAACTATGAGCTGTGAAGTAACACCCAATCTTTATTCCGCTGCAAATATTTCAAAATTGGGGGTGTTACAGATTGGCATCAGAGCTTTGGTTATAGCGAAACAGATCTATTTTAGATCTGAACTATAACCGTTTTTACAAACAAAACATTTTATAGCCTTACACTCTTCGTGCCTTCCGTGCCTGCAGACTACCTTGCTTAGTACATTACCTGTTAAGATTATTCTGCATGTTTAGAAATTGCGCTTACATAATTTTTATTTCATCCGTACTATTATATCTATAACGTAAAAATTACTTATAAAATACTATTCTCGGTTACTACAGTAACATGTCTCCAAAAACTTTCTTGAACGCCAAAACTACTCTCCGTAATACTAATACATCACCCGTCAATCAAAATTCTCCGAATACCGAAGACCCCAACGCACAAATATCACAGCCCCAACTTAATATAGGAATCACTCATAGATCACTTCCATCGTCACCTATCTGTTCACCTCTACGTCAAAAACTTAGGAGAACTACTTAATCATATGAAGATGTGATTGGTGGTCAGGCAACATTCGAAGTTGGACAAAGTTCACGACAAGAGAGGTCGTGGAAGAATGTTGAGCCAAATTCTCTGTTACCCTACACTTTAGATTCCCCAATACCAGATATCCCAAATACCTTATCCTCACCTAATTCCCCCAACTACTATCTAGGACAGTCTTGAGACTTGCTAAGCCAGCTGTTTGAATTGCATCAACCTTGCCAGGCATGGAGTTAAGATTTTATGGTGTTTCTATCTCCAATCCATGGCTGAAGAACATCTTAAGGTCATGAGCATACTCCTCAAGTCTGTGAACCTACTGAGGTAGAATTTTGATCTCCTCTGGAAGATGTGTGCTGAAGTCTTCTCCCTTGATGAGTATATCGAACTCAGGTTTCAGTTTGTCTAAGAGAAGATCTGACAGCTATGTGCTGAAGTCTTCCTTGAGTTTATTAAACACGGGTTTCAGTTTGGCTAAGAGAAGATCTGAAAGCTGCTCAATGTTTGGATATGTAGGTTGTGCAGCTTCAGCTGCATGTTTTCAGCAATCAACTTCCGTTGCTGGGATTGAATTTTCAGCCCTTATTGGTCAGTTCCCTGATCTGGAGTGTCTTTGGAGATGGAGGTGAAGTGTCATCATCATCATCATCATCATCATCTTTATCTTCATCTTCACTTTCACTAGAGACATTGATGGGATCATCCATTGGTTGTGCTAGATTAAAGCTGATATTTTCATTTATCTTCAGAAGATTGGCAATGTCCTCTTCAGGGTCTTGGACAAATAGTGAAACAGATGCATCTGGATCTGTCAAAGTTCCTACCTCTGAAGCAACAACTTTATGAACAGCTGGAGCAGAATCTTCAGTTGTAGCCACTTCATGAATTGCTGGAGCATGTTCTTAGAGATTTTCACCCTCTTCCCTTTTTCTAGGGAGGGCTCAGCTCCAAAAGGAGTGATTTCCTTTTCAGTTCTATTGATCACTTTCAGCATGTGATCAGTTAAAGGAGGCCCTTTAGCTGACCCCTTAATGACATGATACTTGTTAGAACTGAAGATGGTGGGAGGGAGAACCTTAGCTTCATTATCTTGAAGATAGGCATCTTTCAGTTTCTCCTCAAGTGCCAAGGAGATGAACCTGGAGTAATTCACCAATTTCTCCCTTGTTTTCTTGTCCAACTTGGCAATGATGTCATCCCATATAAGTTTGATAAAATCCACATTTATACCAGTAGCCAAACAGTACAAAATCATTTCATTTAGGGTAGTAATTCGATCAAACCCTCCTGTTTTCCCACTTAAGCACTGCATGATTTGTGCCATTAGAACTCTCAATTTGGGAGGAAGACAACTTAGCTTTACGGTACCTTTTGGAGGAACAGGTTGTTCTGAATAGCCAATGGTGGATAAGAAGTGCCTTACTTCAGCTTGAGGAGGTGGAAGGACATAATGCTTCGAGGATTTGAGATAGTCAGCACCAATCTCCTTTGTGAAAGAGTGAAGTCCAAGTTGAACAGAAGCATTTGCAGTTGTTATGGTGAATTTGATTTTGTTGTTCTTGATAACTTTAGCAGAATACCAAAATTCTTGAAGGTAGTTGATGTATTGGTGTGAAGGTTGTATGATGAAGGTTTTGTGGATGCAACACTTTGATATACTTAATTAGTATTAACTAGAGAGTTAAACTAACCAAGTTCCATGACTTAAGTAATGAGAAATAAACTTTGTTAAAAAGATAAACATAAAGTAAATAAAACACAAGTTTTTCAACATTTATTTCTATTTGCAATTAACAAAGAATTATACCCAAGAGTTTGCGGAAAAAGCACTTGGGATTGAATGACAAGTATGGTGTAGTTTCCTCCATAAACCTAAGCTAAGCTTAAGTAGCAACTATAAGGAACCACTGAGCTATCTCAAGGACAATGTTGCTTTTTGGAGGAGAAAAAGTTGTTGTGAATGTCTAAACATTAATTGCACAAACTTAGCAACCTTTTCTCCTCCTTATGACTCCTATTTATACATAAGTATATTTCAACCATTACCTAAAATACAAGAGTGACCTAAGCCTAATATGGACAAAATGCATAGGCATTTTGTCATTGTTACACATGGCTATATGCAGTAAAGGACAAGACTGCTTTCTATACATCAGTGTTGACACACTCTTGGTCTTATATCCATTCAGGGTAAGTTGATCTTTACATGATAAAGACCCCTCCTTATCAATTCAAACTTATCCCGCCTTTACTTCAGTCTTCATGTCTTCACTTTAGATTCTCAGTCTTCAAGGTTGGTGAGGAGACTTGGGGATTCAGTGAGCTATTGTCATCACTCACTGAATCCATTACCTTCTTCTTTGGCTCAGGTATCATTCACTGAGTTCCGCCTCACTGAATGGAGAACATTTCTTCATAGGCTCGTCCTGAGCTTCTTAAAGATGACTCACTGAATGACTGTCATTTAGTGACTTGAGTACGTTTAAGGTTGTCAAACACTTGGGCTATTTTATGTTCAAATCCTAGTTTAAGGGAGTTTGGGTATTTACTGACCCAACAGGCACCAAAAATCCTAATAACATGTTATTCGTCCCTTGCACCGCGTGCTCTAAGGTCGGGTGTAATGGCCAACTCCAACTTAGTATCACATCAGTTTTTTAACACATCACCTTACTGCTACCTTTAGAGGCATACTGGCCATCACCTAATTAAACACACAAAAGTACATCACTTAATACATACCATACCCCCACAATATACCTCACACACACTCATAAAAAAAGAAAAAGTGTGCCCACGTGGTCTACACCACCAAATTAACCAACACAAAAACGTTACCTCAACGCGCGGTGGATTTTGGCAGTTGTGAGGTTGGCGCATGATGGAGCTCTTTTAGGTGTGATGCACCACCGTAACGACCAGTCTAAGTTGTACAAGACATTTATCTTTACCATGACTTTTGTCTTTTGACTAATTCATTGTATTTGAGCTAATGGTCACACAAACTCAATAAGGATAAAACTTTTTTCTTAAAAGATAGTGGTGTGAACACTTTAAAGTCCACAAAGTTACTCAATAAGGATAAAACTTTTTTCTTAAAAGATAGTGGTGTGAACACTTTAAAGTCCACAAAGTTAATCAAATAAGTTAAACCAAACACTTTATGACATTAGATGATATATTAGTAAGCTTAAGTCCGGTTTGTAAGCTTACGGTTCATTATAATTTTTGATCATTTGCTTTAAAAATAGTCTCACAGCCCTAATGAACTCTAAGCTCACAAATTGGTTTGGGCTTATTAATACATTATCTAATACCTGAGTGTAAATTACCTTTTTCATGTAAAATTTTTCTACCGATTTAGGTCTTTTGAATCAGTTACATGAATTTGTTGTGACACGCATTTTAGTATTACGAGGCGGGATACAACCCGTGCGATGCACGGGCTGCTGGTTGAATAATTATGTATTTTTTTTCGTAATGTTGGTGCAGACGTGGGTTTAGACTATATTGAACTCTTGTTTATGTCTTACACTTAACTTTTTTAATTTGTTATTATATTTTACAAATGGGTTCGAGCCCGTTTAGCCCATGGCCATTAAATCCCGTGCCTGTTCGGGGCCGAGCCCGTTTAGACCGTGGCCCGTGCCTGCCCGGCCCGCCTAAGTCCAAAATACTTGTTTTACCAATCATCATTTTGGTACGTGTCACACATCAAGTAAACTTGGGTTTTCAGATATTACAACACAAAGGAATTGAGATGTTAGATACATTTTGGTTGTTATGATCCCAATAAGGTTTCTAGTTTTTAATTTTTTTAACATCCCAGTCACATAGACGATACACGTGATTTCTACCTACCTTTTAGATATATTGTTGCCCTCAACTTTGTGTGCGTAGATGATGATGATTCTCATTAAGCCCACATGAAATGACTGAAAGACCAATTTAATAACTGAATATAGACAACATGCCAAAACTTAAGTATGAATCACGTTCCATATTTTTTCTCTTGAAGTCTAATCAATAAACTCCAATCGATAGTCTAATTGTCGAATGATCATACCAGCCCAATCCATCATATACAATGTCTAGCCCATTATAAATATGATAGAAAGACCCAATCAAATAATACGTAGTATATTAAACATACCCTAAATTGTTTCATTTTAGTTTGCCCTAATCCTAAGCATGCCTCCCTCCTCCTTCACATTTTACAGCCACCAAACTTTTCTTGATCTCATCAAACCTCTTATTTTTTCAATCCAACTAAACACAATTCATACAACTTTCTTTCAAAATAATCCCATAAACAAAACACATAAACACCCTTTCGTTAGTTTCATTCTTGCAACAAAATTGAACCGCAAACCTTTTTCATTATTTCTTCTGTGATAACGAAGCACACACCATAGTTTTGTTTGATTCTCACTCATCTTGGCTTCAAGATAATTTAAATGGTCTTGGGTAGGTTTATGTTGTATGTTATGTTTTGTTTTAGATCTATGATGATAATGGTTCAACTAAAAAAAATCTCTAAAAGATTGGAAACAAAGTTGAGCCTTTCTGAGATCTCTTGTATTTTTTGCGTGCGTGGTGTTGATGTTTTGAGAGGGGTTGAAATCTTCATTTATGTTTTTTTTTTTTTTTTTTTTTTTTTATTTCGTATGAAAATTGATCTTTCTGTGAGTCGAAACTTGTGAGTAGGAAATCAAGAATCAAATTGCATATTTATACTTGCTCGTTAGCCAAATGTTTTATGTAACCGATGAATATGTAAAGATTGAGCAAACTAAAAGACTAATTCAATTAGCTTGTTTTAATTACATTAAGTACACATGGAAATCATAAAACTGCAACCCTTTCACGTTTGGTAACTCCGGATACATTAAAGTATGTGGATGTAAATTCGTGTAATTCATATACTTAAGATATTGCTTAAACTACATTGTACCGTACTACCCTGTTTTGCACAATACACTTCCACATTAAATTAAGGGGTAGAAACTTTATATAGTACGAGGGATGCAGAACCTGTGTTACGCACATGCATTTAATCTAATTGTTAATCGCGCGTATTATTTTTGTGTATTGTCGAGTGGATTTGTATTTTTAGTTTAGTATTTTGTATGAAACGTTTTTAGTTTGTTGTTTAAAAATATAAAAATGGTTGATATTGTTTTGGTTTTTTGGTATTTATATTTTCTAAATGGGGTTGTCATTATTAAATTATCATACGCTTGATGTAATTTTCTTTGATTATTTTGGCCTATTACGTAACCCAACAATAATTTTGCATTATATAATTTTTGGATGGTAATACGAAGCACACTGGCTTTTTCTTATTTGTTATAGTGTAATTTGCGTTAATTATTTTTGTTATTAGGTTCGTAAGTTGTGATTGTATTACATATGTTGTAAGTATGCCATTAGTTGTTTGGTGATTTTTATATTTAATCTTTTTATAACATATTAGTATTTATTTATAAAGTTTATGATTAAAAACTAAAGTTAGCTTCATCTCATTTTATTGTACAACTAATTTCATTGAAAATTAACATTGAAGTCTAACTAATATTAATAAATTTTATCAATAAACTCAATTCCAAATAGCTAACCAAATGAATATTAATTAACACACTATTAATAATTCCTAAAACCTTTTGGACTCCATTATTATGTCTTAAACTTAATTTTTTTAATTTACAAATAAGTTCGAGCAAAAGTTATGTACTTTTCCTTTTATATTCATTATTCAAGTTGCATGCTTACATATACTAATCACGCTAAAAAGTATCATTTAACCATTTAAATGTTGCTTTACATATATGCTCGTTCACATTTTCTTGAATCAATTCGCACATGTGAGCTACATCAATAGAAAACACACATAAATTACTTGTATATGAAAATGCATTAACATAATACATATATCTATATATATTACATTAGGTTAAATCATCAATTATTCTTTCAACCTTTTTAACTTCATCTCAATCAATAACCAACTTTTAATTCTCTACTAATTACTAAATATCATGTGATCAATTCCGGCAAGCCTTGCACTTCCATCTCGATGTTGTATATACTTCACATTAAATGCACCGGTTTTGTTTTTTGATAAAAGTTTGAACTTTTGCTTATGTTTAAAACTCAACTTTTTATTTGATATTATAATTTACAAATGGCTTTAAGTCAAAATTATGTATTTTTTCCTTTCTATTCGTTACTCAATATGATATTTTTAATATGTTGTATTTTGCTATTATGGCAAACTCATTTAATTGGCGTAAATATTGGTTTCTTACTAATGATTCTACATATAGAGAAAACTTTGCGATGCGCGGACCTTCTTCTTTTCAATAATAATTCAATTGCATACAATAAATTCATTCTAATATTTCTCAAAGAGCATTCGAAAGCAACTACTTACATAAACTAATCACGCTAAAAAGTATCATTTAACCATTTAAATGTTGCTTTACATACATGCTCGTGTACTTTTCTTGAATCAATTCACACATGTGAGCTACATCAATAGAAAACGCACATAAATTACTTGTATATGAAAATGCATTAACATAATACATATATCTATATATATGCTTATCTATAACAATCACCTAAATATGTATGAAACAAAGAAAATAGTTGGTATCCCAGTCTTTGGTTCCATTTATCTGAGCATGCATTATCTTGTGTGAGTTTCATGGTACCTGCGTATGATAACTAAATTAAGAAAAAAAGAAGGACGAGTTAATTACAAAGATCTAAAAGATGTGTGAATCATCTCCTAAATGTTGCAAAAGAGAATTTACATACCGCTACCAACAATCAAAGATCTAAAAGATGTGTGAATCTGTACATACTAAATGTGATTTTGGCCGGTTTATATAGCATGAATTAGGTTATATCATTAATTATTCTTGCAACCTTTCACAACCCTTGCACTTCATCTAACAGACTTTAATTCTATACTAAATGCCATGTGATCAATTCGGGCAACCCTTGCACTTCATCTCCTTTCATGATTGTATAGTTATTATGAGGCTGCATTGAATTTCAAGCATTAGCTATCTTGTACTATATGCAATGGGACTCCATCTTGAGTATCTTGATTACTCCACATTAAAATGAATTCGATACAAAAACTGGAGCCTAAGATTACCCCTTCCCACTAATTACGACACATTCTCACTTTCATGTCCCTACTAACATTCCAAAACTCATCTTTTCATGAATAACAACATCAAATTTTATACATATTTGTAAGATCAAAATTAAAACAAATAATTTGTGAACTTCAATTAATGCCATATAGTAACCATTGGTAAAGAGACCCTCAAATCCCTATAAAAAAACATAGATTAAAATAAATTCTCAAAATATTAATTTTATCTAGATATACTTTCATCAATTCAACTTTGATTTTGTATTATTTCTAGTGTCATGGGGTGGATACATTGCAACCACTTAAACTGCTTAAGTAGAAGGAAAAAATAAAAAATAAAAGCAAGATTCAAGCCACCATTAATATTCATCAAAGCTTTGTCACACTAATTATAAACATTTTTTACATATGATTTTCATTTTCTTGTATGCCTAATTTTTTGACAGTTCTTTCATAAATGTGAAGATATTATCCACTCCGTCTCCATCTTCCACTTTGTTTTGTTATCAACATCTTGATATACCCCGTTAGCGTCACTAACCACTTATCAATACGTGCAAGAATAACATTAATAAACTACTAACCAACCCAACATTTTAAAATAGGTTGGCAGATCTAACCCTCGGTTCCTTCTAAGGCAACAACACATCCATTTGTCTTCCATAAACTTCAAAGTTGGACTATCAACCGACTTCACATGCAAGAAAGTTAACCATTTGCTTACCTTTGCATGTATACCCCCTTGCGTTAATCAAGTCAATATTTCTACAGGAACCATTGCACGTAACATTAATATGCATAGTACAGTTTCATTGGACGGAGAAATTTTACATTAACCAACTAAATTCAATTCCATAGGTGAGAAGCTACACTAAAAAGAACTTTATCACACTATAAGAAAAAATATGGAAATTATTGACTGAAAAAAATGATCATGTCAATATCTATTTCAAAACTATTTATCTAATTAGCAAGCTTGTTAATTCACAGATCTTGAGCCATAAAAACAGATGGGGGTACATACCAAGGTTACGGTTATTGATGCCAATGAGTTCAATGCCATCAATTGCTAGCATGCGATCCATTTCATTCTCATCATGTGCCTAGAAACAAAAATTAGAGATCAAAAGGAAATTGGTTAGTTAGTGTTGCACTGAATTTACACACAAACAATAATAAACTAACAGCAAACATGTGATTCATACAAAATCATCAAACTACACATAAATTAAAGTTTCACACACACACACACACACACACACACATCACTAACAAAGACCAAATGGTGTTATTTATAGTGTTCAATGATGATGGTTGAAGGGTTTGTACATTTATTTGAAGGCAAATGAAAGGAGCAAATGATTAAATGAAAATAAAGGCTAGCAACAATTCATATGGTTTCAATCATTTACATTTGAATCATTAAATATACCTCATATGTACTTACCACTTAAGCATGAACATTAAATCAAGGTACTTACGCATGAAGCCTCCGCATAATGAAACTCTATTTTCTGCATTTAATTCTGAGCATTAAGTAACTTATACTCTATGCAATCTTGACGCCTCCACATTAAATTAGAGGGCCTAATCTTATAGTATTATAGATATAGATAGATACTACGAGTAACAAATTTTCTTTTGATTAACTAATGCGTCTTGGAGACCTTTTGGATATTCATTTCTTTTACGCATTTCACGTTTTTGTTTCAATCCAAACACTTTCAAGAATTCGAAGAACTTCTGTAACAAGTCAAAAGACGTCCATATTCTGTAACCACCGGTAAACTCTAACTGAAATTAACCATAACAAACATCTGTGAGTTGATAACAAATAAGAAATATTCAAGTTGAGTTGATCTTCTTAGCTTGGTGGTACGTACTCAAATAAGTCATCAATCAAATGTAGAAGAATCATAGAACATGATGCATGTCTTTATAGCTTAGTGTTTCTGTAGTTTACTCAAATGGATTGTTGGAAAGTTAATCCACAAATCTTTGTTACTTATCTGTTATTTTTAAAGGCCATCTGTTTTTTCTGGTTTGGGCCGCATGCCAACAAATCCAACAGATAGATGGCGGTTAAATAGTTAAATAACGGTTATTTAGAATTCTAGGGTTATAACGTTTAGCTTTTACTGAAACGACATGTCTCTTATTCTATTAGACATCATAACGTTCCATCATGTATATATAGGGATCAATTTCTGTATTTGAAAAACAACCCATTCGATTTATTAATATCAGTTTATAAGGGTTCAAACCCCATCTTCCTTATTTCTTTTTTATTGATTCATTGAATGATGTTTGCATGAAGTTTGTTTGATCATATAAGATCCTGGAGATTATACAAGACATGTGAAAATCGATTACATAGTTTTTAACAGTGGCATCAGAGCCGAAGGGATCAAACAACACACAATTCATGTTCAATCATTATTCAAGGAATCAAACTTGCGTTCTTTAAGAAACGCAACCATGGATGTCAATTGAAGAAGAATGATTTAGAAACGGTTACAACACCGAGATGGTGTTTAACCAAGAAGAAGAGATATCAGATTAAAGAGAAAGAAAGAAAAGAAAGAAGGCTTATTGGTTTACCCAGTTATAAGGGAATATTATAGCAAAGATTTTTCAGATATTGTAGTTTTACTACAACAGCCATCAAACCCTGGTTCGTGATGAACCCTACAACCGTGATGGTTGACAAAGGCGGGATGCCAAAGATAATGGGGACGAGGCTATGAAGTTTATGCGAGATGCAAAGAAAAGGTTGTTAAAACCTTTGCCCAACAAACCAAAAGTTATTAACACAAGGATCAAGAGCATGAAGAAATTGAATTGAAGAAAGTATGAACAAGAAGGCATCAAGGAACAAGAAGATTAAAGAAAACAAAGATTTATAGATTAAGGGGGAATCTGTTAGAAAGTTAATCCACAAATCTTTGTTACTTATCTGTTATTTTTAAAGTCCATCTGTTTTTTCTGGTTTGGGCCGCAGGCCAACAAATCCAACAGATAGATGGCAGTTAAATAGTTAAATAATGGTTATTTAGAATTCTAGGGTTATAACGTTTAGCTTTTACTGAAACGACATGTCTCTTATTCTATTAGACATCATAACGTTTCATCATGTATATATAGGGATCAATTTCTGTATTTGAATAACAACCCACTCGATTTATTAATATCAGTTTATAAGGGTTCAAACCCCATCTTCCTTGTTTCTTTTTTATTGATTCATTGAACGATGTTTGCATGAAGTTTGTTTGATCATATAAGATCCTGGAGATTATACAAGACCTGTGAAAATCGATTACATAGTTTTTAACATGGATCATCAATCAAATGTAAAAGAAGCGTGTAACAAGGTGTATGTCTTTACTTTTCAAGAAAAAAAAAAGAACAGAAATAATTAGAGATGCACAAAGGAATAGAAGAACGAATACAATAGTAAAAGTCGAGATTAAGCTTCTAGTCGAAACCCGTAATCTCCAAGGAGAAGATGGTCGAAATGTTACATATCTTTTACTATAGAGATAGTAGATTAATCTTCGACATGGTCTTAAGGATATATGTCACTAGCTATATCATGTACTCTTAAGAAAGTCTACCATTTTGCTCTTACGACTGGTACCAGATATATCATGCAGACTCTTAAGAAAAGTCTACCATTTTGCTCTTAGGCCATTGGTACCGTTTTCTCTTAGCAAACGCTCGGTTGACCGGTCATAGAGGTTATTTTGTAGGTTATTTTGAGATTGATCAGGGTTCGAACCCAACTTTTGGCTGATTAGATCGTTGAGACAAGAGCTCGAACCCAACTTTTGGCTAATTAGATCGTTAAGACAAGAGCTCATTGGTGGGACCAGATCCTTGAATAAAGGTCCGGTTGTGCGAGAAATGTCCGGTTGGCATCAAACGATGCATATATAAATCAGGTGTTCCACCGATTTACATATTTTTTAAAATTGTGAAGCTAGTTACTGTTAGAAAATAATCTGGTTCTTAAAACATATTATCGATTTCTTCGAGAAATGAAACAAAGCAAACAAGTAAATAATACACACGTAAACTTGTTGGTAAACTTGTTGGCATTGCAAATACATAACATAAACTTCGTAGAGCACTTAAAACGGTCTACGTGGTCGAATAACAAGGCCAAATACATACATTCAGAAACCAGAATCCACACATACATGCAACAACGAAATCACATCAAATAAATATCATCAAGACCCTCATGACCTCTCTTATTATTTAATTAATTACACATGATATAAAACATATCAAACTCTGGTCCCAACTCCAGCTCCAGCACCCGTAGTGGTCCCTTTGATCCCGGTATCATGTGTCCCCATTCCGATACCGTGTTCTGTATCACGGTACCCGGGGCCGTATCGGCTGCTGTATAGACCTGCATGGACTAGTAGCACGTATAGAAGCTCGGTGATTGTTAGGATTATGATAAATGCTTCGACTATTCTTAGTCTCCAGCCTCGGTGTCCTCCTACAATTATCTCCTTGCATGCCAACCTACATCATTTCGAAAAGGTTAGTTTCGAATTTCGAAAAATGTGCATGCATGACACGTATTTATGGTTGCTTACTAATAATAGGAAGTGTAATGATCATGCATGACCAAAGACATTTTGAACCTTTATAAAAAATCAAATACAACGATTTGTTTGAGCATATATATATATACTTGACTTATTGTTTTTGTTACTATGATACATTTTTTAATTTTGATTATTTTGTGTATTGATTCCGATAATACGTTATTAAATTCTTAAAAAATACGGCGTACTTGATTCGATGCCCAAAATAATCAAAATTCAAAAAGTTGGTTATTAAATAGTGTAATTCTGATGATGGTACATACAACTAAAGAAGTGTCTTAAGTTAGATATATTTTGAAACAATTAGCCCTAAAATCTATGGTATTGCCATATATATATATAGTATACTAGTACTAAAGCTAAAATGTTCAAATTGCATGGACCTCATAAAACACTTATGATACTAAGGAACTAAGAACATGCATTACCCGAAAGCAAGAACAGTGACAGCCCAAGCCACCAAAGATGTCGAGCCTGCAGCTGCAAGACTATCATTCCTCCACGCCCTTAGATGGTTTCCACCAGCAAACTTCGACACAATCCCTAAAACCGAAGCTAATATCGCAAACTCCAAAAAGAACTCAGTAGCACCATTTCCACCAAAACCTAGTGTCAATAAAATCCCACACGTTAATAACCATAAGTAACAACAATATATCATATGATCTCATTGACTTGAACCAAAAAATCTGGTTTAGAAAAACTGGTCTAGTGATATGTGAGTGATCTATCAATTTGTATGCAAGTGATTAATTATCAACTAAAAAGCTAAGAAGGACGTGTTTGTTTAAGCTTATATAGGTGACTTATGGCTTATTTAATTTTTTGATTATGTGTCATAAAGCTTGCTTTTAATTTTGTGGCTAATTTTAGAACTTTTTAGCTTTTATAAGCTTATTATGACATGATAAGCTTATGAAACATAAGCAGAAAATCAAATAGATAATAAGCTCACTATATAAGCTTAAACAAACACCCCAAAGCTAGTCTAGCTAGCATTATGTGAACTAAAAATTTGTTGTAAGCTAGATCAAGTATTAGTGAAGTAATTTAGATGCATGAATATATAAAATAAAATAAAATAAAAACTCACTTGGGTGATTAGTTTGGTGGTTGATATACTTATTTAAACACCAACCCGCAAACCCTAAAGTGATAAAATACATCACCAAGTTAAGAAACAACAATGGTGCTGCCACATTTCTTCCAACAGTCGATGCCATTATCAAATCTTTCCTTAAAAAACTCTCAAGAAAACAACCTTAAACTTATGTTTGTATGATCTTGATCAAAAACACTAATTTAACATGCACATATAACATATAAAACAAATATGAGTAAGAAATATATAGACAAAGGTGACGGTGGGTGATCAGTGTCAAGTTCTATGATACGTGTCAAATGTGTCAAGATTTGCGGTTTTGTGTACAGGTGTCAGGACACGTGTCACATTGTTAGAATAAACTTTACTTTACCAACTTTTTGATGTGTCTGTGTTACCGTTCTGATGATCATCGGTGAAACGGTGTGTTATTACTTGTGAGAGTTATCTTGGTGTTGAGTGTGGGTCCCAATGTGCTTTAGTTTGAAGTTTGGATAATGTTTTTTCTAGACGTGTGATTCATCAAACGTAATGCTATATAAGCTTGTTTAATGTCTTTGCATGTTCGGTTGCATGTTTGTTAAGATTTAGTTGGGACTTGTGTACAGTAAATTATGTTCGTGTAGTCGTTAGCTATTTGCTAAACACGGATTCGTGACGTGTATATATAAAAATTAAGCAAGTACATGAAAAAAAAGCTCTAATAGATCAATATAACGAGCTATAAAATATCTCAGGATGATATCACTTTTCTTGCCTGATCGATACAGTCATACGACAACAATATACCAATCCCGACAGAGTAAGGTGTAGGTCTTGTTTGATATGCTTGATCGATACTTTGTACTAATGTAAGGGTGCGCGCGCGTGAGCTAGTGTTGGTATAGATAGAAATTATGTATCTTACACTGAAATTTAATTGATATATGGTGCGCGCGCGCGTGAGCTTCTCGCTAGTTTAAACAAAAAATCGTTAAAAAAAGCTAGCTTTAATCGCACAATCTAGCTTTTTAGTACGATCTCGTTTTGTATCATATAGCGTGTAGCTTTAACTGTTTGTATTTTTAACAAGAGATCTAATTATATTATAATTTAATTAACTCTGAGATCATACTTAATTAGTACTTGCTTTGTTTTTAGGTTTTGTTTAGAGACAGGACATTAGATATGATGTGAGAGCATCTCCGAGGTATGTAACAAAACCTGAAAATGATGTAAAAGACCTTTAATCTTACGTTATGAAGTGACTTATAAGGGAAAATATTTATATTCTTCTAAGGCAATAAGTGTTGTGATGGTAAGTGGTGATGGATGACAAATCCATGACATAGCTAATTAATTAAAGATGCAAGGCAATTAATTAGTTAATCTGCTGTATATATATAGCTTACTTTGGATGTTCAAGCTAGCCAATTCATAATTAGTTGCATTATTGTTAGAGTTGCCTAGCAAGGGTTCGATTAATTAGCCAACTTAAGTGTCGCTAATATCTTGCAATGCCTTGGATGTTATATGGTTATGTTGGTCTAGCCGAGGTAAAGATATGCTCAATAGAATTTTGTTTTTTATTTAACGGCAATTGAATCAAGAAAGACCCTAGCAAGGAGTTAGAGACAAGAGTTGCATCGTACAAGTTGAGATATTACAAGGATCATAAAACCACTATCAAATCAAAAAAGGTTGTTCTGTATCTATTCGATATCTAATTAAAAGTGAAGAGCATGATGTCGTCAAGGATAAGCTCTTTGTTAGGCATTTTGGTCTTGAATGCAAGCTCAGTAATCCATAACGTGAATGGGCAACGACATAAAAAAGGATTGATATGTGATTTTCAAGGTTGAAAACAAGTGTTCTTGCGTTTGATCATCGTCACAAATTGGACGTACAACGGGTAGAATGTAAATCAATTCATCTATGGTCTAAGTTAACACGAGTTGGGTTTTTCTTTTTCTCGATTCATTGTTATGATCCCACATCGGCCAAGTATGAGATTTGTTGATGGTTTATAAAGTCGAGGTGTCCCCTCCTATTACAAGCTAACTTTTTGAGTGATTTCTACACTTGACTTATGAACATTGATACGAGTCTAGTCCCATGACAAAATATTAACCTTGACCGACACATATTTATTCTTTAATGTTGAAAAGTTAGAATAGATGTGGTAGTGAGAGATGCTCAACAGACCTAAATATACACACCAACCGTACTCCAAATTAAAACGCACATACACACATGCACACACACACTCAAACAATCAAGTCCCTGTTTTGTCAAACTTTTTCTTAAAAGACTAACTAAAAAGCTAGTGTACTTATCATCATGATGCATGTGAACGATCAAGTCCATGTTCTGTCAATATATAAGAAGATTCACGAGACACTATTGGTAATGGGATTGCGCTTAGAGTATGATCACCCCTTGTTATTTCCCACATCTTCAACTTTCACATGCAAAAGTTTGGTAATACTTCCAATAATCGTCCTCGTTTCTCAAGTAATCTTTTCAAAACCCTTACGAATCTCTACGTCGCAACTCTTGATGCCCATTTTCTTGTGACGAGATTAAAGAAGCGGTTTGGAATTGCGGTGGCTCCAAAGCGCCGGGTCCTGATGGGTTCACTTTTAAATTCATCGAACACTATTGGGACTCAGTTGGTCAAAATTTTATCAACATGGTTAAGCGGTTTGAATTAAACGGTTTTATTCCAAGAGATTGCAACTCGTCGTTTATTACTTTAGTCCCAAAGATACAAGATCCTCTCCACATTAAAGATTTTAGACCCATTAGCTTTATTGGTTGCCAGTACAAAGTTATAGCTAAAGTCCTCGCCAATATACTTTCACAAGTTGTTCACTCGGTTGTTAGTGAGGTACAAATGTCTTACATTAAAGGTAGACAAATAATTGATGGGCCTCTAATGGTGAATGAAATCATATCAGGGGCATCAAAAAAGAAAAAAACGCCTCTTCATCCTCAAGGTGGATTTTGAAAAAGCATTTGACTCTCTTGATTGGAAATTCTTGGATCACACAATGGAACAAATGGGTTTTAGTCAAAAATAGAGAAAATGGACTTTTGGATGTGTCTAGACTCAGCATTCGGCTCGGTCCTTGTTAATGGGTCTCCCATCAAAGAATTCAAAGTCCAAAAAGGTTTACGACAAGGTGACCCTTTATCTCTGTTTCTCTTTATTAATGCAATTGAGGCTCTTCATGTCACGATTCAAGAAGCGAAGCAAAAAAACATTTTTGAAAGGATAAAAGTGGGCTCAAATATGATTGACATTTCTCATCTTCAATTTGCGGATGACGATTTAATGATGGGCAAATGGTCAACTGAAAATGCTAAAAACTTTTGTCGAATCTTACGATGATTCCACATGTCATCCGGGTTGAAAGTTAACTTCCACAAGAGCAAATTCTTTGGTGTTGGTGTGACTTATAACGAAACACAGAGCTTTGCTTCAATCCTTGGTTTTCAACCTTCCACCCTTCCTTGCACATACCTTGGGCTCCCCATTGGATCAAATATGAATAAGAGTAGCAATTGGAAGCCTATCATCGATAAATTCCACAAAAAGCTCACTTCATGGAAAGCAAGAACTCTCTCCTATGGTGGAAGATTAACCCTACTTAAGTCGGTTCTCGGAGCTTTGGGTACTTACTTCTTCTCTCTTTTTAAAGCTCCTAAATGTGTCATTAACTATCTTGAAAAGCTTAGAAGAAATTTCTTTTGGGGAAGTTATTTGGATTGTAACAAAATGGCATAGATTGCATGGAATAGGATATGCTCATCTTCTAAAAATGGTGGTCTTGGAGATGGCAGCCTTCATGCTTCCAATCTTGCTATGTTGGGAAAATGGTGGTGGCGTTTTCACTCGAAAGACACCACCCTATGGAAAAACATCATTATTTCAATTCATAGAGATTGTGGAGGAATTGGTTTGGACAGAAATTCCGCTAGGCTTTCTTTTAGTCCTTGGAAGTCTATAATCAAAC
This sequence comes from Artemisia argyi, assembly GCA_030686995.1. Classification (NCBI taxonomy): domain Eukaryota; kingdom Viridiplantae; phylum Streptophyta; class Magnoliopsida; order Asterales; family Asteraceae; genus Artemisia; species Artemisia argyi. Next base: position 21,672,217 of record CM060685.1, on the reverse strand, counting down.
TCCCAAAGTCCTTTTCATGTGCCAACATTAATTTGCATTCTGTTTTAGAAGAAAGGTGGGGGATGGCTCTTCCATTAGATTTTGGAAGGATTTATGGGTTGGTGATTCGTACTTGATAAATGACTTTCCACGATTATAACTACTGAAACTGAGAAAAATTGCACCATTAAAGATAGGTGCAACTATTTAAACGGGCATAACAACTTCAGTTGGGCATGGCGTAGATCTCCCACTCTTAGATAAGAGGCTTCTCAATTTAGTGGACTCTTGGAGCTACTACAACAATTCACGACATCAAACAATTCCAGAACCTATGTAGTATCTGCTATGAGGAAATACATTGAAGAATCAACTTTGTGATCAACTATTGTTAAGACTAAATGGAATAATACATTACCTATTAAAGTTAATATTTTCACATGGCATTTGACATTGGACCGTCTTCCTACAAGATTCAATCTTGACACCAGTGGAATCGACTTAGACTCGGTAAGATGTGTAATATGTGATGATGCAATCGAAACAACTCAGCATTTGTCTGTTGATTGCATCATTTCTAAATCGCTGTGGTCCATGGTTACAAGATGGTGGGGGTTCAATGATCACCTTGTGGATTTAGGTAACTTAATCAATTGGGCTGACATGGCAAATTATTCTAGCCCCTTAAAAGAGTGCTTCAATACCGTTATTCAAACAACAGCGTGGACTATCTGGAACTATAGAAATAAAATTTGCTTCGACCCGAAACCCCCTCGAAAGGACACACTGGTTGATGACATCAAAATTTTATCTTATTCTTGGATTTCTAGTAGAAATAGGAAAACAAATCCAACATGTATTAATTGGATTTAAGATCCAAAAATTGCTTGTACTGTTGCTTTATAAGATTCTATCCTCTAGTTTCTTGCCAGAGGGGATTGTTATTTAATATATTTTATGCTGTTAAAAAAAGGGCCAGTGAGTATTATTTTTAGAAAGGTAACGAAACCTACACTCCTGTTATTAGGGATGGACCTAACTAGAGTAGTTCCCGGTAATTTTGGAGGATTAAATGGATATATTTAATTTGCAGCATCGTGGATCGGTTACCAACTCGATCCAATTTGCAGCATCGTGGTGTCCAGGTTTCAGATTCATTGTTTCCGATTTGTTCCTCAACTCAAGAAGACTCGTCACATCTGTTTTTCAGTGGTCGTTTGGTTACGGATGTCGTCAGGCTAGTATGTCGATGGTGGGATCTATCTTGGTCGCCCCTTGGTTCATATTCTGACTGGCTTATTTGGTTCAATTCCATCAGGTTAAGTTCTAAAGTTAAAGGTTTGCTGGAAAGGGTTTTTTATGTATCTTGGTGGAGTGTATGGATGTTTCGGAATCAGCTGCTCTTCTCGACGCAAGTCCCTCGTAAAGATGTTATTTTCGACGATATTGTTTCGCGCTCTTTCACTTGGTGCCACTCTAGATGTAATCGTATTTTTAGCTGGGATAGTTGGTTGCAATACCCCTATTTGATTTCTTTGTAATTTCGATCTAGCTTCTTGCTAGTTGGTTTTAATAAAAATTGTCGTTCTAAAAAAAAAAAAAAAAAAAAAAAAATGGATATATTTAGGGTAGTGTAAAATACTAAAAAGTCTTGATTTTTATGAAATGTACCAAATCTGAATGAGCTGTGATATATATATACTAACAATCAATATTTTTAAATGTACCAATCACATTTTTATATCTAATTTAAGTTTAGGTTTTAGACATACAAATTATTTTTCAATCTGAATACTCCTTGTGACACGTATTGTTTAGTTTTAATAAAATGCACCTCATGTACCTTTTGGTCCCGAGTTCACCACTACCCACTACGCTACATCTAAATTCCATTTGACTTAACCAGAGTTTGAATTAACAATCATTTAGTAAATAAGTACTAACATTGACATGGATATCGGCTAGGTCTACTGAAGGTTTTGTTCGAGTGATCGTGACACATGTCCTTTCAATTATCCTAGTTGCGTAAATTTTAATACTACCTAACGAATACTTTAGAGATAAAATATATTCTAAATTGGACTTATGTTTACAAATAATTGAAAATGACCCAAGTGTATAATATTTGGAACCTAATCCGGATAAATGTCTCGAAGAGACGAAATATATTATATTATGACCTTTTGATTATTCTAAAAGTTGGATGTCTGAATCTAAAAAACAATGATAGATAAAGGTGACAAAAATATCAAAAAATTAACTCTGCACTTTTTTTTTTTTGAACAAATTAACTCTGAACTTTAGTCACCTCAAGTCATCATTATTTCATTAATCTGCTAGTTAAGCTTGTATCAAGGACATAGTAGTGGTACAAGTTACTTGTATAATTTTGCCACTTTTTAGTGATCAATAGAAAGGCATAGACATTGTTAAGTTATGTCCACAAGGACCACAACCTTTGATTGTGACATCATGAACATCCTCTAAGTTCCACAAGCCATCCCACCAAACAAAATCCTCATTCATGGATGATGTTTCAACCATGTAATGAGAATCATTAAACATTATAGGATATAACACCCTTTGTGTGTCCTCATGAACCACTTTGTTGTCACTTTCATCTAGGATTGATAATACTTTCTTCATGTCTTCTTCGTTCTTTTGGAGCTGAAGCTGCCTTTGTTGTTCTTGGTGAAACTTTTGTCGCTTTAGTAATCGTGCTTGTAGCTTTGTCGAATCGTGTATGTTGTTTTTGTTAGAGTTTGACAATCAAAGTACACATATTGCGGAAGCTAGGATCAAGTAATAACACGTATAAAGATTAACTAAAACATAAATAGAAAACATACCCGATGCACTTCAAATAAACCTTGATTCTTGTACAATTAGATCAATGATAAACCCCTTACCGTTTTGTTTATCGATCTCTTGATAATTACTAAAGTAAGTAATTACCTCGTTCTTGTACACACAAACTACCAACGAATAAAGGTTTGATGCAAGTAAACAAAACACTTAATTTGCTTATGAAAATTTCGATCCTAAAACCCTTATGGGAGTGAGGATCGATCGACCAAGAGAAGAAACAAGGAGAAGAAAACTTTAGGGTTTTGTGTGTGTGCACAAGAGATATGAAACCCTAATCCTTGGCCTTGTATATATACTAGGTGATTCCTTGGAGCACAAGCAAGGGTGGATCGACCCATGGTGTGGGCTTCGACCGGCCTAGGCACCCTTGGGGTGTTTTCTAGATCCTTCTTGACTCCCAAGTTACACTCTAGTCCTCGTTCTCTTATCCCTTAATAATAATTAATACTTACGTTTAATATTAATGATTATTTAGTCCCTTAAGTGTTTATAAATATATATATACGATACATTTAACATATATATATTTATTTACATTATTCTTGTTTGTAAAGTGTGCAATCCCGAGGTCTCGGGTTCGATACTAGACATTTACTAATTAATATTTATACGTAACTTTTAACAGCTCCCACTCGTATATCTATTAATAGTAAAATGACAATGGTTAGCGTCTTGCAACACTCCAATGCCCCTAGTTCGACCTGAGCTAGGTTTCCTGGAAAACCTTTAATGATTCATCATTATTATTATCCTTTCGCCTCTAATACTACATTAATAAAGATGTGAGGTTCTTTATTAAATTCTGTTTCTCGTCTCTTTATGATTGAACAAAATTACCAAAACATCTGAACGTATTCCAGATAGACTTTGGGCGTGGCCACGCAAACATTTTGTCAACCCTACGAGGGGCCCAGCAGTATTAAACTTCTGAACAAATCAGAAGGAGCGAATTCTCTCTTGACTACAAGAATAACCCATGAACTTTGCAACATTCTGAAAACAACCCTTATGACTTCCAATTACGGTAAGCGGTAGATTGCTCCACAAAATGCACTACATCCATGACACTTATCTGGTATCTCAAGTCTGAGGATAACTATTAAATATGATTCTCACAATAAATTTAAATCATATTGTTGGGATAAGTCCAATACTCAATTCATTGAATATCATGTGAAATTGGTATGACTACGCATCAATATACTTTCAAGTATATCCTAAACCAATACTCAAAATTGTCTTAGTTTAATGATATTCCCATATCATTAATCGACAACGGACTATTTAGAATAATAAATTATTCACGGATCTTAAACATGCAAATATAGGATATATTATTAATAAGACAATGAATAAATAAACATAACCAATATTTTATTTCAGTAAATATTAATAATTGTACATTACATCCTTTATCCAAATACTAATCACAAATGGGCATGAAACTATCAGCTAATTTAAGTCCTATTCCTTCGGCATGCTTGTAAAGCTTGGTGCCAGGTAAAGGCTTTGTAAATTGATCAGCTAAGTTTTCATCTGTGTGAACTTTGAGCATTTCGATTTCACCTATCTCAACTTGTTCTCTGACATAGTGGTGCTTAATCGGGAAATGTCTGGTGCCTCTCATGATTCCAGGTTCATTGGCAAATGTAATTGCGGCTGAGTTGTCACAATACATTTTTATAGGTCGCTGAATCGAAGGCATAACCCCAAGCCCTGAAACAAACTTCCTAATCCAAACAGCTTCCATTGCAGCTTCTGAAGCAGCTATATACTCACTTTCTGTAGCAGACATCGCCAGTACACTCTGCTTTTTGCTCCTCCAATCAACAGCTCCTCCATTAATGACAAAGACATAACCCGTCTGAGACTTCGTATCATCTTTATCACCTTTCCAAGAAGCATCGCAGTAACCTGTTACATCAAGCTCTGCAGATGGAGTACCCCCATATACTAAGAACATCTCTTTAGTAGCCCTAAGGTACTTAAGAATATTCTTAACAGCAGTCCAGTGTTTTTCACCTGGGTTCTGCTGATATCGACTGGTTAAATTCTGAGCAAACGCAACATCAGGCCTTGTGCTTTTTACCGCATACATTATAGATCCCACAGCCGAAGCATAAGGGACTCTCTTCATGCGTTGCACCTCTTCGGGTGTTGAAGCACAAACTTTGTTGCTCAAGCCATGTTGCTCTTGCATCGGCAAATATCCTTTCTTGGAATTTTGCATACTGAATCTCTTCAATATTTTATCAATGTAAGCACTTTGGCTTAATCCAATTAATCGCTGAGATCTATCTCTATATATCTTGATTCCCAGAATAAATGCAGCTTCCCCTAGATCTTTCATAGAAAAACAACTTCCAAGATATTCCTTAACCTTTTGTAAACTTGGAATGTCATTCCCCATGATCAATATGTCATCGACATATAATATAAGGAAAATTACATTACTCCCACTAGCTTTGTGATATACACATGGCTCATCAAGATTTTGAGTGAATCCATACTTCTTAATTTCACTATCAAATCTTTTATTCCATTGTCGTGATGCTTGCTTTAATCCATAAATGGATCTCTTAAGCTTGCATACACGATCTGGGAATTCTGGATTTACAAACCCCTCAGGCTGCGCCATATAGATGTCTTCATCTAGGCGACCATTTAAGAAGGCGGTTTTGACATCCATTTGCCAAATCTCATAGTCATAGTAAGCGGCTATGGCTATAAGAATCCTAATTGCCCTTATGTCAGCTACAGGAGAAAAGGTCTCCTCATAGTCAACACCTAAAGTTTGAGTATAGCCTTTAGCTACCAAACGGGCCTTATAGGTGTGTACAATGCCATCCATATCAGTCTTCTTCTTGTAGAGCCATTTACTCCCAACTAGCTTGGCACCCGGAGGTAGGTCTACTTCTTCCCAGACTTCATTATCTTTCATGGATTGCATTTCCCCATTCATAGCTCCCTGCCATTTTTCCTTTTCTGGACTATTCATAGCAGCTTTATAACTTGTAGGTTCATCAAGATCCCCTATCAAGTTGTCATCACACTCCATGTTTAAACATAGACGTGTAGGAGCCTTCACAGATCTTGAAGATCTGCGAACGGGAATCACTTCAACTTCTGGTGGAGGACCTAAACTTTCAGGTTCTTCAGGAAGTTGGCTAGTGTTTTCAGAAGGTGTCACATCTTCATGATCGTCTTCCAGATCATATACTCTCCCACTGAATTCTTGAGATATGAGCTCCTTTTCTAAGAAGTCTCCATACCTTGCAACAAAAACCTTGTTTTCAGCTGGGTAATAAAAGTAGTAACCCATAGTTTCCTTAGGGTAACCTACGAAGATGCACTTTACAGATCTTTGTTGGAGTTTGTCTGCTGAGTCACGTTTAACATACGCCTCACAACCCCAGACCTTTAGATAAGACAAGTTAGGAACTTTCCCAGTCCATACTTCATATGGAGTCTTATCAACCTTCTTTGTTGGAACCATATTTAAAATGCGAACTGCAGATTCCAAGGCATAATCCCAAAACGAGTAAGGAAGAGTTGTTAGATTAAACATAGATCGTATCATATCTTGCAATGTACGATTCCTTCTTTCAGATACACCATTTTGTTGTGGAGTATATGGAGAAGTAAGGTGCTGGACAATTCCCTCCTTTGCTAAGTAATCTATAAACTCTTGACTCAGGTATTCACCACCTCTATCGGATCGAAGAGCTTTAATCTTCTTTCCTAGTTGCAACTCTACTTCTGCTTTAAACACTTTTAATGTCTCAAACACCTCATGTTTATGTTTAAGTAAATAAACATAACCATAACGGCTGTAGTCATCCGTAAATGTTAAGAAGTAGCTAGCACCTCTCCTTGACACATGTCTAAGTGGTCCACACACATCTGTGTGAATAAGACCAAGTAGATCATTCGCCCTTTCAATCCTATTTTTAAAGGGTTTCTTAGTCATTTTCCCAGCAATGCAAGATTCGCATTTATCAAATGATTCATCATTGATCTTTTCTAAAAGCCCATCATGTTGCAGCTTTTTCATGCGATCTTTGCCAATGTGAGCAAGTCGACAATGCCAAAGATAAGATGAATCCAGACCTTTCTTGATTCTCTTATTGTTGATGCTATACATTGAATTATTTTTAACAAAAGCTTTATCATTATCATTCATATCAATTTCAAAGACACCATTCACAGCAATAGCATTAAAATAAAAAACACCATTTAAAGAAACCGAAATTCCATTGCTAGAAATAGTATGCTCAAAACCAAGGTTCAACAAACATGAAAATGAAATTACACCTCTAACAATTGACGGTGCATAATGACAATTATTTAAAGATAGTACTAAGCCCGAAGGCAACACTAAATCATAAACTCCTATAGCTTCAACTCCTGCATGCGCTCCGTTACCAACGTGCAAGAATTGTTGTCCATAGGCCAGCTTTCTCTCAACTCTAAACCCCTGCAAGGTATTGCAAATATGAATGCCACATCCCGTATCATATACCCATGAATTCAATTTAGGAGTAAGAGTGAATAATTCAATCATAAAGAACGCACCTGATGAACTGGGGTTACCAGCTTCATTCCCCTGCTTCTTGAGTCGCAAGTCATGAATATAGAGAGGACAATTGCGCTTCCAATGGCCCTTTTCATGACAATGGTGACATGCCTGATCCTTCTTGTTTGGTGGATTCACCTTTTTCTGCTTAGGCTGATGTTGCTTCATCTTGGGTTCAGGTTGATAGGCCATGACCTGCTTGCCTTTGTTAACCTTCCCTTTGCCTTTGTTCACATGCGATTTCTTCTGGATTCTCCCACCATGAATTGCCAACACTTGCGAGGTAGGATTCTTGACCTTGGCTGGTAGACTTTTCTCATACTCAATAAGCAATGCGAGTAATTCAGATACTGTCTTCCCCGAGCAGTGCATATTGAAGTTCTGCACAAAACCAGCAAAGTCCTTGTTAAGGGACCTGTTGATCAAGTGCACTTGCACATTGTCAGGGTAACCAAATCCAATTCTGTGAAGCTGATCAAAAGATTCCTTCATCTCAGTCACATAATCTTCAACTGGTTTACCATCACCATGCTTGCAGTTATGTAGCTTGTCCAATTCATCATACAATTCAACTGCTGGTGGTTTCTCATAAGATTGCCTAAGAACATCAAGCATATCTTTTGGGAAAAAGTACTCAAACTTCTTTTGCAATTGAGCACTCATGCTAGTGAGCATTAAACAAGCAACCTCATTAAACTTAGCATGTTCCACCCTCCATGCCGCCTTGACTGCTTCTGGTTCAGAAGCAGCAGGCTCAGCTGGGCATTCTTCGGTCAAATAGTCCATTTTACCGGTCGACCTCAAGACAATTCTAAGTGAGCGGTACCAATCATTGAAATTCTTTCCAGTCAGTTTCTCTCTCTCAAGATGACTCTTGAAAGCAGAAATCACAGATGGGGTATCGGGTTGAGCCATATCTACAGATAAAAGTTCAAACATTAGTATTTTCGATAATAAATATCTTCAAGAAAATAAAATACCCATTAGTTATATTCATATAACCACCAAAATTTTCTTGAAGACCTAGGATCTAACTTTACATAGTTCCACCACATCAGTTGATCTGCTAGTGGTGAAAGTACAAAAGATAGTAATCTGTCGAACAATAATTGGCAAACAAGATTTCCAATTCCTAGATCATTATGGGAATTACATCAAATTGATTCATCAATTTGCCTTGTAAGCATGTTTCATCCCATCTCATGCCTTAAGTTCTAGGTCTCACGCACAACTTAATTAAGTCGTCTACCTTAGAAACTGTAAAATTACAATTATGGTCTCACGCGTTAAAAGAATTTTACCTTGTTATAGTAATTTAGCCTAGGTCTCACGTTTACTAAATTAAAATTCCAAGTGTTTCTTATAGGTAGATGGCATGTAACTTAAATTATAAAGGGTATTTATTTTTGATATGTCAATCAAAATATGTACAAAGATGCATGCACTCATCTTTATAACATAAGTTTTCATAAAAACTTTTTATATCCAATTCGTGAAATTAATACACAAAGTTTTACTTGAGGTTTATGCCAAAACCCTAAGATGACTTTCTACAACATATGATTTTAAAAGTAATTCGTTTAAGACATATTCAAGATTGTGATAACCAAGGCAGACTCTAAGGCTCTTTTCTAAGCCTTCAAATCACGGTTATGAATATCATCTTAAAAGACTTAATTTTAAAAAACATATTTGCACAAAACATCATTCAAGCAAAAGTTTATGGATTCAATCTCAAAATAGTAATAAAGTTTGAATTTTGCTAGTCTCGACTGGGAGCTGATTACCGTGCGAATCGGACCACGATTGTCAATAAGACCTTGCAAGATTCTTACTTTATCACTTTAGGGTTTCAAAATTATTAGTCCATATTATTTTCTTTTATGAAAATCACCCTTTTTATTGCTTACATCAAGTCAAACAATTAAGAAAACAATAAAACAAGTAATTTAAAGAAAATAAACAACTAATAATAAAACCTGAAACAATTAGCCACATGCAAACCATATTAAAAGATCCTAATAAAATCAATTCTAGGTATAATTATGCATGTAATCACCTAAGGCCTTCCCTTCTTAATGGAAGTGGAGCCACATACATTGACGAATCAATTGCGTAGGCCAAAGATAATATACACACCACATAGCATATAAATTGATTTTAATATATATGGAGTCTTCCCCAATTTTAGATCTATTTAAAACATGTGACATAAATAAACAAACAAGATCCATGACTAACATGCATGTTTCGTCACGGATTAACCTAACAATTAGCACATAGGTCACAAGTATGTTCACAAAAACCGGTTTAGACCTAGGGTTTCTATATGATTATTATATAATCAAGAAAACCACAAACCCTAATTAGGGTTTTATAGTGGAAATCGACCCCCCCCTTAAAATTAGGGTTAGGGTTACAAAAATTTTTAAAAAAATTTAAAGAAAACCCTAGAAAAACATGTATCTAAAACAATTAAAGATCCGATTTTTATTACGTTTTAGTAATCAATTACATGTTATCCATGGCTCGTGATGCCACTGTTAGAGTTTGACAATCAAAGTACACATATTGCGGAAGCTAGGATCAAGTAATAACACGTATAAAGATTAACTAAAACATAAATAGAAAACATACCCGATGCACTTCAAATAAACCTTGATTCTTGTACAATTAGATCAATGATAAACCCCTTACCGTTTTGTTTATCGATCTCTTGATAATTACTAAAGTAAGTAATTACCTCGTTCTTGTACACACAAACTACCAACGAATAAAGGTTTGATGCAAGTAAACAAAACACTTAATTTGCTTATGAAAATTTCGATCCTAAAACCCTTATGGGAGTGAGGATCGATCGACCAAGAGAAGAAACAAGGAGAAGAAAACTTTAGGGTTTTGTGTGTGTGCACAAGAGATATGAAACCCTAATCCTTGGCCTTGTATATATACTAGGTGATTCCTTGGAGCACAAGCAAGGGTGGATCGACCCATGGTGTGGGCTTCGACCGGCCTAGGCACCCTTGGGGTGTTTTCTAGATCCTTCTTGACTCCCAAGTTACACTCTAGTCCTCGTTCTCTTATCCCTTAATAATAATTAATACTTACGTTTAATATTAATGATTATTTAGTCCCTTAAGTGTTTATAAATATATATATACGATACATTTAACATATATATATTTATTTACATTATTCTTGTTTGTAAAGTGTGCAATCCCGAGGTCTCGGGTTCGATACTAGACATTTACTAATTAATATTTATACGTAACTTTTAACAGTTTTTCGCTTTGTTCTTGAAATGAGTTCTCCAATAGTTCTTGATCTCGTTATCAGTTCGTCCAGGCAAGCTTCTTGCAATTGTAGACCATCTACAAACATATATATACACCATATATGATTAATAGGATTAACATGTCCTAGTTAGGTTTTCAATGATGAAACACAAAGAAACGAACCTGTTTCCCCATCGAGCATGTAGTTCAAGGATGATTTTCTCCTCAAGAGGCGTAATTCTGCCCCTTTTAAGGTCTGGCCTAAGATAATTCACCCAACGTAACCTACAGCTTTTCGCATTCCTTTTCAAGCCTGTAACAAAAAGACTAACTTGATTCATACTAATTATAAAGAGCATGCATGAATATATATGCAAATTATGAAGTTAGCCTATAGTTTTGCTGCATGATAAGTGTATATCTAACTATCTAAGATAGAGGAACACTAAGCATACCAGCAAGACTAGCCACAGAGTTCCATCGTCCTTCGCCATGCAATTGGACATGTTCGATAAGCAATCGATCTTCTTCAGCTGTCCATGGACCTTTTCTCCAAAATCCTAGTTGCTCTTCCATGTATGAGCTTACTAGCTAGTACTATTTTTAGTACTTGTGTTGATACTTTGTGTCTCTAAATATCTTACAAACTAGGCACTTATTTATACCACCAAAATTTGAAAGACCATCATGAAATTAAACTCATGCATGTCTCTATCAAACCTTCCATCCTTCCATTTCCATTTAATATGCATGACCTTACTATAGTAACCCCACCTCAAATTACCCATTTACCAAATTACCCTTTATTCACACTTTTTGTTTTTCTTTCCAATATACTAAAAAAAATGACTATTTAAAAGTACGTTCACCCAAGTGGTTAGTGATACATCCACTCAAATTCATCCACAAAAGAATCCCACACGCTGAGGTGGCGCCATATGATTGGTTTTTTGTGGGAGCCACTCTCACAAAAAACCAATCATCCAACGTCACCTCAGCGTGTGTGATTCTTTTGTGGATGAATTTGAGTGGATGTAGCAAAATTATTACAACAAATTACAAGAACTATGTGTAACACTTAACAGAATTTGACATACGTGATGTAGAAAGTGTATTTACAATAAATGTTTCAACTGGGTGATCGAGGCGTTTGAGGTATATGAGTGTTTGGCTAAAGCTTGCGATTGCATGGGCAAGTTAAATAACCTCATCGAGGAAGACGTTTTTTGTTAGACCTAAGAGTATGGGGAATCATAACACATGTTATGAAATAACATCGCGCCACATCATCTCAGCACCAAATAACATAACACAAAAAAAAACCAGGAAATCATAACACCCAAGTTTAGAACGTGTTTTGTAAAATTTCTTCCTTGTTCACGTTGTAACGCACGTTACTATACCAACTTGTGTTATAACGCGCTGACCTAGGAAATGGTAGCAACACAAGTTAACGTGTTGAATTGGTGCCACATCAGAAATAACGCAGCTCCTGCGTTAGACTCCCTCTTCTCTAACATCTATCTGCGTTGTCAGTTATTAATGTTTTTATAATAGGATACTCAAAGTTTCGAGGGAAAATGTGAAATAAAAAATATATCTTAGTTAGAGCGTTAAACTATATGTCGATAGGTGAAAATATGGTAAAAGCTATAAATGATTTATATATGTACTTATAAACTAGATTCATTATTAACTACGAACCAATAAAAATCTCATTATGCGAAATATATTTGTTATTATTATGCATAACTTTTACTTATGAAAAATAAATATTTTATGATAAATATACATACATAATCAATCACAAAAAGTAATATATTATGCTCTAATCGGTTCATAGTTTATAATGAGTATAATACGTAAGTAAATGAAACATCTATAGTTTTTACCTATACACACTGACTTGTGACTTTAACAATTAAATGAGGGTACATTATGGAATGAAATTAGTGGCATGTTCAATTAATCTGGATGTAATCCAATGGAGATATAGTTTAATAATGATGAAAATGAGATAAAAAAGAACTTCCAACAAAAAGAGTAATCTAAAGGCCTAATTGAGTTATTAATTGATCAAGGCCAATAAGACCTAGACACATGTTTTGTTGCTTACTTCTTAAGGTGATAAATCTTAGGTAATCACTATCATATCCTACTAAATATAATAAAAATGATTCTAATTTAAGTAATGGGTTGATTAAAATATTACTTAATCTATTAATTAATTAATTTCCAGAAACAGTAATTCCACACGTCACCAAGTGAACATGGTGTTTCATAACACGTATAACGTATTCGAACTTTATTTTTTTGTAGGTCCATGGTATGATGAAATTTGATTATTTATTTTTGAATATGTTGAAAATTCTCTATAATGTGATAAAGTAGTAAAATCCAAAGAGAAACATCCTAATTTGTTAGGGAAGAAATAAGCATGTTCAGTAATCAGTATAAGCATTTGATCATTGTAACATAAATGAATTTTCATTCTTAATGGAAGCCACAAGCCACAACTATTAATAAATAGGGCTTTGGTTATTAAATAACAATGATCTATTTTTAATATACGAATTTGGTACGTGAATTCTTAAAAAGTTGTGTAGATTTCATAAAGTGTTTCAATCTTTTTATTTTGATAACATGTCATGCTATAAATGGTGTCACGTGTCAAACTATCAGATATGACAGTCATCAAAATGTGCAGATTGTAACACTTTATTAAAGTTCGTTACATTTACACAACTTTTCAAAGTTCACGTACCAAAATTTTACATTTGAAAAAATTCATTGGTGTTTAATAAAGTTTGCTTAACCACTGTTTGATAAGTACATTAGTTATTATTAGGTTTTTTGCTTAATTTTTTGATGAACACTGTTTGCCTTTTGCGAATGTATGTTTGTGATTTTAGTGTCATCAATTATTCTGGGATTTATTAACGCAAAATTTTGTCCAAGTCTATTTTGGATTGTGAAACTAGTGATGTGTCATTTTGGTTATCAAAATGCTTCTTCCTTCTAATCACTTCTTTTTTAAGGAATAATATTGGATCAATATTCATTTCTATGACTATTTCTTTAGCTTTATCTAATGCATAACAAAAGGCATTTTATCTATATGTTTCGAGAAAGAAAATCAAAACCTTTGTTTGTTCATAAGGCATCATCAATGATCATATCTTTTGATTTAAACTTTGAGACCATATTAAGCATTGCTAATATATCATACCAAATTACTATTGCAACAAGAAACTCAAACTCACTAAGCTCATCAATGATCAAAAGTTACAATATATAGGGTAAATTTGAGGGTCCTTGGGTTTTAGAAGCCTTGGCCGGTCCTCACCTCGCCCAAAAAAAAAAAAGAAAAAAAAAAGAAATAATAATAATAATAATAATAATAATAACAACAAGCAACAAACACTATTTTCTTATGCCTTAGCTTCTTATTCTTTTAAGTTAGAGCGAGAGGTATGGCGATTTTTTGTTCTCGTTGTTCTTAGGTGGCACTTCACCGTTTGCTCACCGCCACACCCACCCCTCACCGTTTCTTCCTCCTCGAGGCAGTGAAGAACAAAAAGACAAACCACTTTATAAAATGTATCCGTTTCTTCCTCGCCGAGGCGAGGGGTATTGTGATTTTTTGTTCTCACTGTTTTTGGATGGGGCCTAAATGAAGAGTTTGTTTTGTGTTATGAGTATGGAGTATTTTGAAATGAGAGTGTTGAAGTGAGGTGGCACCCGGTAGAGCTGAAATGAAGAGGGTTGAGCTGTTAGAGTTCAACATACCTTTTGCTCTTATCCGGCTTGTAATTTAAATTTCCGACAACACACACATAAGGTTAAAATACTACGATCTAAAAGTGTCGTACACGGGTCAAAATTCATATCCAGATTGTGTTTGATTATCTGTCGTCACGTACCACATAAATCCGATATAACCAAACAAATATAACTTATTTATGTTTAGGAAAAGAACATGTAAACAAGTGACCAAAGCACTTTTAACTATTTGAAACACGGTCCTTCGTAGTGCTTGTACAACTTTACAACTTTTTAAGACAAAAAAACGACTTTAAGTACACTGAATAAACTTTCTTCTAGAAAATAATTTAGACCTTTTAATTTGATTGTTACCTTATTATACCTTTCAAAATTCTCTTTTTTCCATGCATTTTCGTTTAAGGTAAGACTTGAAAAGGCTAGCTTGTCTCTTGGTTTATAAGTTTACTAACTCGAGCTTAGGAGCATAAATAAGTCATAAGCACAAGTTGATAAGTGAATAAATTGAGCTTATAAGCCTTTACAAGTCTTGGTTCTCAACTTTTACAAGTCTTGATAAGCTGACAAACCCGTTTAGTATGTGATGCTCATTACACAAAAATCAAGTGAGCTAAAGCAACGTTAATGGCACGTAGCTCAGTTGGTAATGAGTGGGACATCTTTGCACCTCATAGCAACAATCGTTGAGTGAATTATATATGCCTCACATTATGAAAAGGCAGTCGATTGTGAGTTGGTTCGGGTTACCTGTTATTAACCTTGTTGAACCTAACAATCCGTACGACGTACAAGATTTGTTACTTATAAGCATGACGAATATAATGCAAAACTATACAGTCGACCAAAATGTTCACATGGTACGTATAATGTTTACAGGATACTAAACAGTGAAGGAGTTTGGATATTATCAAAACTTTTAGGTAGGTAATGTGGAATCTTAATCACTTATAGAATGTTTGACTCAACCATTTTGAGTTTTAATGTGGCAAAATCTCTATCAAGGCAGGCAGTAAAGTTTACTGGGGATTAAATATCATTGGATACTTACGCTTGAAGCCTTGGAGTTTTCAACTTTACCTAAGTTAGTCCTTGTTATACTTAAACTTGGAGCCTTGGAGTTTTGCTTTGTATCCCAACATTCAAAGGTTCTTCTAGTATCGGTCACTCTATTTTCGGATAGTGGTATAATTGTCTATATTTTACATCTCCTATGTCCTATACATTTACATTAGCATGGATGGACCTTAGTGTAGACTGGGAGAGCCACGGCCCTCCCAAAACTTTGAGGCTGTACTTATATTTGCTCAAAGGAAATACAATGTTGGAATTCTCAAACAAATTAATATAGCACTCGGCCCTCCCATAAAATTCACCTAAGTTCCGTCTATGTACATTAGAGCTAGCATATATAATGGTGTAATACATAATACATGTCATATAATCTGAAACTTAATAAAAGGCATCTAGTATGCAGAATGTGAGTTGTTCATGAACAAAATTATTGGCTCAAGTACTCGTCAAGTTATATGTTGTGTTTGGAGCGTGGCTTATAGGAACTTATGGAGGCTTGAGTTTTTAAAATAAGCTAGCTTATAAAATAAGTTTCGTTTGTCACACAACTTAAGAAAGCTTTTACAAGTCATAAGCCTAAGCCGTTTGAAACAGGCTTATGAAAGCTTATAGTTAGTTAAATTATTTAAATACTTTTTAAAATATAGTGGATTATCAAGCAAAAGCTGAAAATATATATGAGTGTAGTTCTGCAAACAACTATATAAAAATATAAGCTCTAGCTAATAATATAAGCCCCAACTCCAGTTTGAGCTCCAGCCTCAGTTTTAGCCTATTTTGCCAAACATACATGTTTATTGAAATGTGTACAACTGTCTTGCAATCAAGGAAAAGTAAAATTTGAAAGTCATAATTTAGTTTATTAAATAAATGATTTGATAACACCATAGTTAAAAAAGCATACTTTTCAACTAGAACATATAACAAAAGAAAACTATTTGCTGGTCTAGAATTTGACTCTCAATGAAATGTTGACTATGGTTTCATTTTATGGTTGCCAACCCTATCCATTAACCA
Organism: Artemisia argyi; assembly: GCA_030686995.1. Classification (NCBI taxonomy): domain Eukaryota; kingdom Viridiplantae; phylum Streptophyta; class Magnoliopsida; order Asterales; family Asteraceae; genus Artemisia; species Artemisia argyi. The sequence goes on along the minus strand of CM060685.1, from coordinate 21,655,648 downwards.
TGGCCTCATGCTAGCTAGTGTGGTAGTGATGCTTGCAAATTAATAAAGTGTGAAGATTATGTCATCATCACAGTATCAGAGTATCAAAGTATCCCACTTTATGTTCACTTTTTATTAGTTGTAGTATAAATACGTAAGCTTAACTTAAATCCTGAAAGTATTATAGCTTCTCTAAAGTATATAATTTGGAGCGTAGCTCAATTGTAAGATGAGCCATTTTGACACCTAACAAGCACAAGGTCAAGGGTTCGATGTTGGCACCCTCATACCTACAAACGTTGACAGAGTCATTTATGCCTCTCACATTATAAAAAGACAACCGATTGTGAACCATTCTGACTACTGAATATTAACCTTTTGCCATCTAACTAAGTGATTAATTAACCACTTGTGACAATATATTCTTAATTCAGTTTATTATATGAAGGCTTATTTATTAACGGTTTAGAGCAATGGTAACCTTGGTGCCATGGGCCAAAAGTTACTGCCACGTTAGCAAAAATCTCTATGGCACCAGAAATCTGACGGCACCACATTCTGGCCGTATCCGTTGGCATCTGGTGCCGTCGGCTTTTTTTTTTTTTTTTTTTTTTTTTTTTTTTAACATAAAATTAAACATACATAACATTAAAAAAAAAAAAAAAACAAACATTACATAAAAAAAACACACACATTACATTTAAAAAAAAAATACATAAAAATAGAAACCTAATTAAACAAGTTCCATAAATGATCCACAAGGTCTTGTCGAAGCGCGTCGTGCACTTTACTATCTCGGAGTTCTTTATTTTTTCTCAAATGTAAGTTGATGAGGCGAAAAATGATCCGTTTTTAGGGGGTCATTTAAGCCCGAATCCGAATTTATTTGATCAAATATTGCCCTAAATCGTTCCTTTTGTGATTTTAGGTACTTGGAGAGTGAATTCTGAAAAAGAAGCAATTTTGGACGTTTTTGGAGCATAAAAGTGAAGAAAACGGCAAAGTCTCAATTTTCCATGCTGGGAACAGTAGGTGACGGCGTCAAGAGTAATTTCCTGACGGCGTCAAACCTCAATAATAAAATCCGAGAGTTCATGAAGGCGTCAAGAGTTTTCCTGACGGCGTCAAAACCCCAAGAATAAAAATCCATAGTTGATGACGGCGTCACACACAGGGCGTCAAGAGTAATTTGTGTGACGGCCTAGGCCTTGACGGCGTCAGAAGTAGATCAAGGCCGTCCGAGGAAGTATTTGGCGGCGAGATGACGGCGTCACACCTTTGTTCTTGACGCCGTCATCCCTATTTTCCTATATATAGTTTTCTAGTTTTTCACATTTAAAAAGAGAAGTTTTGGGAGAAACCCTAAAGACGATTTTGGTGTAACTTTACAGGTTTTTCAAGGGTTCCAACCCCTTGATACCTTGCATGATTAATTAAGATAAGTGTTCTTCTAATTCAATCAATATGTCTATGTGTTGGTTGTCTATATCATGTTCTTGTCTTAATTCTATAATGCTAGGCTAGATCTCTTTTGTGTTTGCTTAGATCTAATGAAACCTAGATATTGATTATGTGTTGATTGCTTGTTTATTCTTGTTTTGGATGAATGATTTATATGTTAGGCTTAAGAAAACTGGCAGATCTCCAAATGGTAACATGCTTGAACGTCTTAAGAAACATGAACCGAGGCGTACTAGGTCTTTATTGGTTGTATTTAATGCATGAGCCACTGTTTACAATCCCTATAGTTGTGCTAGGCATGGTGTAGGAGGAGATAAGAGCTCATAGAATTGGGGAGTTATGTATGCCACCCCATGAATGGTATTAAGGAATACGATCCATCATCCATGCAATTATAACAAGTAATTAACGTGTAAAAGATATCTAGGGAGTAGTGAAATCTAAGTAAACACATTTTCTCCAATTACTGCTCACAACCTTAGTACAATTTAGCTTATTTACATTTTTAGTATTTTATTTTGATTGCATCTTAGTATTGGGTTAGTTGAATAGCAACTAATTCCGCCCACTCTTCTAAAACCCGAGATTTTAACTTGCTTTTCATAAAATATAAAAACACAAAAATAATCATCCCTCACCTTTAGAACTAGTAATTAGGCTTTCTAATCCTAGCGACGCTAATCCTAAGCTGAACGATCAATCCCCCGGTACTTGTCACTATACTATACTACAACGATCAGGTACACTGCCTGGTGGGGGTTTTAAGCTTCTCGAGATCCCTCGAGAGGTAAAGCCTGTTGCGATTCCCACGCATCAAGTTTTTGGCGCCGCAGCCCGGGGAATAGTTATTGTCTAGGTTAGGATTTCTTTTTATTAGGTCTACTTGCTAGATTCCTTTCTAGTAAGATTTTATTTTTTATTTTTAGGTCTTCTTTAGTCTATCTTATTTCTTCGAGCTTTTGTTCGTAACTCTTTACCATCCGACATCATGGAAGGTGGTAACATCTTTGAACCCGTCATCCCACCACAACAAAACCCACCACTAGAACCCCTTAGGCCCCGAACCTTAGGAGAGTATTCCCGACCTAGCCACCAAGGCTACCGAAACACCATTGAGCTCACCGGAGCCAATGTGACCCCCTTGCGATCCGACACTATCCGGTTGGTGCAAAGCGGATGTGCATTCCATGGACTTCGTTCCGAAGATCCAAACCAACATCTTAAGGACTTTCTCAAAATCGTAGATTCCATAGACCTAGGTGTTGAAACTAGAGAGACTACCCGTTTACGCCTATTCCAATTCTCTCTACGGGATCAAGCTAGTCAATGGCTTGAGCGTTTACCCGCGGGATCCATCACCACATGGGATGATCTCACCACTCGTTTCCTTGCTCAATTTTTCCCACCGGGGAGAACTACTAAGCTTAGGAATGACATCTTGATGTTCCAACAACATCAAAATGAATCTCTTTATGAAGCATGGACTCGTTTCAAGGACTTACTCCAAAAAGTCCCTCATCATGGCATAGATCTTTGGCTCCAAGTCCAAATCTTTTATGACCATATCGACATCTCCACGAGGCGAGCCATTGACCAATCGGCCGGTGGTAAGCTACGTGATCTTAGTGCGGAACAATCATGGGAACTCATAGAAGATCTTGCTCTCTATGACAACGAAAGTTGGAATGATCCCCGTGATTTGAACAAAACTGTCAAGGCAATATCTTTGCCTTCGAACAACTCTAGCACTCCCGACCGTAGGATCATGGAACTTGAGGACCAAGTCAAGTTTCTCATGAAATCTTACGAAGCTCCTAAGCCTTCAAGCCAAGTGAATAAAATCACTTCTTCATGCGAATTATGCAGTGGTCCCCATGACACTCGTGATTGTGTGGAACTCCCCGGAACAGCTTTTGCGGACTACGCATCCACGCGTACCGACGAAGCGGGAGATAAGTGGTACACTTTCAAGCCCGAGCCAAACACTTACGGTGATTCATACAACCCCTCATGGAAAAATCACCCAAACCTTAGGTGGAAACAAAATCAACCCAATTCTTCCAATCCGCCTAATCGTTACCAACCAAACGGTCCACCATCCAACCGTACTTTCAACAACAATTCTTCTAACAACTATGGTAGTACCAACAATCTTGAAGGATTGATGTCAAAGTTCATGGCATCTCAAGAAGCCCGCATAGTTAGGTTTGAAACCGAATTCAACCAACAACAAACGGAGATGACCAACAAGATTGACAACTTGTTGAAAGCCCTCAAAAACCAATCATTAATCACACCTAGGAAGGACACTAGGGACACCAATAGTGGAATCCAAATTAAGGACCCCTCATCATCCAAACATGTCCACTTTGTCAATGTTGTCACCATTAAGCCGATAGATAAGGAGATAGAGGAGAGTGACAAGGGTGAAGTTAGAGTAAAAGCCAATAGTAAGGATGAGAGTAGGGAAGTTGAGGTTAATAAGGATGAGGAATTATAGGAAGTAGAACCTATAGAAGAATACTTTGATAAGTTGCCAACCAAGGAAGAACGGGAATACCATAAGGATTTATTCGATAGTCCCGAGAGAACATATATCTTTGGCAACCCCCTTATCAAAATGGGAGACCCCTCTAACATTAACATCCCATGCAATATCGGGCACATGCATATATGGAAAGCTTACATCGACCCTAGATCCCCCGTGAACATCATGACTAGGACTTATTACAATTGGGTGATGAAAAAGCAACTTAATTTTAGAATGATACCTAATAAGAACCTGATAAGTAATTTTGCAGGAAGAGTGAAGGGATTACATGTGATTATAGGGAATCTTACCTATGAAATCGATTTTATGATAGTAGAAGACATTCGTCCGGTGATAGATGCTTGCCTAAGTCAAATAGTATTCGGAAAACCATTTGTTGAGGCCACTAGGATGAATTATGATCAGACTTTAGGGATAGTTAGATTTAAGGAAGAGAACGATGAGGTTGCTTATCAAATGCCTCACAAGATTGAACAATACTGCCTTCTCTCTAATTTCGAAAAAGAACACAAGCAAGCGGCTTATTATAGGAATGAGGAGGATAGACGTAGAGGAGTAGAGTATGTTAGGAATAGAATGCTTGGTTTCTACAAAGAATGCTTGCAACTAGGTCCGAAATACAAAACTGGTTTAGAAGACGACCTAGAGAGTGGAACCAATGATGGAATCACGTAGTAACCCATGACCTTGAGTCTAGCTACAAAACTCGTAAATAAAGAAAAGCGCTTCTTGGGAGGCAACCCATGTTTTGTGTGATTTTATTTGTTTGATTGTTATTTGCTTCCGTATGCATGTTTAGTTTTTATTGTTGGTTGATCATGTTTCTCAATTAAAATGTGGAAATACTTTACTTTGTTGTTTGGCCTAGTCTTAACTCCACCTAGAAGTATTTTTGCAAAAGATAAGTGTAAGGGGAAACCCCAAATATGTTTTTAAGAAACAAACCGATCATGATTCTCCACAATATTAAATGAACATGTGTATTCGTATTTGTTAGAGTCAAATGCTTGTATTGAGTCATAATGAAGTTTTGCAGGATTTTCCAGGAAGTAGGACCAAGTTTTTCCAGAAATTTTCCTGAAACTTAACATAAGAATTTCTGCAGGTTCATTCTGACGGCGTCAGAGTTTTACTCTTGACGGCGTCAGGAGTTAAAATCTGGAAATTTTACCGGTTTTGTTTTTTTTTCTAACGGAGTCTTATGGTTTTTTGTGAATTATTAAGTTTTATAATCTCCAGGAAATCTGCAAACTTCATTCCACAAGCATTATATCTTATTTTGTTTTCTAGGATTTAGTAACTTATATAGGATGCCGCCGATTTTACACGAGGTTGTCTTGTCTATTTTTGTCAGGATTTACAGGTTATGTTCGACAAGGAGATGATTTATATTCTGGAAGGGAAGCTTTGATTGTTCATTTTCTTGGAGGAAGATCTAATCTGGCCAACCTATAATCCATACCGAGCGAATCAGGGGAGTATTTGATTTCATTCTCTTACTTTTTCACTTTTACATTCTTTACTTGAACATTGGGGACAATGTTCATCTTAAGTGTAAGGGGAGGGTAAAAAGATGATACCTTACATATGCACTTTCGCTTGAGTTTGTTTTGTTTGATGGTAGATGTGTAATAAAACTATGAGAAATACTTGTTAGTGCAATTTTAGCGCCAAATTTAAAATTTTTTACAACATTTAGGAGTGAAACTTTAGCCATAGCAAGCGTCTCATGGATAGGAGATTGTATGACTAGCACATAACCGTATATTCAAAAAAATTTTCCACCCAAATATGTGAGGTTCGCCTTTATATTTGATAGGAAAACCATTCATTATTAGTGCTTATGAGTGTACCGGTAGCATTTAGATTCTAGAACTTGCGTTAGTGATGCATCCCGAGACCGCTAGTGAGACTACATTCGTGTGGTAGGATTTACTACATGATAAGAGGCATTAGGATCACCCTTGTGTTAAACCCGTATTATAATTACTTGACCATTTAAGTCATATTACTTGGCTAGTTAAGTCAACTAATTTTTCCCACACCCTTAGCGTTGTACTCATTTTTAGTACACGAAACCCCTAGTACACCCCTCCGAGCCTATCTTTTCGTTTCTAACTTTAAGCATTTTACTTAAAGGAAGAATTTGTTACACCCCACTTAAATGTACACCCAAATCGCCTTAGCCTTCCGTGTATGCGCTCATTTTTAGTGCATTATTGTTATTTGTTAAACCCTAAGTTAACTTTCTAATTGATTACATGGTTGCTAAGTCGAGTCATATCCTTGTACATACTGTTTTGGGACGATTGGGACTCATGGGTAAGTACTTATTTATGGAGTAATGGGGAAGAACATCATTTATTACCCCCATATGTACGTTAATCTTAAAAGTGCTCCAAGTGTTTTGATTTTCTTAATTCGAGTCATTAGAATAGTTAAATGTAAAGTATGTAAAGATTCAAGTGTAAGGGGAACTCTCATCCCCTATGATGTATTATTTTGGATGGTAGGGTAAGAGTGTATGCAAAAAAAAAAAAAAAAAAAAAAAAAAAAAAAAAATCGAAAAAAATTCAAGAAAAAGAAAAAAAAAATAGAAAAAGAAAAAGAGAAAAAAACATACGGACTACCATCCCGTTTCATTCTATGTTTATTTTATGTTTTTGTTATTTTTCATTTATTAGCTTAAGTCGAGTCTAGTCTTGGCTTAGCAACGCCATATTGTACATGTAATTAACCAAGATTGTTAACTCGCCACCAGTAAAACTTCCTTTATCCAACAAAACCGTGTAATTCATATCCCTATACCTAACGTTACAACCCTTTAAAAGACCTCTTTGATAGTTTATCCTAGGTGCTTACGCCATGTGGTGGATGTTTGATCCTTTCCCAAGCCTATGGTAATCTATTTTGCTATGACAGGTAGTGAGAGATATCTTCCGTTTCCATATTGTAATCTACACTTTATTACACCCGAGAGATGTGAGTATCTAAACACTATTTGTGAGGTGCTTGTATATGACCTCCGTGCTTGTCTTTGGTCTTTGGTGGAACGATTATTTGTTGTAATTACTTTTATATTAGTGTTAAATGACCCCTAACTTGTCTTTTGAGTAGAATAAAAGCGCATTTGCTTGAGGACAAGCAAATCTCAAGTGTAAGGGTATATGATGAGGCGAAAAATGATCCGTTTTTAGGGGGTCATTTAAGCCCGAATCCGAATTTATTTGATCAAATATTGCCCTAAATCGTTCCTTTTGTGATTTTAGGTACTTGGAGAGTGAATTCTGGAAAAGAAGCCATTTTGGATGTTTTTGGAGCATAAAAGTGAAGAAAACGGCAAAGTCTCAATTTTCCATGCTGGGAACAGTAGGTGACGGCGTCAAGAGTAATTTCCTGACGGCGTCAAACCTCAATAATGAAATCCGAGAGTTCATGAAGGCGTCAAGAGTTTTCCTGACGGCGTCAAAACCCCAAGAATAAAAATCCGTAGTTGATGACGGTGTCACACACAGGGCGTCAAGAGTAATTTGTGTGACGGCCTAGGCCTTGACGGCGTCAGAAGTAGATCAAGGCCGTCCGAGGAAGTATTTGGCGGCGAGATGACGGCGTCACACCTTTGTTCTTGACGCCGTCATCCCTATTTTCCTATATATAGTTTTCTAGTTTTTCACATTTAAAAAGAGAAGTTTTGGGAGAAACCCTAAAGACGATTTTGGTGTAACTTTACAGGTTTTTCAAGGGTTCCAACCCCTTGATACCTTGCATGATTAATTAAGATAAGTGTTCTTCTAATTCAATCAATATGTCTATGTGTTGGTTGTCTATATCATGTTCTTGTCTTAATTCTATCATGCTAGGCTAGATCTCTTTTGTGTTTGCTTAGATCTAATGAAACCTAGATATTGATTATGTGTTGATTGCTTGTTTATTCTTGTTTTGGATGAATGATTTATATGTTAGGCTTAAGAAAACTGGCAGATCTCCAAATGGTAACATGCTTGAACGTCTTAAGAAACATGAACTGAGGCGTACTAGGTCTTTATTGGTTGTATTTAATGCATGAGCCACTGTTTACAATCCCTATAGTTGTGCTAGGCATGGTGTAGGAGGAGATAAGAGCTCATAGAATTGGGGAGTTATGTATGCCACCCCATGAATAGTATTAAGGAATACGATCCGTCATCCATGCAATTATAACAAGTAATTAACGTGTAAAAGATATCTAGGGAGTAGTGAAATCTAAGTAAACACATTTTCTCCAATTACTGCTCACAACCTTAGTATAATTTAGCTTATTTACATTTTTAGTATTTTATTTTGATTGCATCTTAGTATTGGGTTAGTTGAATAGCAACTAATTCCGCCCACTCTTCTAAAACCCGAGATTTTAACTTGCTTTCCATAAAATATAAAAACACAAAAATAATCATCCCTCACCTTTAGAACTAGTAATTAGGCTTTCTAATCCTAGTGACACTATTCCTAAGCTGAACGATCAATCCCCCGGTACTTGTCACTATACTATACTACAACGATCAGGTACACTGCCTGGTGGGGGTTGTAAGCTTCTCGAGATCCCTCGAAAGGTAAAGCCTGTTGCGATTCCCACACATCATAAGTCACACCTTTCGACCCAACTATCTGGCATGTTCGGAGTTGGATCAACGTATGTGTCTCTTAAATTCACCTCGAATCCTTCGTCTTCCAATATCATGTTTGTTGATACAAAAGTTGGGCGTACCTGGTTGTTTGGGCTTTGCTCTTATATCAATTCGTTCCTTAGCACTTTATTACCTGCGTACTAAGAAATAAAACAACACCGTTAGGCTTATCGAGGGATTGTCTCCCCCGATTAGACTCCGGCGTGAGAGTAAGTAATCGAATTAGGTTTTAGTTGAAGAGTTAGGGATTCTGTAAATCGTACCTTGAATGAGAATCGTAGGATTCTATATATAGGGGCTAAGAAACCGTGTTTCTTGCTCCTTACTCTTCGCACGCGTGGTGCTTATCCGAGGTAAGGATATCTATTCCTTGAATAGATAATCCTTATCGTGTACCCGGTGGGTTAGATTGGGCTTTTGGGCTTCATAAGCCCAAAGCATTAATACTGCGGCCCATACCATTGTCATGGTAGCCCATTCGTGGTGGGCTTAAGTGTACGTAACGTTTATCATTTGGGCTTGCGGCCCAAATATAGACTATACGTCATCATGTCCCCCCAGTCTAGTGTGCGCGGCGCGTAGCCGCGGGTACTAGACTAAATATCAGCAGCGGTAAGCGTGGCGGGAAATTAAACAACTTGTTACCGCCTTTTTGGAGGTGCAATGCACCTAATAGGTTCAAAATAGTTGCCTCGGAAATCGGGGGTGGTGTCCACGTGTCTCTTGGAATTCGGGAAAAAGTGCATGTACGTTTCACCTTCCAGCCACACGATTACTGTGAGTGGGTTCCACGTGGATATGGATTAGGGTTTTTACCACCTCTATATAAGTGTCACCGCCTCCCATTTTTACACACACAGTAAAAACACACAACTACTATTCACCGTCTTCTTCATTTTTAGAGCGTTTTTTGCGAGAAAACCTTTTATCCTTCGTAGGTAACTTGCGTCTTCTTAGGTTTAAGATGAAAATTGTTGCTCAGTTAGATGAGTTTCGCTCTGTGATGTCTAATGAGGATGTGATGCATTTTTCCTCCGACTTTTTTGTGCCTTTGGATATACATCCAGAGGCGCCAGATGTCGATGCATGTATAGCAGATTTCCCTGAAGGGAAGATAGGTTTATATAAGAAATTTTTTGAGTACGCTAACTACCGCGTACCTATATCTGTATTTCTGAGCGATTTGCTCAATCATTATCGCCTTCACATCTCTCAGCTGCACTGTATAGGTGCAGCGAAGGTGTCTAATTTTGAGATAAACTGCCGTTTATTAGCAATAGAACCGACCGTAGACCTGTTCCGCTCTTTTTACCACTCAACGTGGTCAAATGGTTGGGTATCTTTTGCGAAGCGCCCGGGGGCGTTTCAATGTTACACGGAAAAAGTCGACGCACTCAAGAATTGGAGGGAATATTTCTTTTGGGTAGACGACGTGGTCTTTCCCTCCAATTTTGAGTTTTATACTCAGGCGTCCTTACCAAAGGATGGGCGCCCCGCACCCGGTTCATATAAGATTGCTGACGCGCAGACGTTAGATGCCAATCGATTGGCCATTAACCCTTATCCGGAGGAGTTTTTGGTTCATGTAGGATTGAGTCGCGCGTATTTTGGCGCGGCAGATGAGGTTCCCACTTTCTTAAGTGAGGATGGCCGGGGTGGGTGTTCATCCTTTGTAATTGTTTTGTAAGTATTTCATTCCTTTTCTTCGCACATTTGCCAACTAACCTTTGTTGTTTGCCTGCTTTATTGTTATATGTGCAGAGATGGATTTGTTCGCAGTGGTGAAGCTTGACAGACCGAAGCAGGTCACCATAGGGGTTCGTCCGTTGAGGGAAGGGGAGCCGCCCCTACTTGACGCGACCGCGGGGCATTTGACTGCTCTGCCCTCGGCCACACCTGAGGAGACGCCCCCGCTCGTAGTGACACCTGTGCAGACTGTAGCGCCCGAGGTGGTGGCGGAGCCTACAGAGAAGTTGGTGCCTGAGGTGGAGGTGACGCATGAAGAAGCGCGCTCAGGATCATCTGATAGCATCCGGATCCTAAAGCCTGAGGAGGTGCTGAGAGAGGAGGTTGCGCAGAATTTAAAGCGCAAGGGAGAGGCTGGAACTAGTGGCACCAGCAAGAGGCGTCGACACGTCATCAGAGACGCAGGGTCGAACGCAGAAGAAACTTCGACCTCCGGCGCACGGTTGAAAGCTGGTGCGTCGCCGTTTCTGTAAGTGTGCACTCCTTTTATTTTGTTATTACCTTCTTTTTTTTTTTTTTTTTTTTTTTTTTCAATTACTTGTTGTAATTTTTTGCTGAATGTCTGTTGTTGCGTAGGGACGACGGCGCGAAGGATGATGAGGTTTCCTCTCCGCAGAACGAAAACAAGGAGGGGAACGCCAAGGCTGTTGATGGTGGTGAGGCGCAGCAGCTGATGGATGAGCTGGCTACGACTACCGCCCACCAAGCTGAGCTGGTGGCTCAACTGAAGGAGAAGTATTCTGGGGAGAACCGTGCTATTGCCCAGAAGGAGGAGGAGTTGGCGACCCTCCGTGCGCAGTTGGCTGATGCGCAGGCGGAGCTGGGGGCCTCGAAGGCCTATGCTGAGAAGATTGCTCAGGATAAGATGAGCATTTTGGCTGATCTGCTGTTTGCGAGGAGGAAGCTTGAGCAGGTGAAGGCAAAGGCGTCATGGTCGGTGTCGTTCCTTGAAGAGAAGAAGGCAGAGCATTATGCTAGCCTGCAAGAGTTCAAGGAGCGTATGGAGAAGACGCTCGTGATGTATGAGGAGAAGCTGCGCGCCCTCAGCATTGAGTATGACGAGGAGCTGTACCCTCATCTTATGTCTACGATAGCCGAGCGCAGGTATTCTTACACCTTTGTCTTTTAAGGTTGCTTTTTTGCCCTATATATCTTACTCCTTTTACCCCTTTTGCAGGTGGTTGATCAGCCATGGGCTTCGTCTGGCAGCTCTAAGTACTTTAGAGTCTGCGTAGGTGGTGGAAGCCTTTGGGAAGGTTGTTCACTGCGCAATGGCGCGTGGCCGTTCGCAGGCTTTGGAGGAGCTCCGTGAGGCCAAGTTGTTGGAGAAGGACTTGGCGGAGATTCCTGGTTATAGCGCAACAGCGTATGATGAGCTGGTGCAGGCAATGGCGGGGTTGAAGGTTCTGGAGCTGCCGCATATAGGAAGGTTGGAGCGTGACCAAGATGACCCTATTAATGTGCTCATGGCGGGTCTGACGTTGCAGCGTCATCTTGAGGAGAATGCAGCAGAGGAGCTAGATTATTATCTAAAGCCTGATGTCTCGCAGCTTCAGGTTCCAGTTTTTGCGCGGCCCCGTGATATCCTCAAACCTTTTGCCTTGGAGAAGGAGATTCCTTTGAGGGAGGTGTTGGAGCGTCACGAGCAAAGAGTTGCCATAAAGAAGGGTATTAAGGGCAAGGCTGTGATGTGCGGCATTGGTGCTGCGCACCTTCCTCGATCTGATGGTGTGGCTGTGAGTGTTCCAACCGTCTCGCTTAAGGATGCTATAACCTTAAGGAAACTGAAGGAGGCGGATAGCTCCGCCGCACCAGAAGAGAGCCATGATCACCGCCATAGTATATAGGTGGTTTGTATGTATTTTTCCTTGTAATTTTAATAAATATGGAATATGATACATTTTGTTATAAGTGCGTAACTTAAATGTATTTGCATTGTTTGCTAAGTTTGATTATTTTACTAAGTGTTTTAAGTGCGTGACTTAAGTATACTTTTTGTTATCTGACCAAGTGTCTTGGCTCGTTATGTTGCTAAGCTTGTACGGTGTACTTGATATATGCGCATCCGTCGTGGGGTGCGCATGCGAATCTTACCTCAACGTCTCGAGAGTAAGGCGCTTAGCAAGGATTCGTGATCCAATGTTGATGGGTTTGCAACCCTCTTATTCAACAAGTCAATTAGTAGGTTAACTTATCCTTTATGCCGTCGTGGGTCTTTAAGTGGTGCATGCACGCCATGTAGGCAAAAAAAAAATATAAGATAGACAATATTGACATATATGCAATAAAGTAAAAGTGCGCTATGGAGTTAGCTAGAAACCATAACATTTTATTAATACTTGCAAGTTTATCGAAAAAATAGAAAACATAATTCCTAAAAAAAAAAGGACAAACACTTATTGGACACCTCGTAGGGTGTGAGGGTGTTTGTGTAAGGACCGTAGCCTAAAAGTAACATTTTTTAAGGTTACAGATGTTCCAGGTGCGCGGTAGGTCATGACCTTCCATGTCGCGCAACCTGTATGCGCCGTTGCCAAGTGCGTCCGTGACTTCGTAGGGTCCTTCCCATTTGGGTCCGAGCTTGCCTGTGTCTTCTGCGTGACTTGCGTCATTGGCGCGGTAAACAAAGTCCCCTGGTCTGAATGAAGTGTTTTTGACTCTTGCGTCATAATACTTCTTCATTTTTGCCTTGGCCTTTGCTTCTCGTATAGCTGCGCGTTCGCGTCTTTCTTCCAGTATATCTAAGTCTATGCGCCGTTCCTCGTCATTTGTTGTGACGTTGACCTCTGCTGTGCGTAAAGTAGGCATTCCTATCTCAGCTGGTATGACGGCTTCTGTTCCATAAACCAAGGAAAATGGCGTGTCGCCAGTACTGGTTTTTATTGTCGTGCGATGCGCCCATAAGACATGCGGAAGCTCATCTACCCATCTTCCTTTGTGCCTGTCTAGGCGCGCTTTTATTCCTTCGCCTAAACTGCGATTGGCGCGTTCAACTAGGCCGTTGGTTTGTGGGTGTTTGACTGAAGCGAAGTGTTGTGTTATGTTCAAACTGGTACACCAATCTCTGAATGGGTTGTCACAGAATTGTTTTCCGTTGTCCGATACGATCTCACCTGGTAGGCCGAAGCGACAGACAATATTGTCCCAGACGAAGCGCTTGACTTGGTTTCCCGTAATGTTCACCACAGCCTTTGCTTCGATCCACTTTGTAAAATAGTCTATGGCTACAATGAGGAATTTTATTCCTCCTGCTGCGACGGGGAAAGGTCCTGCGATGTCAATGCCCCATTTGTAGAATGGCCAGGGTGAAGTGATTGGTGTTAGCTCGTGTTGTGGTTGGCGCGGAATAGGTCTATGTACTTGGCAGTTGCCGCACTTTCTTATTAGGTCGCGTGCGTCGCGGTGCATTGTTGGCCAATAGTATCCTGACCTTAAAGCGCTTGCCACCACGGATCGTGGACCTGAGTGCATACTACATGACCCAGCGTGAATCTCGCGGAGTACGTAGTCTGCTTGGAGGGGTCCGACACATCTGAGCCATGGTTGTAAGAAAGATCGCCGGTAGAGTACGTTGTCGCGTAATTCGAACCGTTGCGCTGTGCGCCGTATTCTTCGAGCGTCTTTATTATCTTGGGGTAAGATTCCCTTGCGAATGAATTCGATGATAGGTGTCATCCACGTAGGATCTTGTTCTTCTATCACCGTTGATATCTCCATATCCAGGATTGACTTGTTCTTTAAGGTTTCTACCAATACCTGTTTTGAAAGGTGTGCGAAGCTTGTGGATGCGATCTTGCTGAGTGCGTCCGCCTTTCTGTTGTCGCTTCTAGGTACTTGCTTTATTGTGAACCTATCAAAGTTTTTGATCAAAGATTTTGTTTTGTCCAGGTATTGGATCATGTGATCGTCTTTGGCTTCGTATTCTCCTAACACGTGGTTAGCGACTAGCCGAGCATCTACGTTTGCTTCTAGGTTGCGTACACCCATTTGGATTGCAATGCGTAGTCCGGCTAGTAGGGCTTCATATTCTGCCTCATTGTTTGTGGCTGTGAACTCGAAGCGTAGCGCGTAGGTGAATTCCATACCTTCTGGATTTGTGAGAATAAGTCCTGCGCCTGATCCATCTGCGCATGAGGATCCATCAGTGAACAGTGTCCATGGTTCTTGTAGATCCGTTTTTGCAGCAGATGTTGGGCTATCGCCCTCTGGCTTCTCCACGATGAAATCAGCTAAGACTTGTCCTTTGATAGCAGTGCGCGGCCTGTATGAGATGTTGTACTCATTCAGCATGATATTCCATTTTTGTAAGCGTCCTGATACGTCTGGTTTGGAAATAACTTGTTTAATTGGCTGATCAGTGATGACCGCAATTGGATGTGCTTGAAAGTATCTGCGAAGTCTTTTTGCGGCGAACACTAGGGCCAAGACCAGCTTTTCCATGGCGCTGTAGTTAACCTCTGTTTTCTTTAAGGCTTTGCTTACAAAATATATGGGTGTCTGGACGGAGTCTCTATCTGTCAATAGTACTGCGCTGACTGCTCCATGAGTTGCTGATAAATACATGATTAGTTCTTCCCCTGGTCGCGGTGCGACTAGTTTGGGAAGAGATGCCAGATGATGTTTGAGTTGTTGGAAAGCTTCCTCCGCTTCGCTGGTCCAGCGAAAGTCTCCCTTTTTTGTGCACTTAGTGAGTGTTTTAAAGAGGGGAAGGGACTTGTCTGCTGATTTAGATAAGAAACGGTTCAGTCCTGCTAGCTTTCCGTTCAGTGACTGGACTTCTTTGAGTGTGCGCGGGGAGGGGAGATCAATAACAGCCTTCGTCTTCTCCGGGCATGGTTTGATTCCATCGGGTTCTATCAAGTATCCGAGGAACATGCCTTCGGTTGCGCCGAAGGTGCACTTTTTGGGATTTAGTTTCATGTTTATCCGCCCCAACGTTCGGAATGTTTCCTCGATGTCGCGCACCAATTCGTCCTCTGTATGGCTTTTTATAACAAGGTCGTCAACGTATACTTCCAAGTTGCGGCCTACTTGTTTTTCGAAAGCTGTATCCACCAGCCGTTGGTATGTCGCGCCTGCGTTCTTTAAACCAAAAGGCATCTTTGTGTAGCAATATACCCCTTGACTGGTGTGGAAAGCTGTTTTTTCTTCATCTTCCACTGCCATTTGGATCTGGTGGTACCCTTTATATGCATCTAGGAAGCACTTGAAGAGGTATCCACATAGGGATTCGATCTTCCAATCTATTTCTGGCAATGGATAGCAATCCTGCGGGCATGCTTTGTTGAGGTCTGTGAAGTCCACGCACATCCTCCAACTACCATCGCTCTTTTTTACCATAACTGGGTTAGAAAGCCAGTCGTGGTAATACACTTCACGCATGATGCCCGCATCCACTAACTTGTGTACTTCCTCCAAAATAGCCTTTGTACGATCTGGGGCTTGGCCGCGTTTCTTTTGCCGTATTGGAGGGTATCCTGGTCGGATTTGTAACTTGTGCTCTGTGATAGAGCGAGGTACTCCCGTCATATGCTTTGGTTCCCATGCAAAGATGTCTAGGTTCTTTTGCAAGAGCGCGCATACGGCTGCTTTACCTTTGTCAGATAAAGATCCTCCAATCGAAACTTGTTGTTCCGGATAATCTGGGTGAATAGCGACCTTTAAATTTGGCGATTTTTCCGTGCGCTGTGCTGGAGTAGTCTCTGCTTCAGTCGTCACTGCGATGCATTCTCTTGGTGGTACCGTTGTGTTATAGAGAGTGACAACTCCTCCTTCAACTGGGAATTTAAGCATTCCGTGTGCTGTGGATGGTACTGCGCGCATGGATGATATTCCTGGTCTTCCAATTATACCATTGTATGGTGAAGGAGACTTGATAACCATAAAGTTTATCCATGCCGCGGTTGAGTGTTGCTCATCTCCTACGACCACCAATAGGCGTAACTGTCCCATGGGCCAAATCTTTTCTCCTGTAAATCCTGTTAGTGACATTGTAGCTGGTGTCAACTGACTTTGGATTTCGGGTCGCAGCCTTTTGAAGCAGTGATCATACATGATGTCTGCGGATGCTCCTCCATCAATATACATGCGGTGGATGTCGTGTCCACCTGCATGTATTTCAATGGTCAAAGGTTCTACAACTGTGTTGTCCGCAGCTATTGTAGGGAAGGATATCTCTTTTTCTGGAGAGAATTTTTGGCTGACTTTTTGCTTTATCTTGCGCTGCCATGATTGTATCATGTATATAGTTTCAGCCTTTTCCTTTGGGGGTTCTTTCTTGCCTCCATTTTTCTGTCTCTCCTTTCCTTCCTTGATGTTTTTGAAGAGGTGGTCCATCCTTCCTTCTCTAACTAATTTTTCGATTAGTTGTTTCAGTTGGACGCACTCGTTGGTTGTATGACCCTTTTGGCCGTGGTACTCACAGTATCCACTACCTAGGCGCTTTTCTTCTGCCGTGCGCATTGGTGGTGGTCTTGGGAAGTTCGCGCCTTCTGTTGCAAATATCTCCCTCGGAGTTTTTGTGAGGGGAGTATATTTGTCGTTGTCTCTTCCTCTGTGATAATTCTTGCTGCGGTTGTTGTTTTGATCATTGGATTGTTTCCGCGGCTGTTCCTGTTGCCTATAATTTGGATATCCTTTCTTACTGTCCGCAGCAGCTGCTTCTCCTTGTATAAAGGATCGGGTGCGCTTTGTTAGCTCGTCAAAAGACTGTGGAACTCTATCATTAAGTTTCCTGATTAGTTCTGGATTATTAATTCCATTCATGAACCCCGAAATTTTTAGGATTTCAGGACATGCTTTGACTTGTATGCACTCGTCCTTGAAGCGTTCCATAAAGGCGCTAGTTGATTCCCCTTGACGTTGCTTTACCCTTGCCAATTCCACGGGATCTTTAGCGCACTTCTTTCGCTGGGTGAAGTTGTGACGGAACGCTTTCCGTAATTCCTCAAATCCGTCTATACTCCTACGTTGGAGTTTGCTAAACCATGTGCGCGCGTTCCCTACCAATGTGGAATTAAACATGTGACACCACACAGGCTGTGGCCAATTTTCGATAGTTGCGGCTGACTCGAAAATTTTTAGATGATCATCCGGGTCACCCGTTCCATCATATGTTTTCACATTAGCGGGCATGCGCCTGCGCCTGTCGTCTGCGTAATCACTTATGCGATGTGTGAATGCATCAATTTTTCGGCGTCGCCATGGGAGAGACATATCTTCGTTTTCTTCCTCGCGACGTCTTCCTTTTGATTTCCAGTGCCCCGTTTCTTTATCCTCGTTGTCCGAGGAATCGCTGGAAGAAGGATAGTCTCTCCTTCGGCGCTTGCGCCTGCTTCTTTCAGAAGAGGAGTCTGAGGGATCTCTGCTTGGGGATCTTCTTCTCCCCAATCTGTCTTGGACCCGCCTACTTCCGGGTTTAGACGACCCTTGGCTTAGCGAATGTTGAGGGCCTAATCGATCATGTATTCCCCGACTGCCAAGTCTGGAATGGACATTGGTGCGCCTACCGCTGTCTCCAGAGTTTTGTGGTTCACGTTCTGGACCAAAATTAAGTCGGGTTCGCAGATCCGCACCTGCTCTTCTTGCCGCCTCTTCCTGCATGAGGGCCGTTAAAGTTTCATAATTTTGGGATACAAAGTTTCCCAAAGTTAGATCGGGTACGTCCTCAGTTGTTGCAAGAATTTCTGCTTCAGTGTGGGGCGCCCTGTTTCGTTCAGGTGCGCCTGGTGGCACAGTGTTGTTCACTGCGGATGTAGCCTGATGAGGAGTGGTGAAGAGGGTGCGTTGGAGTTCTTCAACGCTTGGGACCACTGAAGAGACTATAGGTAGTTCCATTGTTGGAAGGGGCTGGGTCGTTCCTGCTCCTTGGTGATCAGGTGCGCTGGTTGTCCCAGTAACCTGTTTAGAGGTCGAATCTTGTCGATTCTTCTTTTGATGGTCACGCTTTTCTGACTGCGGAGTCCGCTGGCTCGAATTCTTGTGTTTTGTCATTCTAGTTCGTTGTAGGGTCCCACGGATGGCGCCACTTGTTGATACAAAAGTTGGGCGTACCTGGTTGTTTGGGCTTTGCTCTTATATCAATTCGTTCCTTAGCACTTTATTACCTGCGTACTAAGAAATAAAACAACACCGTTAGGCTTATCGAGGGATTGTCTCCCCCGATTAGACTCCGGCGTGAGAGTAAGTAATCGAATTAGGTTTTAGTTGAAGAGTTAGGGATTCTGTAAATCGTACCTTGAATGAGAATCGTAGGATTCTATATATAGGGGCTAAGAAACCGTGTTTCTTGCTCCTTACTCTTCGCACGCGTGGTGCTTATCCGAGGTAAGGATATCTATTCCTTGAATAGATAATCCTTATCGTGTACCCGGTGGGTTAGATTGGGCCTTTGGGCTTCATAAGCCCAAAGCATTAATACTGCGGCCCATACCATTGTCATGGTAGCCCATTCGTGGTGGGCTTAAGTGTACGTAACGTTTATCATTTGGGCTTGCGGCCCAAATATAGACTATACGTCATCAATGTTATGCAACATTATACAACAATACATGATTAGCTTCAAGGTGTTGATGTGCCAAGCACGTGCTGGTTGTCGTATAATTCCCCAACGACCTTGTAAGACTCCGAAAGCTCGTTCAATATCTTTTCTAGCACTTTCTTGAACCCTTTTAAAGTTCAAATACTTCTCAGATCTTGCAACACTAAACGATTTCACAAACACGGACCATGTCGGATAAATGCCGTCAGCTAAATAATAACCTTTGTTATATGTATGGCCGTTAATTTCAAATGGACATAACGGAGCTGTACCGGCAAGTTCAGCATCAAATGACGGTGAACCATATAACACATTAAGATCATTATTTCCCCCCGAAACCCCAAAATATGCATGCCAAATCCATAATCTTTGATCCGCAACCGCTTCTAACATAAGAGTTGGGTATTTATGATCACGCCTTTTGAATTGAGCTTGTAAGGCCTTTGGGCAATTTCTCCAGTCCCAATGCATACAATCAATACTCCCGAGCATTCCCGGGAGTTTATGTTTTTCTTCATGCAATGCATATATTTTTTCAACGTCTTCTGCATTGGGCTGCCTTAAATATTTTTCGTTGTATAAAACATGTATGCATTTACAAAATGCATCTAAACATTGTCGGGAACAACGTTCACCAATTTGCAAATACTCATCTAATGAATCAGGTGCAGTGCCGTACGCCAATTGGCGGATGGCGGATGTGCACTTCAAAAGAGGACCAATACTTAAACGACCGCATGCATCAAAACGTTGTCTAAAAAAATTAAAGTACTCGGGAAGAGGTTGAACATCATAGCTTAAAATATCGTTGAGAATTTTATTAAAAAGTCTTGAACTCATACGATACCTTCGCCTAAAATTATCTTCGAGATATTTAGGATCATTCTCAGCGTCGCCAAAATAGTCTTCGATTAAACGTTGTTCCGCCTCTTCCCGTTCGCGTAGTATGTATGCCCTTGTTCTCTTTTCATGCGAACTGGATCCCCCCGCTTCTTGATCATGCAAAGCTACAAATTGCTGGTACGCCGCATAACTTTGAAGATATCGCTCTCGATCATCATTAAAAAAGCATCATAATAAGGGTCGTACATAGGATCGTTGGGATTATTATTTGGATTCATATTTGAAAGAAAGATTGATAGGAATGGGTGTGGATTAAAGGGTGAGTGAGTATGGTTTTTTATAGAGTTTATATGGTTGGAAAATGGGTTTTTTTGGCTTTTAAGGCTTATAGCCGTTAGTCCCTAACGTTCCTATTTGATTTCCAACGGTCCAATATTCAAAAAAAGAAGAAGAAAAAAAAAAAAAAAAAAAAAAAACGGCTACCGCGTGGGCTGGCCACCACGGCGCAACCACCTATGGCGCCAACCCCAGTGTCGTGCGCCGTCAACATTTTTGGGCTGCTAGGGAAAACGCCAGCGATGGCGCCTTGGTACCCCTCACTCTAACATAAGATAGTTTGAGATGCTTAATAACTAAGAGGTTGCGGGTTAAAGTCCCGTCAAGAACATGTATTGTTTGTTTATAATTGTGAAATTGTGTAATGCTACGCATTTTTTGTTCTAAAAAAATGTAGGTTTATTAAATACATATCCAAAATTATATGTACGTGAGAGTCGAGACTTTGATCGACTTATATAATGTTTTCAGAACGAAATACTCAATAATTAGAGTTAAAATATCGATTGCATAATCTGGACCTACTTTTGTTTGGTTAATTATTAGGTTTAACCAATTTCGTCACCCTATATACATGTTGTGGTTGACCCTATGTTAACTTTTGAATTGTCTAACGATTAGTTGTACATGTAAAATATCTTTCTTCTTAGAGTAAATTTCAAAAATAGTCCATGTGGTTCATTTTCTGACATTTCGAAAATGCATTGACCGTTCTTTTAGAGAACTTTGGGTTGCATATTCCGTTCCTGTAATATAAAATGATTAAAATACCATTTTCTTCAACATATAAAAATTTACACTTGAACACTAAAAAATACTAAAAACATTCAACCAAAAACCTCAATTTAGAAATCACTAAACCAAAAAATCTTACAAGTAAATGTAAAGATCAAATACCCAAGAGATAATTAATTGATTCAAGCACCCCTAATCCACATTTGTTACAAATCGTTACAACTTGAATTAAAATATATTTATGAAGTTCTATGAATCTAAGTTTTGTTACAATTTGCATTAAAAAAAAAAGTAAATAAATATTCAAATGAAATCCGGAAGAAAGAAGGCAATGGTAGCTTAGTCATTTTAATTTAGCCAAGGACCGAATATGCAACTTTAATTACGTTCTTTATAGGGACGGTCGCTGCACTTGCGAAATGTTAAGGATTGAACCTATAATTTAGCTAAACCACAAAGTCAATTTTTGCAAGTTACTCTTCTTCTTATGGTAATGTTAGAGACAAACAACTAAGCAATGTTACAAAATGCAAAGCTTTTATTACAACAAATTGATTAAAGTCATCTCAAGTTGAACTTGGAACATTTGGTTTGAGGGTATGTTTGTTAAAGAATGGCTTTCATTTTATTTATTGTTGTTTCGTTAACAAAAACACGTTACACTAATACAGTTTTATAAGTAAAAGTTCCTTTATCAAATAATTGATCTCTAGATAGCATATTGAATTACAAAACATAGGATGACGGGCAATATTCTAACAGCATAAGATTGTCGGGGGTGTTTGATTAGGTCATTGTACGTTTGAAACCGGCGCTTAACCAGTTAAAACATGTTGCCGTAGCAATGATCTCTTACGTGGCTAGAAATTTCAAAACCGGGCCTTGTTTTTTATCGTCATTTACCCTACTGACACACACAAAAAGAAAAAGAAAAAAAAATCTCATGATTGATCTGAATAGCAATCCGAAATCAGATCTTAAATCCTTAGTCACATCATAAATCGAAACCAAAACAACTCATTATTTCTATTGACATGGAACAGAGGTTTAGCATATTCTTACTTGCCTAGATTAAGGTTCAGTGTTGCTTGAATGTCTCTTTTTTGAACTTTTAGTTACCATTAAACACTTGATTAAAAGTAGAGTGACCAAAATGATAACACGGTTCAATAATCCTAAATGCAATTCACTTGTTTAAGCTGCTACTTAGCAAAAGAATCAAAATCTTAGAAATGTGGTGTACCAGTTCAAGCAAGTTTCAAGTGATAATACATCTTATGTCCAAATAATAGAATGCAAAGCATAGCTCTACAAAAGCAAATAATGACCATACAACTTAATAACACAACTTTCCAACCAGATAGACATCAAAGACATACATTAAACTTCGTATTTCCAGTTAACCTTCAGATCTAAAGAGCAACATTTCCGCTGAATACTATACGTGCTGTCGCCTTTGATTTCAGAAAGGAATTCGTGACGATCTTTCAAAATAACTTTCTCATTTTTACCCTCAACAAACTCTACTTCTATCACGAGTGATCCGTTTTTGGGTACGGCCAACATAGACCTCCTCAACGGAACTCGGCCAGCCGTTATAGGTAAATCAGTACCGGGTTCAAGGAGTGTTGCCCTGTTGTAACCCCTGAGAACACTATCTTCACTATAAGGAAAGTCTTGGCCATAATAAGCATAGATTTTTCCCTTAACCCCCTTAAGACGTGAATCATTAGGGATAAATTTTACCTCCACAGTGGCATCTACTGCATCCTTTAAAATGATGCAGTACAACAGTGCTGACATATCCTTACCATCAAGCCTAGCAACAGCAGTACAACCATCTCCTTTCTTGAAACGAAAATCTGGCCCTTTAAATCTTTTCATTCTCTTGAGATGAAAAAAAGCATTCCCCTTCTCAGTGGTAACGATTAGTTCCGCACGAATATACATACCGGAGGTAGTATAAGGAACTGAATGCCGAGCATTTGGATTGCCGGTGGATACAAGCCCATAGTTGTACATGTTTACAGGGTCATACCATTCAGAATGGAATAAAGAAACCATACCATAATCAGGTTCCAGTGTTGGCAACCATCCATCTGATAACAATCCATGCTTATCTTGTACTTCTATGCGCCCGAACAACTTACCACTTTTAAACTTTAAATCTTTGGTAATTATGGGAGAAATTGCAATAATCTCTAATCGGGAAGTTTTTAGTGAATCCCTGATGAAAATTAAAACAACAATCACAAATTAAAAAAATAAATAAAAAATACAACTGTAGATAATTAAGTTGTGTTATGCAAAAAGTCGTTGTCATGTATAAATTAAACTAGACGCGAAAAACACTTGTGCAAGTCCTTATAAGAAGTTACTTTGCATATATTGTTTCAAGTTTGGGCCATTTTGAAAATAGTGATATTAGCAATTCTTTATAAATCTCAGTATTGCAAAAATTGGCATAGGCGGCCGACTAATTGTCCCAAGTCACTGATCGGCCAACTCGGAATTAATTTTTATCTGGTCGGCCGAATTAATCACATCTGGTCAAAGATCCGTAAACATACCGATTAATCGGGACTGGTCGGCCTAGTCGAGACTAATCGGTCAACAAAGTCAACTTTTGCTAAAAAAAAGTTAAATTAACTTTATAGTATTATGTTTCAAGTTTAAACTTTGAACCTTGAATTATTAACTTCGAAGCATTAATGCTTATATTACACTAACATCAGTAAAATTTTACATATAAATGTTATATCTCAAATAAAAATGAAATAAAAGCGGTTAAAATAAAAAACGTAAGTTGAAAGTTTGATTCATTTCATAACAATAAATCCCAGTAAAACTAGTCATTCAAAACTAATAAAAACAAACAAAATTGCTAAATTTATACACAATGTAAGGTTTTATTTATATATAATATAATATTTCAATTACAGATACCTAAATGGCTAAATGACCCAATCTTTTCAAAAAGAGAAATGATACATAAACCTAAAAATGAACCTAATTGTGGACCTAAAAGCATGTGACATGATCCTGATGGGTTGTAAAATAAGTGGGTCCCTGTCTGCAGCCATCGAGATGATGCCAAATGTTTTTAGGTCCACAATTAGGTCTATTTTTAGATCCATGTTTCATTTCTCACTTTCACAAACTCATTTTTCAAAGGCATAATGTAAAGGTAGAATACTTTATGCAAGCAACCCTGTATTTTACTTAAATTGCACAACAGAAAATAAACTTAGCATAGAAAAAATCGACTAATTTCAAAACCCAAACCCATAGTTACTTAGCCAAAGAAGGAATAGTGGAATTACCTAGCTGAAGAAGGAATAACGGAATCACAACGAGAAATGAATAGATCCTTAGGTCCCATTCGCCTTTTCAAATCCAATAGTAATTTAAGTGGCTCGTTCACTGACTCCCCAAATGTGGAAACCTACACACACAAGAAAAGAAGTTTAAACCTGAATATAGATCGTGGAAATGTGACATTAACTTTGTATTCTATACTACTGTGATACTTTTATTCGAGTTAGTTAAGGATGAACTGATTCAATTTTATGGTGATGAGTTTTAATGTTATCTTAAAACACCCAAACCAATCTAAATCCAAGAACTTAAATCCAAAGACTTAAATATATCTCAAATATTGTCTTTCAATAAAAAAAAAAGAGAAATAATAATCCATGGTATATAAACAAAAGATAGTTTAGCATAGCAAATTCTGGGAAAAAAAACCCCTGCCCGAGAAACCGGATTGAAAAAATCTACTATATAATGCATACCGGAGTGATCCCCAAGAGATTAAAGCATTTGTCCATTACTGTTGCAGTTGCCTCACACAGTATCAATCGGCTTGTCTCCGCAACAGACCCAACCTGCCAAAACATTTTAAGTTACGCTAACTCCCAACAAAAATACTAAGATGACTTTTTAGAAATCAAACTAAATTTTAGAAAATCAACTTGGTTTAAGAAAACAGAAAATTGAATTCTATTTTATGAGAAAAAGCATTGGCCTGTTTTAACTTTAAAAATTTATAGGCTAAATCACGACAAATTAAAAATCGTCACATTTTAATGAGGACATGATTGAAGAGCTAGCGGAGGAGTACATGGAGCATAGGCGCATCGCAAGAAGGCTCAATGGAAGAAAATGTAGAACTCGTTTTTTCTATGGCGTAGGGCTAAAGCCTTACGTACGCCGTAATACCTACTGTTTAATTTTAGTTTTGCGTCGTGATTTATATACGCCATATAACACTCAAGCCTTTACGCTATATATGTTTTTTTTTTTTTTTTTTTTTTTTTTTTTTTTTTTTTTTTGCATTGTTACGCCGTAATGGCTCAATGCCTTCACACCATATACGTGTCGTGATAGGTTTCTTTATTTTAAGTTTTAATAAGACGGTTCTAGATGAATTTTGTTAACTTTTTCCACAAGTTTGGCTTCCCTATAAATATAGGGCTTGGGTTTATTGTCAAGACATTCAATAATCCATAAAACTCGTGATTTGCTAATTAAACCATACCCTTGTTAGAGTTTAATTACACGCTTCCATTCTACGTCACATTTTCATTGTTGAAAATCGAATAATTTTTTTGAATATTCACTCTAGTTTAAGAAAAGCTGAAATTAAGTTGAGAAAAAACATATGTGCATGTATATATACCTCGGGCACACAGGAACAAGAGGAATTGTAACTGATAAATTTCTGAGATAAGTCGTGAAGGTATTGACACAAGATATGTGGCAACACAGATAAGCAAGACAATTCCAGAATCTGAAAAAGAAAGTTATATTATTAATATACTCCCTCCGTTCCATAAAAACTGTCCAGTTTGACTTTTCAGAGTCAAACTGGCTCAACTTTGACCTTAAATATTTTTTATGTGTTATATAATACTTGATGAAAAATTATACCAATGAAAAATACACTTAAAACTGAATCTATTCATATATTTTGCATCAAGTATTATATAATAACCACAAAAATAAATAAGGTCAAAGTTCAACCAGTTTGACTTTGAAAAGTCAAACTGGACAGTTTTTATGGGACGGAGGTAGTAATAAACAATAATATACTGTTATCTACATTCGTAAAAATTATTTATAAAATAGGAAATTTTATAGAATCACTCTTTTTTCACTTTATTTTTCTTCCACATTCGTGAAAAATGTCTCTTCAACTAGGGTTTTATGTGTTGAATAAAGTTGTAAAGGTAAGAAATCCGACTTACCTCAGTAAACATGAGTAAATGAAATGCCAACGCACGTCCTTTATCTTTCTCCAATACTTCAATTTTCTCCAACATGAACTCTGAAACCTGTTGCAAATATATATTTATAGGAAGAAAAAAATAAAAATTGGGGCCGAGATGACAAATTGGTAAAAAAATTGAAAAGAAAATAAATTCTTACATTCTTTAAATTGATGTCTTTACCAGAATTCGCCAAAACCGAAAGAACTTGACTTTTTGTATTCAGCACATACAAAAAAGTATTTCCCTATATATCAATGAATTTGAGTAAGTTGGATGTAAATATTTCCAATCAATGAAAAATACATCACAGCATCACTAGTAATGGAAGAACAACATGCGTATACGGTATACCTCCTCATTAAACATCTCATCAACCGTGAAAGAACACTCGGCCATTCTAGGATTTTTTAAATATTCATACCTGTTAGAACATGAAGTGCAAAGCATTTGAATACGAATAAGTATGAAACTTGACCTAAAAGTAGGGTAGCTCTTTTTATGAAACAAAGGAAATAGCCAGATTGCTGGATTCAATATAAATTTTTTGGAATTAAATGTTTCAATGTAGAATATTAACATTTACCACTCTAAATATATATTTAATACTGTTAGCATACGTACTATAAGGGTAAAAATTATGATAAAAGCAAGAGAATCTTACCCAAGAGCACAACAAAAAAGCCGTTCAGCAGTATACTCGGCAACCTTGCCTGATAAAAAGAAAAATGTGAAATTTAGCCATTTTAAAATCTATTACTTTAACTAAAAACTAAACAGATCAAACATGTTTTTTTCTCTAACGGGTTAGGAAAAACATATTACTTTAACTAAAAACTAAACAGATCAAACAGGTTGAAAGCTAGATTATTAATTCACAAAAATAAATAAAGAATAAATGAACATTATCCGGTATACCTTGTTTTACTAGGGAATTACATCGAGTTAAAGCCTTCTCTAACAAGTAATACAACTTTCCCGCTTCAGCATGAGTTCGGTATCCTGCAAAACTTAATCCATGGTGTTTTGCATTGGGGATCCACCCAGCATGTTTAGCAGCCTGGAAGAAAAAAAGTCAATGCCCAACCTTTCATCTTTTGTTTTTTGACAATGTTAAATCAGTGATGTTGCTGAGTTACTTACAGCGAAGCACATTTCAACAAACTCCTGATGCCGTACAGGATTCAAACATACTATCCAATCCGCTCTTTCATCTCTAAGTTCATACCTGCATATGCAATCAGAAGACATTAAAGAAGATATATATGGGAAGGTTTAGAAAGTCGGTTTACTTGCTGCTGCGTGTATAGAACTGGTAAAACAAAATTATCACTAGCCAAGTAAAGTACCGCAAAATCTTGAGACTATCTCTAATATCTTGGATATCTCTCTTCCCAAAATTAAGAGATTCTAGTTCTCCTTCAACTTCAGCAGATATCACCACATCTCCATCTCTATTTTCAATCGATAAGCAACTACATATGTCGTCTGAAAGACGAGACATAACATCCCTCTGAAAAAAATGAAATCATTAAACTCATAAACTGCAAGACGTAAAATTCGATTTCATATTTCATACAGCTATATCAACGGCACATATATACCCGAAATTCATCTTTTCTGGTCTTCACAAACACTTTAGAATATTCAAGCATACGAGATAATGTGTCGCTGATAAAATTGGATCGAATAATATCCGCCTCCGTTCCCACGATTGAATTCCAAGGTGGAGATTCATAGTCCAGAATTTCTACTATTACTCTTTCAACAGGAAGTTTCGGTGCCCATGTGTCTATACCATATCTTAGCATCTTATAAAGGCTCTGCAAGAAGAAAAAAAAGTGTAGACAGGTAGAGATATGGCAAAAATTGTTATAAATGTTTTATTAGAGTTGGTAAAAAATAAAAACAAAAATACCTTAGCCATCCATTTTCCTGATAACTTAAAAGTTACAAAGCCGATATTACATACGTCGGGTGTTCCCTCAACCATGTCGGATCGCTTCTCAAGTTCCATTTTGATTTTCTATAACAATTAAATACCACACTGAAACATTTAATTACGAGTTAAAAAAAAAAGTATGTTAAAAAACCATGATTGACAAATAAAAAATTACCCTTCCAACACTTTTTGGTCGTTTAAGCTTTGTACCGTCTTTTACTAGTTTAGGCCATATGCTCAAAGCGTTCTCGCTGTAAATTTCTCTATCGTTTAGAAGGAAGAAACTAAATGTAGCAAGCAAAGAAAGTAAAAAAGGCAGAAAAAACATATATACCACTGGTAATCAGCATTATACTCCTCTTTGCATATAAAAGTCTCAGACTCCTCTCCTAATCCAGGGAAACTAAGTTGCAGTGTCTCATCAATTAGCTTATTGACTTCTTCTTCAAGGCTCCATCTCTTATCTTCCTGTATTACAAAACCCGTGTCGGCCATCAGTGTTACATCTACCATTGTTGATGGAAAGGCCATAGGCTCTTCTTCTACTTCACCGAATAGCTTTGCAAAATATTCTTCAAGGATCCATCTCTCATCTTCCTGTATTACAAAACCAGTGCCAGCCATGAGTGTAAATTACTATAAAAGATGATAATGTGTACGTTAATAATAGACTTACCATTGTTGATGCAGAATATCTTTGTAATGGAGATCGACTTATTAGAAAAGAATAGTACGTATGTTTTGGATGTATGATGAGAGTATATATATAATTTATAATAGTTGACTAAGTCGGTTCGTTATTGTATGTGATTATTTGTTAGGAATTATTATATAATAGGAATGTTGATAGGGTTCTAAACTAGTTAGAAAATAATTATGCATTATTACCATTTAAAATACAAACAAATTTACGTGCCGTGGATGTTTTTAGTCATCAATAACGTGAGTTAAGTTTTAACACGGTGCTACATCAGCGTTACATCAGCTTTAACACTTTCACCTTAATTCACAAAAAAACACCCACAACAATAACTCAACCTTAACTCAACATTTGGGCCCTACTTTTTTCTTCTTTTTCAATTATTTAAACAAAATACAAATTAAAACAAATTACATTTTATTTAAACAAATCACTAAAAATACAAATGTTATTTACTTAAAAAGAAAAAATTAAAATAAAAAAGGACTAAACTGAAAATACAGAAAAGCCATAACTACAAGGACAAAACCATAAAAACCATAACCAGAAGGACGGAATGTGTAACTTTACAAAAGTTATTCCTTGTTCTTCCTTTGAAACCTGCAACGAGACACACACACACACTAAAACACACACATAACACACACACACATGTTATTATATAAACACACCAACAAACCCACCAAAAATTATTTAAATCGGAAGAAAAAAAAGAAAAGAAAAAAAACTATTAACGCAGCGTCAAGCTACTAACGTAGCATGTAAAAGACCCTTAACGCAAGCCTTAACGCAACATGGTGCAGTGGTAACGCAGCCTTAACGTGAGTTAAATAGATGCCATGTAAGCCTTAACGCGGCGTTAGCATTACCGCTGCGCATGCTCTTAGATTAAAAATAAGAAACGTTATGTATATATGTACTCCCTACGTCCAAAAAAAGTTGCCCACCTTACTATTTATGTTTGTCTAAAATAAGTGTCTAGTTTTTTATATATGGAGACTAATTATAACTAGTTTCTTACTTTACCATTCTAATTAACTCGCATTAATTACTCATTTTTTATTTCTATATTAATTATTAGGGTAAAACTTACTTTTTATCAATCAAAACTAGCATTAATTACACATGTCATAATTTCTCTAATTTTTGTTTGTGGACTATCTTTTTGGGACAGAGGGAGTATTTATTTATTAATATAGACGAGTAGCCGTACGTGTATAGCAACGTGATTAAACATAATGTTTTGAAATCTGGTTCGACCCGGGTGGTTCAACCGGTTGAACCATTCCAGTCGAGAAACGGGTCAAATTAAACCTGGTCAACCCGTCAGGTTTGAAAAATGCTCATAATTAATTGTTTCAACATTTACTTTTTAATTTTTTCAACATTTCACTTTCTTAACGTTTCACTTTTCAGTTTTACCATTTTCGTTTTATAGATATTTTAGATATATCATTGGATACTTATGCTTGAAGCCTTGCAGTTTTCTACTTTATCAAAGTTAGTCCTTATTATACGTACACTTTGAAACACTGGATACTCACTTGATGCTTGGGAGTTTTACGCACTCTATCTCACAAAAAGTGTTCACCCAACTATTTATATTTGTCCTAAAAGTATTTAGTTTTTAGATATGATAGTTTAGTTTTGTAGCACATTTGGAGCGTTTGTTTTCGCCTAGTTTTGGGCTGAGATCTGGGATTCACTGACATTCGTTGTACTCAATTGTTTTTTGGAGTAATAAATTTACCGGGAAAACCCTTTACCTAAAAATGACTTTTTATGAATCAAAACTTGCATTCAATATATTGTTACGCATTTTTTTAACTCTTTTTTAGGACGGAAGTGGTACTTTATATCCTAACATTCAAAGGTTCTTCTGGTATTAGCCACTTTACTTTCGGATAGTGATATGATTGTCTATATTTTACATCTCCTATACCCTACACATAAGCATATGTAATGGTGTAATACATAATACATGTCAAAAACTTAATAATTTTTTGGTTCGTGAACAACTCACATTCTGTAGAATGTGAAGAATGTGAGCTGTTCATCAACCAAAAAATTATGACTCAAGTCTTAGTCAAGATATAATGTGTTTATTGAAATGCTAGATAACTTTCTTACAATCAAGGAAAAAGTAAAATTTGAAACATAGTCAAATAATGTTGACCTCTTGTAATTTGTGGAATTATGGTTGCCAACCCTATCCACTGACCATGGCCTCCTGCTAGCTAGTGTGGTAGTGATGCTTGCAAATTAATAAAGTGTGAAGTTTATGCCATCATCAAAGTATCAAAGTCAAGGGTTCGATGTTGCCCCTACCTATAATCGTCAACTGAGTCATGTGTACCTTCACATTATGAAAAACAGTCGATTGTGAACCAGTTCTGATTACTAAATATTAACCTTTTGCCATCTAACTAATTGATTAACTAACCACTTGTGACAATATATTGTTTATTGCCCGAAGGCTTATATCTTGACGGTACCATAAGAGAGCTCGAGATGCTTAGTAAGTAAGAAGTTACGGGTCGCCGTATATGTAAAAAACATGTGTTATTTGTTTATACTGTAATTGTGAATTTGTGTAATGCTACGGCCTACGTAGTTGTCGTTCTAAAACATTTTAGGTTTATTAAATACATATCCGACATTATAGTAGATAATTAGAGTTAAAAAATCGATTGCATAATCTAGACCTACTTTTGTTTGGTTAATTAGGTTTGACTAGTTTCATCACCCTATATACATGTTGTATTGTTGTGGTTGACCCTATGTTATCTTTTTAGAATTGTTTAACCTAGGGTTGAGCATAACGGATCACGGACCGTACTGGACCGAACTTATTTCGGTCTAGTCCTCGGTCTATACTTTACCTCATATTCGGTCCACGGTCCGGTCCTACGTGCAACCGGCCATTATGCCTTATTGGACTGAACCAGACCGAACACATTCTGTTTAGTCCTCGGTCTAGGGTTTTGGGCTAAATTGGTCTCTGTCCGGTCCGATTTTCTCGGTCCGTTCCGAGTTTTGGACCATGATCAGCCCTAGTTTAACAATTATTTGTAGATGTAAAATATCTTTCATCTTAGAGTAAATTGCAAAAATCGTCTATGAGATTTGGCTAAATTGCAGGTTTGACATTTCAAAAATGCATCGACCATCTCTGCGAGAACTTTGGGTTTCATATTCGGTTTGTGTATGGTTAAAATAACTAAAATTCCCTTTTCTTCAACATCTAAGAATTTACTCTTGAACACAAAAAAATTTACCAAAAACCTCAATTCCCAAATCACTAAACCAAAAAAATCTTACAAGTAAATGTAAATATTAAATACCCAAAAAAAATCTTACAAGTAAATGTAAATATTAAATACCCAAGTGATAATTTCAAGCACACTCCTAATCCCCATTCGGTACAAATCGTCACCACTTGCAATCATGTCATCCTTTACATTTTTTTTTTTTTTTTTCTTTAACCGTGACATTTTACTCGAACAAAATAAATCTATAGGTAACTTTAACTACATATTTCCCACTGTCGAAAATCATAACATATTTATGAAGTTCTGTGGATACATCTAAACCTGAAAAGAAAAATAGAAAGAAAGTTGTTAGTTGAATTCTTTTTTATATAAACGAGTTTTGTTACAATTTTGATTAAAACAATTAATAATAATAATAATAATAATAATAATAATAATAATAATAATAATAATAATAATAATAATAATAATAATAATAAATTCAAAAGAAATTTGAAAGAAAGAAGACAATGATAGCTTAGTCATTTCAATTTAATCAGTAACTGAATTTGCAACTTTACGTTCATCATAGGGACGGTTGTTGCACTTTTGACATATCAGAGACTGAACTTGCAATTTAGCTAAACTACAAAACGATTTTTGCAATTTACTCTACTTGTGATAATGTTAGAGACAAATAGCTAAACTATGTTATGTACCCAACATTGGAGCATACGCTATGTGCCCTTGGTTTTCAGTCATCGTCGTGTTTTCGTCGAACACCCAGTGATTGTAAGAACATAAGGTATCGTTGGTGCCATCGGGTGGTTCCGTAGAGAAAAGTGGTACCGCATCAACACATTTTCTCAAAACATCACAATCCACCCCCCCCCCCCCCCCCCCCCCCCCCCAGGTCGCGTTTTGAGGAAAACGCCAACTCTTGGCCCTATAACCTCTAACCACAAACAATTTTTTTTTTTTTTTTTTTTTTTTTTTTTTTTTTTTTTTTCAAACAATTTATACGTGGATGATATATTTTGGTGAAAAATATAATCGATTGTCAACTAGGAAAATACTAAATAGTTTTCTATCACACAAACGAAACAAATGAATGAAAGTTATCTCAAGTTGAACTTAATGACATGTGTCTTGTTAATTTTGTGAGAATAACATAAAAAATAAAAAGTTAGAATACATCTAGTTTGCAAAATTTTGTTAGTTTACATTTCTGTTAGAAAAGTTGCGATACCTAGATTTCTCCATCAATGAACATTAAACAATATACATCCTTAAGAAAGAATGATGCAAACTTTTTTTCGTTATCTTCTAATGTGTTTCTTACATGAAAGGTAATTTTGTCTTTATGTTGATAGCAGAATTGTATTTTGTAGTTTACTTTTATTCTTAATTTTTTGTTTTAATTTAAATTATTATTATTATTATTATTTATTAATATTATTGTTATTATATTTTTTTAAAATTTCTCTATTTGTTATATTAAATTTATTATTATTATTTTATTTTTTATTTTTCTATTACTACTATTATTATTTATTTTTGATTGTTATTAAAATCCACTTCTCATTATCTTCAAAGCAAACCTCCTTTCTTCATCTTCTTCAACAAAAAATACGCACAAATCCCTTTCTAACAACATCATTATTCAATTCATCATCAAAGATGAATTTGTTAAAAAGGGTTTATATGTGTTTCTAGTTTAACATAAATGAAGAAAAAATATTTAAGTTAGAAAAAGATGGGAAGCGGTTTTTAATAATAATAATAAGAGTTAATTGCATTTTTGGTCCCTGTGGTATGTCCAAATTGCAGATTTGGTCCCTAAAACTTTAAAATTGCACTAGACGTCCTCATTTTCAAGTTTCTGTTGCATTTTTGGTCCCTGGGCCACCTTGGGGCAATGTTAAATGACCTAACTACCCCCTCTTTCCATAGGGACCAAAAATGCAATTAATACTTTACATTTTCTTTTCAATTTTTACAAGATACGTCCTTGTGATTTGCACAAAAATTCACGTTCGGTTCTTTTTTTCAAATAATAATAATAATAATAATAATAATAATAATAATAATAATAATAATAATAATAATAATTTTAGAAATATGAATATAATAATAATAATAAATAATAATAATTTTAGAAATATGAATATAATAATAATAATAATAATAAATAAAATTTTAAAAAATCTAACATAGAATTAATAATATTAGCAAAAATATAAAATACCACTTATGTTAAAATCACGTTAGCAGATAAATGAAAAAAGTTTGCATCATTTGTTTTTAGGGATGTCTATTGTCTACCATTTATTAACAGAGAGAAGTAGATGTTCCAAATTTTCTGACAAAGATGTAAACCGTGAAATTTGGCAAACCAAGTTATGTATTTTTGAGTTTTCTCTAAAAAAAAATTTTTTGTTTGTGCAATTGGTGAAAGTGATTTAAAGTTTATTTGAATTTGATGACATCCCTGTCTTAGGCAAATGGACTATAAAAGAAGAGGCTAAAGCCCGGAAGAGAGAAAAAAAAATATACCCAAACTCAAAGAAAAACCCAAAATATTTGATATGATCTTTTGCACCTTCTAAAACACGAGTTTTTTCCAGCAAGCAATAGAATGAAATAATGTGCTAAACACGAGTTTGAAACCCCGATGACCACCGAGTAGTAATTACCTTGTGTCGTAATCATATGAGTAGAAAGATAAGTAGAAGACATACTTAGAAAAACGACTGCGAAAAATACAAAACTAGACTACTAATATCACATATGACAACCCAACACAAACTTCTGCACATTCTTAAACTAACCAAAACCAACCCATTTTCACTAAAACTAACCCAACAAACCCATGCACAAATATACTCCTTAAACCTCCACCAAAACCCCATTTTCACAACCCATCTCATCAATGCATATTTTAACTCAAACGACCCGTTTCAAGCTCGAAAGCTTTTTGACACCATTGTGATCAAAGATACACCTTTATGGAACACATTGCTTAATGGGTTTGTTAAGAACCATCTTTATAACCAAGGTTTTGACGTTTTTTTCAAAATGGGTCAAAATGGGGTTTTGGGTGATGAGTATACTTTTTCGACGTTGGCTAAGGTTTGTGGGGTGGTTGGAGATTTGGGTATTGGAAAATGGGTTCATGGGAAGTGTGTGAAATGTGGGTTGGTTTCGGATAGTGTGTTGGGGAGCTCGTTGATGTCGATGTATGGGAAATGTGGTGGGAGGGAAGATTTGTGTAGAGTGTTTGAGGCAATGCCGGAAAGGAGTGTTTCGTCGTGGAATGTTAAGTTGTCTAGATGTGTTGATGCTGAGAATGGGGAGTATGGGGAGAAAGCGTTTTCGTTTGTGAAGTGTATGTTAATGGAAGGATTAAAGCCTAATGAGTTCACGTTGTCGAATTTGCTTCCATTGTGTGGAAGTGGATTAGTATCGGGGCGGTTTGATTATGGGAAGGAGCTTCATTGTTACATCATAAGGAATGAAATGAACGTTGATGTAGATTCGAGTGTTCACCTCGACTGCTGTTTAATAGATATGTATTCACGGTGTAGTAAAGTAACTTTGGCTCGAGTTATCTTTGACAGAATGAGGTTTAAGAATGTTTTTTCCTGGACAGCAATGATGAGTGGTTATCTGCAAAACGGCGATCCTGGTGAAACTGTGCTGATATTTCGTGAAATGCTGAGACGTCAGGTGGAACTGAA
This sequence comes from Artemisia argyi, assembly GCA_030686995.1. Lineage (NCBI taxonomy): Eukaryota > Viridiplantae > Streptophyta > Magnoliopsida > Asterales > Asteraceae > Artemisia > Artemisia argyi. The sequence goes on along the minus strand of CM060685.1, from coordinate 21,619,891 downwards.
TGAGGTCACTCTACTAACTCTTTTGCCGGCTTGTAGCTTAGTTGGAGGGTTGTTAGGACTAGAGCAAGTTCACGGGTTTTCTGTTAAAAAAGGTTTTGCTAGTCAGACTTCTTTATGCAACTCCTTAATAGATATGTACTCTAAAAATGGTCTTTTAAGCTACGCAGTAAAAGTTTTTGATCATGAGTGTGTCTCAAAAGATGCAATCTCGTGGAGTTCTATGATATCGGGGTATGGGTTACATGGGAAAGGTCAAGAAGCGGTTGATTTGTATGATAAAATGCTGACAATTGGAATTAAACCTGATGCAATAAGCGTCGTTGGTGTTCTTTCTGCGTGTAGCAGATCAGGTTTGGTTGAAAAGGGTCTTGATGTTTATGATAAGGCGATAAGCGTTTATGGGATTGAACCGACAATGGAGATGTGTTCTTGTGTGGTTGACTTGTTAGGACGATCGGGTCAACTTGATGAAGCTTTGAGTTTTATCAAGACGATGTGTTTAGAACCTGGACCGAGTGTATGGGGTGCTTTTGTGAGTGCTTGTATGGTGCATGCAGACCATGAGACGCGAGTCCTGGCTTATAAAGCACTTATCGAGGTTGAACCTGAAAATCCATCTAATTATGTCTCGCTTTCTTATCTTTATGCAAGTTCCAAAAACTGGGATCATGTGGCAAATGTGCGAAGAAAGATGAATGAAAGAAGCTTGAAAAAGTTGCCTGGCTGCAGTTGGATTACGATCAACAGCAAAACTCACAGCTTCGTCGTTGCTGATAAAGCACATCCTGCATCCAACAAGATCTACGAAAGCTTGAATGGACTACTTCTGGTTATGACTAGACCCTGGTCCGGATATGTTAAAGCGGACAATTTTAACCAAATCACTTGTGAATAGGTCGAGTTGGATTATATTTTAAGTTTTTGTTAACCTGATATTTACAACTTAGCTTCCGCATCCGAGTTACTAAAAGATAGTTTTATGTCACATCTAAGTCATTTCATGGCGTGAATCCTTAGTACTTATTTTTATACATACGCGCTATTAAATGGGTCACAATACATTGATGCTTATAGCTAAAACGGAAATGGGTTCACTTGGTCAAACAGGTCAACTTAACTCTTTTTTGATCTGTTACCAAACTCGCAACTGGCCCATAGTGTCATGTGTGATGTGTAAGTATACCATCGAGTCGTAGGCTTATAGCCAGAAATGCAGTTACCTTGCATTTACCTTGAACAAAATTGAACTTTTCGACATTAAGGTATAAAAATAAATAGACGTTCTTTACATGTTGGCTACTATACACAAGTTAAAGAAATCGACCTAACCTACCTTATGTTATAACTCTGCTTGTCTAAAGATTCTTGATTTCTGTACCTTCACCTCTGTGCCTCGGATTCTCTTTGTCTCCGATAAACAAAAACCATATTAAAAACAACTCTTCCAACTCGTCGGGTCTTTCTCCTCCTTTTACTCAACCCCGTCTTCTTTTCCTTTTCATCTATAAATGTAGGTACATTCTGTATCCAAAATACTGGCACCAATGCTGCTAAAAATTGAATTGCGATTCCTACAGGAAGGTTTGAGTAGTCAACCGATGTTATTCCAAGACATGAAGCCATTCCAACACCTAAGAACCCACTACAAATTGATGATAAACATAGGGACGACGCTAAGAATGACATCAGTGATCCTTCACAGCCTGCAGGTGCTAAGCTTGCAAAAAGAACTTGAAAAGGTAGAAGCTTAAACTGTGCAATTATTTCTGCTATACCCGAAATACAAACAACAAAAATGTTGTTTGGGATTCCAAATTTTAGATTTATCTGTTTCACGAGAACAAGATCAAGGAGTAGGGAAGATGCGTATAGTATTTGAACAGTCCCAATTAGTTTCCTCATGGAGATAGTCTTGAAGTAGCGGTCATAAAGGACGGTTAGAGCTAACAACATTAACTGACCCATAACTTTGGACATCCCGATAATAGAAGGATCGAGATTCAAGACTTGAGTTTGGTAACAAAATAACGAACCCGACAAAATTGGAACCATGGAAACAGAAGCTACAACCCATGAAAGTGAGCGAAATACACCATCATCTTTAATAGCCAAAATGAGGTTAGAAAACTGTTTCTGAATGCTCGATGATACTGATTCATGATATTTTAAAGCATGAGGTAAATTAAGAGACTCTTCTTTTGTAGTCAAGGATAACACTAACTGGAGGGAGAGTAATGATGCGAAGATTAGGAACATGAATTTTGGTTGACGTGTTTTCAATAAGAAAAAACCGCCTAGACAATTGCCTAAAACTCCACCAGCAGCTAAAGCCATGAAGGCGTAAGATTGTAAACCGTTTATCTTATTCTTTTGACCATATTCTGCAACGAGTGCGTCTTTTGAAACTTCTGTAATGCCTGCTCCAAGATTACTGAAAAGAACACAGGCCATCAGCATAGGTAGTACTTCACTGGCAACTGGGATCGATGCCATAGAACCCCATGACAACATCTGCAGCAAAACTGAAAATATTGATATCAATCACTCAAAATCTACAGGTAATCCAAAACTTTAGTTAATTCATCTAATCATCATTCACCATAAGTTATGGGCCTAGAGGTGGCAATCTCGACCCATTTACAATTAAAGAATGGTTATCTCTAGCCGATTTTTAGAGAAAGTTAGATTACAAGTAAATTAGTAATAATATGTGACGGTTTGTAAGTGCTTGTGGGTCGTACGGCCCAACCCAGCCCGTTTTGACCCATACCAAGCTCGTCGACCTAAATTTGCCAAGATATGTCATAAAAGACATTGTTGAATTCTACGGTAGCAAATTCATCAATGCATATCAAGTAAATACAAAAATGGACAAGGACTGATGTACACTGCCCACTTGCCAGAAGCCCGTGGATTTTCCCCAAATGTGGTTTAAACTTTAAACTTCAAAAGGTCACATCAGTAGCTATTTGGTCAAATTAATTCAACTTTATTTTAAATACATATTTAAATTTGGAATAACATTTAATGCAAAACTTGGCCACCCCTATGAGGTTGGAAGCTTGGAGTAGATGTATAACTTGGCGAATGAACCTAAGAATATTATTACCTAGCGAGGTGAAACTTAACTACGTGAACTACCTAATGCCACACAAACACACAAACATTATCATCAACCTACAAGTCATGTTGGTGCCAAATTAGATGCTAAACTTAAGAGGGGTGTTTGGGATTGCTTTTTTTTTTTTTTTTTTTTTTTTTCCCTGCCATTCTGAATTAGTTTTATGTTATCCAAACTGCTCTTGCTTATCTTTATCTGCTTATTTCAAACTGTTTATTATTGCCGAAGTTAAAATTACTTTTCAAAAAACATAATTTACTTGAAACCTTTCAAAAATGAATTTGATTAATAAAAAAGTTGATAGCAAATAATTAGTTTTTTCAAGTATCCTTGCATTTTTACAAAATAAGCAAATCTAAACACCATTACCACAAGTACTTATTTTTAAGCAGAACTAATAAGCAATCCAATAACCCCCTTGGAGATGACATATCAAGCATGATTGACTAATTTAAAGTCGATATTAACAAGAAATGTAAACATCATATAATTCGATAATACCAATGTGATCACAAAACTAACCTCCAATAGAAATATAAGGCAACCTATGAGCACCACCAATGTACAAAGCATCAGACAATATCCCATAAAGTGGTTTCGCCACCATTGGCAAATTCCCAAAATTCTGCACTAATTGCAAAGTTGAAGGATTCATATTCATATTATTAGCCATATGAAAATTCAATGCTAACCATGGAAAACACCTAAACCCTTGCACCCAATATCCAAATCCACACAAATTCAACAAATCTTTTAACCCATTATTACTACTACTACTACCATTTTTTTCACTAGCCTTTTTTTTCTTCACCTTATTCAAATAAAATACAACTGGGTCAACCATATTATCACTTTTTTGGCTCACACAACATGGCTTTTCCAACTTTTCCAAGATTTTAAAGGGTTTTCTTGAAAACTGGAAATGAGCATTGGAATAGAAAAAACATTGGCTTTTTTGGGTCATACAACATGGGTTTTCCAAGATTTTCAAGATTTTAAAGGGTTTTCTTGAAAACTGGAAATGAGCATTGGAATAGAAAAAACATTGGCTTTTTTGGGTCATACAACATGGGTTTTCCAAGATTTTCAAGATTTTAAAGGGTTTTCTTGAAAAGTGGTTTTTTGAGTGGTTCTTGGAAAAAAGATTGCATGACAATAATGGGGTTCCATTGCAAGATGATAAAGACATGTCTTTCATTAAAGAACCCAACACAACAACATAAACTATGTATGGCTTTTGTATCTTTATAAGGATAAAAAAGATGGATCTAGAGTACTTAAGAAGAAGAGTCTGGAGATAGAAAGAGAGTACACCTGTGTTGTGTTTTGTTGTTTTTCTAGTTTGGTTTTTTGTGGGTGAGTTTTAGGAGGGGGGATCTAAATGGGACCCAATGAAAAGAGGACAGTGAGTCTTTTTTTCCTCTTTCTATGTCGACTTGACATGTGTGTGTTGCAATATTTTAGGTTTTTTTTTAAGGATTTTGTAATTGGTTTGATAGTCTATTTTTCTAAAAGAAAATTTTGTAGGGTTTTGCTATATAAGTTTAGGTTAGTTTTTAGGCCGACTCGTGTCGAAACGTAGGCTTGTTATGAGACTCGCAATCGTCATGTCAACACCACATCAACAGTTATTTTCATAGTCAAACGTCGTAAAAGTTAACGTTAAACCAAGCACACAAACATAATACAGAATAAACTAACGAACGCACAAAATCACCAAAATTTCTTACCATCCAAATTTTTGCACTTTCATGTGTGACCAAGCATTTTGTAACAACGACGCACCATACGCCCCGTCACTTGTGAAGAAGAGGTCTATTATAGCCGGTATTGAGTTTCAAGAACATTCAAGTAGTTCACCTTTGTTTGAAATGCAATTTGACTCAGCTCGTAAGAGCCGGTACATAGGTTTGACAACTAGTAACATAGTACTATGTTGTAGGAATTTGGGATGGGATCTTAGGCCAACTGGAGTGGATGTGAGTTTGCTCCATGGTGAGTGACTCACTCGTGTGAGTGGCCCAAAACGGGAATTCATAGTCACGGCCAAAATTGCATATTATGGTGAGTTACTTACCAATGTATTAAATCTGATAAACTAGATCTCATGTAAAAGTTTTTTTTTTTTTTTTTTTTTTTTTTTGGAGTGCGTGAGATATTATATTTGCTAAAGTGGCACTGAGGTAGCGGTGACTCGGTGAGTGGAACACCACCGCTACTTTCAGCCTTATTATAAGAAAAAAGATTAAAATAAGAAGTTGAGAATTATTTCTAATCACACATCTCAAATAACTCAAACAAGAGACTGAAATTTAAAATGAGATACGTCTTTTTTTTATCTTTTTTTTTTTTTTTGTACATGTGCATGTTCTTATTTTCATTTTTCATTTTATTTCTCTTTTGATCCTGACTCTTTAAAGTAAAACTAAAACTCTTCATGTTCATTGTCGAACATTGTAACAAGAGAGAATATCTATCACATGGTGGCTTTATTTACATAAGTTAGCATATCCGTCCTTTTAGTATGACTTATGAAAGAGATTTTTTTATATTCGTCTTTTTAGTATGACTTACATAAACTTTTATTGATATAAGTTTGCATAAATGTTATTTCATGGTTTCACATGCAAAATAAAAGAAGTGAATTAGAGTAGCAATGCAAGATTCTGTACCATAAGACCAGAAATGGTGGAACCTAAAAGGACTTGAAATCTAATCTAGACTGAAACTCTGTCGTTCGTTCTAATTGTCCTCATAGCTCAACGCCGTTCATCTCATCCAAAATTACAAAAGAAGTATAAGAAGACAATTATAAGGAAAGAAAGAAAGCAACACACACTTGTGTCAACATTGATTGTCGACTTAGTTGATTAGACGAAATCATTTTACACAGTACAATACTTTCCATTAATTTGGCCGGGATTTGTACTGACCAATACATTGACCAAATTTAAAAGCTAGTTTGACTTTTAAGTAGCCAAATTGATGGTCTTAAATCTTTGTCATGTCAAGGCTGCTTCAAATCTGATTTGTGTTCATTTGGTGTCCTAAACATGAATCGTGTATAAAATCCACTTGATATCCATTAAGTCAAGGCGTTAAGTCAAAATCGGCCTCCAACAGTGATTGAACTTGAGCAAGAGAGGATATCTTGTAATCTGGTTTATGTTCAACATTGGCATATTCAGGAGAATCATACCTACCTGTTTCATCAAGCAAACATGCAAATGCTCCTGCCCTTTTCCCACACGCCACCTTAAATCATAGGTTTAGAATCAGCATAAGATAAAAATAAAATTAAAAATAACAAACATATTGAAACATAAGAAGGAACCTATGGGTGGCAACATAGATGTCGTCTTTGCCTCATTCCTACTAACAGGGCACCCTTTTACCTTAAAAAACCATTTAACTCACCAACAGTACGCACAGGTTGGGTAACGGGTTAAAAAGGGTTTTGGGTTGAATTGGTCATTTTTAGTACAGAAAAACATGAAAATCTAGGGCTAACGGCATCATAAATTTTTTTGAATTAAATCATTAATTATGATTACAAAAAGAATAGTCCTTTTAGCTATTTCTTATTTGACTCATTTAAGTTGAACACAGCCAGAATCGACCCGTTCCTATATGACATGAGTTGGAATTGCCAGCTCGCCTAAAGATGCTCACCAAGACTTGATAGCAACAAGTTCAGAAAAAAAGAAGTAATTAGAATGCAGATTACTCACATCGTCCTTAAGGCTATCCCCAATCATCATCACTTCATTAGGTTCAACTCCCCATGTTGAACATATATGAAGCAGGGGACCAGGGTCAGGTTTAAAGGGACGAAACTCTCTGCTTAATGCCGGAGAAAATGACATCTGTAACAATACACGGATCATGAAAAACTTTATTTGATTAAGAACTTAAATCAAGTAAAACGGGACAGCAGAAACATGGTATCAATGAGATGAAAGAAGAAAGGATAAATGTACCCCGAATCGTTCATGAAACAGATCAACAGCTAATTTGACGTTACGGGTAATAAGTCCCCTTCTGCGAAAACAAGAGCACACGTAAAATTAAGATCGGCTTCTATTTCATTTCAATGCCTATAAATAAAAGTAAGAACGGACTCTTAGATGGCTAGTTCAATAACAGGTGCAATCACTGCTATAAATCTAGTTTACTTCAGAAGTTGGTAGCATTACATTCATTAGCAAGATTAGAGGTGGTAAATATGTGCGGATAGGAGGGGGCAGGTTCCAAGAACTCTTTGGTACACCTTGAGTTGGTTCACTCAAATCATTTTGTCCCGGTAACAAGTTACATAGACAGTGAGTAAAATATGATTACAAAATGTTTTTTCAAGTCACTTAAAGGGTTGTATGCGTTAATACCTTAAAAATACATTCTCGGCAACTTTTACTTGTTCGATCATTTGACCAGTTTTCTTTTTAGCTATTTTTTGTTGTATCCATTTGACAGTTAAGAAGGCATAACAATGAACTCCAAAATTCTGTGAGTAACATATTAGCAGCGTCAACTCTAAAGAATTATTGTGAGAAATATCTAACCTGATATTCCTCGAGTTAAGAAAACCACAAAGTTCTGCAGCACCTGCATTATGGTTCAAATATAACGAGGTAAGCTTTTACTACCAAATGACGGTCTTTTAAGAAAGCTATGGTTACACCTTGCAAACCTTAGACTTGTTACTCTAGACAATATTACAAATTGTAGATTTTACATTTTATTTGATAAGGCTTAGTTTTCCTCCCGTCCAGACTCCAGATACAGACCCATTCCATAACAGCTTAACAGTAGGTACAAAAAAAATTGATTAACTCATTTAGGTTCGTGTTATTTTTCCGGTGAAAGAAACATGGCGATATTTGGATATCAAACCAGATATTTCCATATATACAAAAGATGTAGAATCTGTTTCTAATTCATCCCATAAAAATTGAGCCAACTTCTTATTCGGGTCAGAAAGATTCTAATGTTATCTCATCATTGACATACTAAATAGTTCCTAAGACATTTGATTAACAGTCAAACACTATTACACACTTTGTCCGTTAACACGGATTAGTGAAGGCAATTGTCACCTAGTCTAAAGTGCCTAGCCATACTTTAGCATCAATCTCAATCTTAAGTTCAAAAAACTAATCAAAACCCGAAAGTGAAGAACTTGCAACATGTTTAAAGGACTTGGCCCTTAGGAATCCCAAACACATTGCTTCATGTGTCAAGCCTAATAAAGATACAATAACCTCCTATAACTAAAAATCAACATGAATCTTAAATGAACAATAAAAATACAATAAGGGGTGTTTTATCGAGTGATTACACGTTTATTACTTCAGTTTTTGTGTCCTAATGATTTGCCAATCTCAATAACCACTAAATAAACACACACTTTAAGTAGTACCTACTTGATTTCATTGTCCGAAACACCCTCTATCTACACTTCGACATTATAAATGCTAACTCCAATTTTAAAATTTACTCAAACCTCACTCTAAATCTACCATATATCAACCTTTTCTCTCCACCCAATATAAGTTTCACAAGTCACCATCTCTCCTCTTTTACACAACTACTGTCCACCACCGAAAAATCGCCAAAAATAGTGGAAACCGCCAAAAACTTTGCATTGGGTACGATGCTAGTAATAATCAATATTCATCTATAAAATATGTACACCATTAGTCATATACAACACCCTAATGCATATTGCGATTGTATATAAACGTGGGTATAGAAATTGTCAGGGTGTGTTTGGATTAGCTTATTTTATTTGGCTTACGAGCTTATTGTGAATTTGGAAAAGCCAATAAACTCAATTTTCGGCTTGTGATCTTATGGCTTACTTAAGTCCATAAACTCAATATGATAAGCTCGTAAGCCGGGAAAAGCGGACTGATGAGCTTTCCCAAATGCAAATAAGCCCATCTAATCCAAACACCCCTTTAGGGGTGTTTATGTTAGGATATTTAACGGACTTATGTAAAAGTGGTAAAGCTCTTAAGCCCACTTTTCTCGGCTAATGAGCTTATCAAGCTGTGCTTATAACTATAAATTTAGCTACTTTCCTAAAAAGGTGTTTGTTTAAGCTTATTTGTGGGCTTATGAGCTTATTTGATTTCGGCTTATATTTCATAAGCCTTAATTTTCTGGCTTATTTTGAGACTTATCTTATTACAATATAATAAACTTATACTACGTATTATATAAGCCCATAAAGTCTCAAAATAAGCCGGAAAATTGAGGCTTATGAAATATAAGCCCAAATACAAATAAGCTCGTAAGCCCACATATAAGCTAATAAGCCCATTTAATAAGATAACAACCACTACTCTCATACATAAATCCTAACAAACCCACATGGCATGCATTACCAGGCATAATTTGCAACCTATCCATCCCTTGCTGCTCATAATCAGCAATAACCTGATAAGCTTTCAACTGTATCAGGAGCCCAGTTCTCAATAAGATGCAATATATCAATACCAGAAGGTGAGCTTTTCTTGATTCTAACATACTCATCTTCACCTAGTACAGATTTGTACATGGCTTGGAAGTCTATGACTGGAACAGTTAGTGTTCCATCCATGTCAAATACTATTCCTTTGAGTTTGGATTTGGTGGTTGGTTTAAGGTTGACAAACATGTTTTTTGTTGTTGTTTTAAAGGTTCATGTAGAATACTAACTAACTATTGCCACATCAGCGATAATAAAGTGACAAGTCAGATACATTTTGAACTCCATTATTTAGTTAGTGTGTACTGAATGACAAGTTAGATACATTTTGAACTGCACAATTATTTTGTTAGGCGGACCCTATGTAGGGGTAGGGGAGGGTCCCGGCCCCCCAAAATTTGGGGCACCTAATGTAAATATTATAGGTTTTAGGGGTAATTCAGTTGAGCTTACAAACAAATCTCCTATTCGGCCCACCAAAAAAAAAATGTTCTAGTTCCGCCACTGTTTGTTAGTGTACTAAATGACTAGTGCCAAGTCAGCAATAACATAAGCATACACAATAAAAAGAAGGGGCAATTGCATATATACCCACTAAAACTTGCATATTTGCATATATACCCAAAACATGCTTAACTTGCATTGTACATCATGCATTGAAAACTTGTATTTTGGGGAAATATGCAAGTTTTTAAGTTTTAGCGGGTATATATGCAATTCTACCTAAAAAGAATTTTGTGACAAGCTAGATACAATACCAGGCATAATTTGCAACTTATCCATCCCTTGCTGCTCATAATCAGCAATAACCTGATAAGCTTTCAACTGCTTATCAGGAGCCCACGTCTCAATAAGATGCAATATATCAATACCAGAAGGTGAGCTTTTTTTTATTCTGATATACTCATCTTCACCTAGTACAGATTTATACATGGCTTGGAAATCTATGACTGGGACTGTTAGTGTTCCATCCATGTCAAATACTATCCCCTTGAGTTTGGATTTGGTGGCTGTGTTTGGTTTAAGGTTGACAGAAGACATGTTTTTTGTTGGTTTTTTTAAGGATTGGGATAGGGATCTGAGGAGGGGTTGGAGAGGTGGGTAGTGTGGCATGTGGGTTTTTAATGGGGGTAGTGGTAGTTTGAGTGGTGGCATTTGTGCATTTGTGGATAAGTGAAGTAGTGGAGCAGTGATGTTTACGGTTAAGGTTGGTTGTCAACAGGGTGTTCATCGGTTCGGTTCGGTTCTCGGTTAATCGGTTCGGGTTGTTTGGTTAAAAAAAAAATTTGGGTCATAACCGAAAACCGAACCGAACTGAAAATATTTATAACTGAACCGAACTGAGAACCGAACCGAAGTTCGGTTCGGTTATAGATCAAAACCGAAAACTGAAATTTATACCTGAATTACACTATTTATATGCTTTTTAAATTTAATTATATATATTTTTGAGGAAAAAATATATTTCAAGAATAAAAAAGTGTTTTTTATATTAGTATAAATTTTAATGGATATTTTTTATATATAAAATAATATAAATATATAAAAAATATATATATATATATTTATATAAATTCGGTTTTCGGTTCAGATAGCCAAACTCATATCCAAACCGAAAACCGAATTTTTAATTCGGTTCGATTCGGTTTTAACAAGTTCGGTTCGGTTATATGTTCGGTTTGATTTTTTCCGGTTCGGTTCGGTTCGGTTTTCGGTTTATTCGGTTTATTACCTGACCCATGAACACCCCTAGTTGTCAATTTGCTTAATTTGGTTATGTTTGGGAGAGGGACTTACGTTGCTTATTGGGCTTAGGCTTTTAAAATAAGTTGGTTTATAAAATAAATCTCGTTTGTTATGCGGGCTTATAAAATCATAAGTCTCTAAAAGGGGCTAAAAATTTAAGAACAGAGCTTTTAAACAATAAATTACTTATTTACCCATAAAAATATTTAACATATACAAAAACTCATTTAATTATGTCTTTTATAGTAATTTTGCAATAATAAGCCTAAGCTTAAGCCCCATTTGCCAAACAAGTTTACAAAAATACAAATTTCAACTTTGGCTTATAATAAAAACACCAGCCCCAGCTCCAACCCATTTCGCTAAACATAATTTTTGTCACTAGTTATTTATTTATTTATTTAAAGGCAGATGATTTGCACATTTTTAAAATTGATTGAGACACTCAACTGTACAAGCATATAAATCATACTGTAAACATAGTGCAATTATATAATGCATATAGTTGAGTGTCCCAATCATTTTTAAAAATGTGCAAATTAATTCCCTTTTTTAAGAGCTGGTTTTAAAACTAAGACACATTTTTGCTTTGTCGTTCATAACTTCATATAGTAAGAAAAAAGGGTTTTCATTTTTATTCTTGTGTGGCTGCTAAACTGTGTGATTCTATTCAATTTTTAACAAGTGTCTTGTTGGTTGGTGGATTTTTTGGTTCGAAAAGTAACATTGTGTGTGATGACGTTGTTTTTTGCTCGACCGATGTGATGTTTGATAAATCAATTTTGCCTTTTTGAAAAGTGGGACCCATGATGGATGGATGTATTTTGCTCGACCGGTGGCCGGTGATGTTTTTTTTTTTTTTTTTTCAACCAAGTATTGTCTTTTTAAAAAAGAAAGAAAAGAAAAATCAAAAACTTTTAGTTTTAATAATTTTTTTGGTGCTTTTTTTCTTAAGAAAAAGACAAAACTTGGCCAAGCAAAAAACACTCACCTACTTTCAAGACACTTGTAAAAAATTAGATGAAGTTGCACGATTTAGCAGTCGCACAAAACTTGTATTTTTAAACTTTTTTTTACTAGTTGACCATCAACCCAAAGTTGACATTTTTGGAATTGGCTCTTATTTTAATTAGTTTTACAAACAATATCTCTCATTTTTTGCTGGTAGACACAAATCTTTTGTCAACTTAGACACACAGATGTTCTTTTCTATAAGGTTTTCTACATTGAGATTTTAATTCGATATCATCTTTGTCACAGTTAATTCCTCGAGATTGGTAGATCTTATTACATGTACTGTAACATATGAACGATACAAATGCATTGCAACTTCTAAAACTGTTTAAAACGATTGTATGGCTGATCTTACGATTTTGTGACATATCATGTGATCCTATTTATGATCCTACAACCGTTCGTATGCACAAACAACATACATCAACATCAGTTTTTTGCGATCGAGGCCCTGTGATTATATGACCGGAAGCGCTATTTTGATAGCCTAGCTTGTTTTTGTAAATCATTGATTAATGAAATGATGTTGAGACATATTTGAAACAGTAAGTACTTGAGGACTTGTTGAATAAGCATTGTGAACTGAGTATATAACAAGCTATTTGGGTTTTAAGGCAACTTATGTCTACTAGCTTATTAGTGTCAAACAAGTTGTCATACATAATCCAATATGAAGGAGGTTTTATGATAAGCTAATAAGGACAATCTCATATAATAAACGCGGGTAAGAAATTACACACACGTCATAGCCCAAACGCAAGAAATACATAATGCACACAATATCCACCATTCTCGTAACCTTCCTATATATCGATTGTAGTTAAACTTGTCTCAGCATTCAATCAACTCCACTGTAAATTCATAAATACTTGATGAATTGAGTAATTCTTTTGCTTGACCCGTTATTCTCGTCTAGCTAGTACTTAACTTGATGAGGCATACAAGATCCATCATCCATGAAGTGGTTCAGGCTAATACATTACAACGTCTCTATATATACTTGGGTCACCTAGGCGGCAATGTTCTGAAAGGCTCAAGGCGCACTAAGGCGCAAAGGGGGTCAAAAAGCCTCGAGTCGAGGCGCAAACCAAGGCGCGAGATTCATAAATATGAGGCGCACTATACATTTAGGTTTTTTTATAACATATGTGACAACTTATGCAGCTTAAATAACACAAAAATATCAATATTCAATGCATAATGCCACTTTATAGTTATTACATCTAACAAAGCTTGCATTTAAACCCAACATATCAAGCAAGCAACATATCAGAATCCAAGAACTACCCTAAATCCCTGAATATACATTACAATATATGAGTTTATGACTTATAAAATTTAACAAATTACCGTGTATTTCTATCAACCATCAACAGCAAAAAATATATAGTTGTTTGGTAACACTTAACACTAAAGAAACAATATTTGTATATGTTAATAAGCTACTATTCTTAGACATTAGATTACAAAAAATATATATTTCTTTGTTAATTGTGTATTTTAGTTATTTTCTAATATATTAGGGCTATTAGATACTTTATAACTTAAATGGCCCAATGTATATAACATGTAAGCCTAAAATGTATCTTACTATTAATAAAAAAAAGCCCAAAACCCTGTTACATCTTATAGGCGCAAAAATCCCCTAAGCGCAAAAGCGCAAAAATCCCTAAGGCGCAAAGATTTTTACGGGATTCATGCATGTCGTGAGCCTCGATCTGAAAAAATCCTAAAGGCTAGAGCCTTGTGGGATTAAGGGAGTAGGCGCGCCTTAGGCGCGCTTTTTAAAACATTGCTAGGCGGTGCTACATATCTCGCTAAATCTATGTATCTCTTCTGGAAAGAAAAAAAGTTATACGCAGCTGTATACACTTAATTATCGCGATTACACGTATATTTTTTTTGGAAGAACAAGGTGAGAAAAAAAATTAAAGCTCAGAATTGCCTTTTGTTTCATCCAATTTAAGGGATGTAGTGCAATGGACCCAACCAATGCTAAGGCTTATCATCACAGCTTCAATGCACCAGCCGGGAATCGAACCCGGGTCTGTACCGTGGCAGGGTACTATTCTACCACTAGACCACTGGTGCTTTGATGTTAACTCTTAGGATTTTACAGTTCTTATACTACTTCTTACAAAAGTGTTTTTCATCTGAATTTTCTAGCACTCGCATTAATCATGTTTTACTTGTGCTTTTTTGTTTAACTTATTACTTTAAGTTCAACTTAATGATCTACGTATATCCTTGGTTTTTCTAGTTATGTAAAAAAAAAGGTACTTAACAAGTACTTTTTTGGTTTTGTTTTGTTTGACGAAGTTGAGTTATTTTTGTAAATGTGAGATGATGATTAATAATTAAAAAATAAATAAAAAATTAGAATTTGTTATAATTAACGAGTTTTATCACACGATTATTATTATAATCTTCAAACTTAAAATAGTACTTAAAGAAACAATGGAGAAATATTATGAAGAGGAAATTATAAGTCACCTTAATAGGTTAACTTGGTGTATCTAATTCTAAGTCATTGATGTAGTATTTATACTATAAAATGTTACTATTTGATTTACAAAGATGGGTAAATATAGGGGACAACTAGGATAGCTATGAATTTATTACAACCTTGACAAAAGTGGCATACGTACATGCCTACGTTTTTCACGAGAGTTTATAACAACAATTGATTTATAAGACTATTGCTAATGGGAGTTGGATTTCACCAAGTGACCCCAAAAGTGACGCGTCACTTCCCCTAGCACACCCCAAAAGCAACGCGTTGCCTTCCAACCTTTTTCACAATTCGGTTGCCTCACCAACCGAAACTTTGAATGATCAATGCTTTAATTTGGGAGTAAAAAAATGGGGTTGCTTTTGTGGTCACCACTAGCTAATTGTGGTTGTGGTGGAGTTGTGGAGAGAGAAAGCTGAGGTGGCGCTGACGTGGCGGGGTTGCTTTTATAGAAGTGGTGTTGCCACTAGCATTAGTCTAACAAAATTATGCTTTTGAGTAATTCTAACCAGAGCCGGAGCGGATAGGGTGGCAGAGGGGTGATGCGCCTCCCCTATCAAGCCCAAGTTCCATATGTTATTTGTAGATCCATGCGAGTTAATTGTTTATATGTGTTTCTCCTGTTTAGTTTGTCGTTTATTACCATTTATTTCCTTTATATTCATCATTTTGTTTTAACTTTTCTTATTCCTCGGTTAAAAGATAAACATTATTAGCATTTGGGAGTATTGCTATATAGTTTTTAACACTCTTTAGTTCGACTTTAAATGAAACTTTTTGTTTTGAAAACCACCAGAAGTTATGTTGTGATCAATCATAGTAAAAAACACTCTTTTGTTTCTTCGTATACTTTTTTAAAATCATTTTCAAGATTGAATTTGAAGAATATCATGTTATTTGAGATGTTCATTGTTGCTATTAAGATATTGTCAACAACCTTTGTAAATTATGAAACTTTGATATTGTATTGAAATAAGACATTTGTCATTACTGTTTGAAAACATAGTTAAGCCCCCTTAACTTTAATTCCTGGCTCCGCCTCTGATTCTAACTGATTCATACGGAGTATAAGTTGAAGTAATGTCGGTTTTTACTCGTTTTTATGTCTTTTACTGGGTGATTATTCTTAAGAGGTTATGCTTTACGTTGGTTTTAGATGACACAAGTTTCAATCTATATTACATATAAAGGAAAAATGGTCAATCTTGAAAAAATGGTCAATTTTGAAAAGTGGAAATCTTGAAAAATCTTATTAAAGGAAATTATGAAATATAATTAATACTCTTATTAAAACACCCCATTACTTAAAAGTACAATGATTTATTCACATTGTACAACCAATTAAAAACATATCTACCAAATTAAATACAACCAATTAATACAAATCACAAACCGGGTTGACCCGGGACGCTTCAAACCAGACGGGTTGAACCGGTTTAATTTGACCCGTTTTCGACCCAACCTAGCAAGTTGTCCCGGTAATTTTTCGACCGGAATGGTTCACCCGGTTGAACCACCCGGGTCGAACCTGGTTTCAAGACATTATGTTTAATTCCTAAATATTCAAACTTTTATTATTTTTCATTTATAACCTATAAACTTTTTTTGATGAATAAACTATTTGTCGCTATAAAGAATGTATGGTCAAGTTTTAAAAAGTGAAATCTTGAAAGTTAAAGGTGAGAGAAATGCATAGTATAATTAATACTCTTATTAAAACACCCTATAACTTTAAAGTACAATAATTTATTCACATTGTACAACAAATTAAAAGTATCTATATCAAATAAAAAACAACCAATTAAAAACTACAATAAAATTTTCGCAATGTACAATTTAAGCAAGCTACAACAATCTAAATATAAAATAATTAACACACTAACTAATGTTATTTTACACATTATACAAATTAATAAAACACACAAAGCTTCATAGAAGCTAACAAGTTGATGGTACATATAGTTTTGAAAACTGGACCGGACCAACGGGTTCAACCGGGAACCGGTGTCGCCACCGGTTCGTCTAACTAATAAAAGCCATACGAAAATATATATTTCAAAATGAAACTATTAATACACATCGAAAACCGGGTTGGCCTGGGACGCTTCAAACCCGGCGGG
Source organism: Artemisia argyi (assembly GCA_030686995.1). Classification (NCBI taxonomy): domain Eukaryota; kingdom Viridiplantae; phylum Streptophyta; class Magnoliopsida; order Asterales; family Asteraceae; genus Artemisia; species Artemisia argyi. The sequence goes on along the minus strand of CM060685.1, from coordinate 21,602,906 downwards.
TTGATCCGGTTTAATTTGACCCGTTTTCGACCAAACCCGTCGAGTTCACTTGATTTAAATCGACCCATTTTTCGTCCAGAACGGGTCGAACCGGGTTTCAAAACATTATGTTTAATCTCTAAATCTTCAAACTTTTATTATTTTTCGTTTATAACCCATAAACTTTTTTTTATCACTAAACGATCTGTCGCTATAAAATCCCGTTACTATGCACGGGTACTCGTCTAGTAAAACAAAAAAGAGTAAAAGAAGATCATGATTTGTATATCTATTACTTGTGTACGATGTTGCAAAAATCGGCCAAATCGACCGATTAATCGTTAATCGGCCGTAAACCTTCTAGAATTTTGAAAATCGGGTCTAAAAAACGGCCACTAATCAGTCAAAAATTGGTCAAATCGGCCGAATCGGCCAAATCGGTCAGCATTAAAAAATAAAAATTTAGGCATTCTACTTAATTTGGGGATCGATTATTTCACTTATAACGCATATGGGCCTTATAATCAGAATTGAAGCCTTCTATTGATGTTTGGAAACATATCAGGTTTGGAATTAGTTAAGATCTTTAGTTTGATATCCAGAAATACCCAAAACATGCAAAAAATGCCAATACAATTAATCATCGATTAATCCCGCCTTGACCGATTAATCGCTGCAGGGTGGTCGAGCGCCCGGCTACCGATTCACGATTTTTGCAACATTGCTTTTGGATAGGACCCAACTAGAAAACATTTGAATCCAATTTTTGGTTCACGTTTTCGATCCAAAATCGACTTCTTGTTTAGTTTTTTAATCCGGTCTATATATAGTCTACTAGACGAATATTCGCGCAAAGCGACGGTTTATAGCAGGAAATAATTATACTTGCGAACTTGTGTTTTAGTGTGACCCTTAATGCAACACTTACGAGTTCAATTTGTAGTTATTGTGAGAATAGATATAACTAATTATTGTTTAAATTGTGTAGAATTTGTTCATCTACGAGCCACATTTAATCTTTATTTAAATTATTTATTTTAAGGGGAATTAAAAAATTCTTCAAAGTTTCCATCAATAAAATGTCTATTAATAAAGTTTCTATTTAAGATTTATGTAAGTTAATTATTTTAAGCGGTATTTTGGGAATCAACTTTACTCATCTTACTATCTTATAATGCATTTTGTCCTTCTAAAAAAAGAAATTCTTAAAATTAAGTCTTACACATTTCAATGCTAAAAATACAAGTGATTCAACACAATTAGACATTTAATACCATAAATGAAATATAATTAGACATTTACAACTTTAGTAGCTACATGTACACACTACTTTGTCTTTGCCATAATAACCTTAAAATATTACAATTATACATTAAATAGCATTAAAAACATCCATACACCTAATATTATAATTATTTAAACATAATGTACATCCTAGCTATAAATACAAACTTTTCCCTCCAAAATCCACATGCAAATCAAATCAGATACAACCATAACCACTCAAATCCGAATCCTAGACAAACCCAATGCATATCTCTTCAGCTTGCCTCGCCGTGACTCCCGTGAGTCGCGGCTTGGCCCCACTCGGTTCCAACAGTCCAAGTCACATCCAAACAAACCCGAATCCAAAACCAATCACAAAAACAAGAAATAATAAGAAAAGAAAAGAAGGAATCAATCAAACTATAATCCACACTGAGTCACTAAGTCGACTCGGTGGTTCTTCCGAGTTGACCGAATCGCGACAGAAAAACAAGATCCACACGGTTTTTCATGTTTAAAAACATTTAGTTAAAGGTTTTATCAAAAGAAATTATTATAAATCGGATTTTATTAAAAAGTAAAAATTAGTGCCTGCTAAAAATGGTGTAAAGGGGAAAGAATAAGGCGCGTAGGTTACCAAAACGGAGAGAGAAGTGGCGAGGGGAGGTGCGGCGGTGGTGGTGTACGGACTGTAGTGGCGGTGGTGGCGTGTGGATGGTGTTACACGGTGCTTCGAGAGCTAATAAGCTTGAGAAATGCTAGAAATAGGTTGATTTATCGATTGGGAGGGAAAAAGGTCTCTCCGGAAAAATTATTCCGGCGACGGTGGTGCCGGATTCTGCTGGTGCTGGCCGGATATTATGTAAATCCGGTGAGAGAGTTTAGAGAGAGATAGAGAGAGTAGGTGGAATGTGTGTTTTATTATTAGTTGTAAAATGAATTAAAAAATGAAATAAAAGGTTTTTATATTAAATGGGGAGGGGTGGATATGTGAATTGAAAAGTGAGGGTAGATTGTGTAAGATAGGGGCGGAGGGGCCATATATGTCAATTCGGCTAAGCTTTTCAGAAAAACGATTCTGGGCTCATTCGACATAGCAAACGGACTCGAAAAATTACGAAACTTGCGCCTTTATTCACGAAAACATTGTGTATTGAGAAGTCCTACGTGAAGAGTAGAATGCATATGTATATTTGATCTGTGACACTGTTTGGACGCGCTATTAGATATTTTACGCCCATAAAATTTATTTTAGGGTACCTGCCGCCGCATCGCGCGGGTACCCTACTAGTTTTCTAAATTAGTACAACTTCATGATTGGATTTAGAACTAGAACAATAATGAGTGACAAGTGCCAACCACATTCTCGTCCAACAACCAAGCTTTAACTAAATTAAATGATTGCTAAGGAAATTACTACGTGAATGTATCTCATAAACTAATAAACCTATTTTCTTGGCTTATTTTACGGTTTATGAGCATGGTTTAGCACCGGTGGCTTAATGATAAAGCTACTAAAGCCATCGCTTTAGGCCTTTGAATATTTAAGGCCCTCAATTTTCTAGCGCCCTTTATGAGTATATAGTCGGTCACATGTTTTTTTTTTTTTTTTTTTTTTTTTTTTTTTTTTTTTTTTTTGAGGTTTCGATATATGGAAGGCCCCTGTTACCTAGAATTATTAAGGATATGTTTGCTTATCTTTTGTTTATTTTTTTTAAGTTCATACCACTAAGTCATTATTTCAGTTTAAGAAATACGAGCAAGTCTGTCTTTTTATTATTACAAAATGATGCATTAAGCTCATTTAATACTATAAATTCTTATGAATTTTAGCTCATATTGTAAACAAGTTACTCGTTTAAGAATCACACATGCATAGTATCTTAATAAACGAACAAAGATAACCTATTTTTCAAAGAACAAACATGAACACCAATGCCAATTTGTTTAAGTGTTCATATTAGTTCGTTTGTTAAGTTAAACCAAAACTAACGAACCCGAACAAGCCTCCTTCGTGTTGGTTCGGTTATTTAGCCCTACTTATTATCATAAAGTGAAGTTTGGTATTTTCTCTTTCTTAGATTATTTATCTCAATCTTCAATAAACTCTTAGATTCTTATCGTGTTTTTGGTTCGACAATTGGATGTTTTATTAATCAAATGATTCGAAAAGCTAGTATTAAGTGGATAGAAAAAAATGAAAATTTTGGAAAGGCCTCATGTTTAAATCTCGCTTTGGTCTCCATAACGCTTGAGCCGCCCCTGTGCTTTAGAGAAAATGACAAAAATAACTAATTTTACAAACATATTTCATCAAATACTTAATTTTTTATCCAAAAAGCCAAGCTACCCATGAAACTAGCAAGAACTTGTGATTTTTTTTTTTTTTTTTTTTTTTTTTTTTTTTTTTTTTTTTAATCATAAGACGTTGCTAGCAAGATTCATCTTACTAAATTTTTATTAAAAAAAAAAAAAAAACAAAAAAAAAAAAAACAAAAGACATTGCTGGTCTTTAATCTTGCTAAATTTTTATTATTATTAAAAAAAAAAAAAAAAAAAAAAAAAAAAAAAAAACCCTAGTAAGATCTTGCTAGTTTTATGGATAATTTGGCTTTATGAATAAAAACTGAGAATTCGATGAAATATGTTTGTAAAATTAATTATTTTTGTTATTTTCCTTTCTTTTTACATAGGGCAGTGATTCGCACATCATTTTTTTTATAAACACATCATTTTGTACAATACTGTAATGCACAGATAATACACAGTACAACACCATAATGCACAAAATATGATGCAAGAATAAAAAAAGTTGGTGTGCAAATCAACTCCCTTACAAACCTTAAACCACCACCGAGTTAAATAAGCTCAAACAAAAAATAAAGCTAAACAAACGCCTAAAAATAAAAGGACTAAAACTAGAAAAACAAACTCTATCAGATATAAAAAAAAGGTTAGAGAAAAAACACTATCCACTTTGGTGGCTATGGAAGTAGTAGTGATTGGCAGCTGCTGCTCTTCTTCATCCTCCGGAGGTCTCTTCATTTCTTCTCCAAAGGTATTTATATTAACCCCCAATTTTATATAATCAATCTCATTGCTATTATAAACGTAATTCACTTATTACTATTACAGTATTACATTCATTCTTTCCTTTTGTATTTGACACGTGTCGGTTCTCAAGTGGATAACGCATACGCAACTTTTCTTTTTGGGTAGTTTTGAACCTTTTCACTGGTTTTTAAACCCATCACTGGCATAAATATGGGGTGGGGGGGGGGGGGGGGGGGGTGTTTGGGGCGTTTGGTTTGTACTAGGGAATCACTATCAGTATAGGTATGTGAATGTGGGGGTTTAGAGAATGCCTACTTTTGTGGGTTTCATTCAGTGACGGACCCAGGAAAAATGAATGTGGGGGGCAATTTTTTTTTTTTTTTTTTTTTTTTTTTTTTTTTTTTTTTTTTTGACAATAACAACAAAATGCGGGAAAAAAAAAATATCGTAATGATAAATCGAGTATTTTTACTTAGAGATGAATGATTTATAAGGCTTTAGAGCGTTGAATGTTAGGTTTTGGTATGTGGGTGGGGGACAATTTGAGTTTTGGGTGGGGTCACTTTCGAAAAAAGGTCAAAATTTTAAAAAAATTACACTAAAATTTCAACTTTTTCAGGCTAGCCATGGGGGGCACCAGCCCCCCATACTTACACTATAGATCCGGCCCTGGTTTCATAGCAAAACCCATAAACCAAACAACTTTATTAAAAATGAAAGTCATTCCCCTATTCCCATACCCTCAAACCAAAAACACGCTAAACTTAAGACCTTTCACATTTTAGTTAGTGATGATAGTCACAAGCCTTTTGCCAAGTTTTAGGCATGTCTAATATTCTTCAACTTTTAACTATTAGTGGAGCATAAGCTAATTTCCCTACCCTTTGGTATACCCTCGGGGGGTAAGGGTATGAATGTCTACATCCTACCTCCTGTACCTTGCTTCAGCGGGATTTAGTTTTGTTGTTAATCACTATCATTTAGGGGGTGTTTGTTTCGGCTTATATAGCGGGCTTATGGCTTATTTGGTTTTGGGCTTATGTTTCATAACCCCACTTTTTGTGTCTTGTTTTGAAACTTTTCGGCTTATATAAGCCTATTATGTCATAATAAGCTTATGAAAAGTTTCAAAATAAGCCACAAAAAGTGGGCTTATGAAACATAAGCCGGAAATCAAATAAGCCATAAGCCGGCTATATAAGCCGAAACATACACCCTTTAAGTTGCATTGATTGTGTATGTGAACTTCACCTACACTATATTGTTCCCTTTTTGCTCATTCGTTAGCATTTAGTGTAACGCCTTAGCTATTAGCCAACATAGTGTGTAAAGTGAGGAACCAAATGTCCAAAATTGTTAAATGATCTTAGACTGATGATGATTTATATCATGTTCTAACTTTTTTATTTTGTTGCATTTCTATGTGCAGGTTGTGCGATGTAACTCTTTACTTGTTACCTCTGTTAAATCTCGCTTGTGCAATTCAATATCATGTATAAGCATAAATAGTAACAATAGATTAGTAGCTTCTAAGCCTAAGAAGAATGACGAGAACAACAGTTTGTTTTGGTTGGTAAGAAAATTCAGCGCAGGATTTGCACTTCATCATGTTGTACTTTTTAGGAGCAATGAGCGATTATTAACTAAGTTAAGGAAGCATACTATCAGCCTTAGGAAACTAGTTAAGAGTTCTGAGAAATTGAAGGATTTGTTTCCCGTTTTCTGTGTTCGGATTGTATTGGGAATGATGCTGTTTATGGCGGTTACTACTCCTGTTACCAAATCTCCTTCGTGTAAGTTGGATTTTTATGTTTCTAGTCTATATCGTGTTTTAATCAATTTTAGCCGTCTGTTTTAAACTGAGGTGTTAAGCTAAGGGTTTATGTACAGGGGCGCTAACCGAGGAGAATCTTCTTTTCCTTGAGGCATGGAGAACAATTGACCGTGCATATGTTGATAAGGGCTTTAATGGTCAAAGTTGGTTTCGGTACAGAGAAAATGCACTGCGCAATGAACCAATGAACAACCGTGAACAGACATGTATGCTTTTACATTCTCTTGTTCTCTACCTTTTCAAGGTTTATCTATAATAACCTTTATTGCCAAATATATTCGAGATCATAATTACGAATAAGAGTTTGATATACATTTGTTTATGTAAGCCATCGTTTCTTTAATGCCAACTAGTACACCTGTCTTATACATGGTGCTATTTTTGCATCCAGATGCAGCAATAAAGAAGATGCTTGCCACCCTAGATGACCCTTTCACCCGTTTTTTGGAGCCTGATAAATTCAAAAGTTTGAGGGTATGAAGCTGACTTTATCTTCATGCCGCGTTTATTTTACGTATTAAGTTTTATTTGTTCTTTTTTAAATATGCAAATATGTTTGATGAAGGCAGTCGGGAACACAAGGAGCTCTTACTGGAGTAGGGTTGTCAATTGGCTACCCGACTGGAAATGATGGAGCTCTATCTGGAATTATGGTTATTTCAGCTTCTCCAGGGGGTCCTGCCAGTAGGGCTGCCATTTCCCCCGGTGATCTGATTATGGCTATTGATAATACAAGTACAGAAACGATGGATATTTATGATGCAGCAGAACGTCTGCAGTAAGTTATGATTCTTTGTCAGTTAACACTCCCCTTGAACCTTAAAGTAAAGTATAGACTTTTAACTGACTTTCAGGGGCCCCGAAGGAACTGAAGTACAGCTAAAAGTACGAAGCGGATCCGAGATAAAGCAGCTATCGTTAACGTATGTTCATTTGCTTCCTTCCATATAAATTTGCCGTAAGCTTCATATGTGTGTATCGTTTGTGTAAATTATATGAACAAGGTACCAGAATATTAACATGGGTTCCTTGTTATAAGTTTTGGATATAGATTTAAAATGGGTGGATCAGGTGGATTCGGTGACTGGTAAAAAGCGACTTTTTTTTTAATCAGTTTGACCCGTTAGAGATTGAACAAACTCAATTATAACTAAATACCCCTTAACCATAACACTTCATTTGTACACTAGTTAAAATGTACACTAGTTAAAATGTTATGTGGTGTTAGAATCTTTTTTGCTAGTCTGTTGTTTAGGCTTTAGAGGATACGTACTCTTAATGGACTGTAAATGTGGTTTGCAGGCGGGAAAACATTTCGTTAAATCCAGTGAAGTCAAGAGTCTGCGAGACACCTGGTCTGGGAAAGGGTACCTCCAAGATTGGATACATAAAGTTAACATCATTCAACCAAAATGCTTCTGGTATGGTAACTACTTGCTGCTATTGGTTGATGTTGACGTATATATTTCATAAGCTGCTATATAGCCTTTTTAGATCTTTTAGGGGAAGATACACTTTAGAATTTATATAACCCATAGTTGTATTTGTAAAGAACTATTCTTATATTCTAACAAAAAAGCCATTCCAGCTGCTGTCAAGGAAGCAATTGAGACTTTAAGGAGAGAAAATGTTGACGGTTTTGTATTGGACCTTCGCAATAATAGGTAATATTCTTATAAGTTATAACGATCAGTTGTTTTGGGATTCATTTTAAGCATTCTTATTGTAATGCTTTCTAAAAGACGATTAAATTCTGATGCAGTGGTGGTCTTTTTCCTGAAGGAATTGAGATTGCCAAGATCTGGTAAGTCTGCATTAAGTTTCTGCAAAACCGTTTGCTGGCTCTTAGAGTGTTGCGTATCTGGCTTTTATGTTTGAAATCATGGTTAAATGAAACCCATTCGCTTCTTAATGTCCTATACGTGTTTAAGTTTATATCCGTAACGGGTCAAATAATTAAAAAAGTTATAGTTTGAAAAGGAAGTAAGTTCAAAGTTCTTACGGTAAAACTGATGCAAATCAGGTTGGACAAAGGTGTGATTGTGTACATCTGTGATAGCCGTGGTGTTCGAGATATATATGACACTGATGGAACCAATGCAATAGCTGCTTCAGAACCTCTAGCCGTGCTGGTAATGCCGTCTATACCAATCTTTTCATTAATGTTCTGTAATGGCTTTCATTGTTAAGTCACGATTGCGATTTAGATTGCTGTGACTCATGTAGAGTGTGCCAAGCAATTTTTTGTACTTGTGAACAGATTGGGTTGACCCGCAACACTATTGGGTTGACCCGCAACACTGTTTGGCGTGTCAAATATCATCACGAAAAATATGTATTACAACCTGTTTGGCCTTTTTGATGTATTGGCTAATCTTGAGTTTATTCATTTGACCTGTTACATGTATATACAATCCGAGCCAACCCAATAATAAGTAAATGGGTCGAAATGGCCACCTGTAATGGTAAGTTTTTTGGTTCTTGTAGGTGAACAAAGGAACTGCAAGTGCAAGCGAGATCTTGGCTGGTGCATTAAAGGATAACAAGCGTGCAGTGCTTCTTGGAGAACCCACTTTTGGCAAAGGGTAAACAATTTTTACAATACTTATACTTTTAATAGCATTTCATTTTCGATAAAATGTCCTAAAACGTTCTTTATTCACAGAAAAATTCAATCAGTATTTGAAATGTCTGATGGATCTGGCTTGGCTGTTACTGTTGCTCGTTATGAAACTCCTGATCACATCGACATCAATAAGGTTCTCTATCTTCCTATCTCTCTACACACAGAGACTAATCGATCTCTGGTTTTTGACAGACCCGGTATTTTTGACCCATTTGCTTATATGAATGAGTCAGTTGGGAATATGTATTAACGTGAACTACCCAAACGGTCAAATTTTGAGAACATTAGCTAAAATGAATGGGTCAAAACAGGTCATATTTCGTCCAAAGTGTATAATTGTTATACTTAAAAGTTACCCATTTGACCCAGTCATTCAACTTGCACTAAAAGTTACCCATTTGACCCATTACAAGCCCGTTATAGTTTGCCTTCGTTAAAATTTAACTACTGTATAACTGCCTTCCCATTGCAGGTTGGCATAATTCCTGATCATCCGTTGCCAGCATCATTTGCTAAGGACGATGATGGTTTTTGTGGCTGCATTGGAGATCCTGCTTCTGGCTGTTTTCTAAACAAAGCTGGATTATTTTCAAGATGATACACTTGTATAATAAACTCGAATTCCCATTTATTCAACTGTTGTTTATTTGTTGAGAAGTCCATGACTGGCATCTGTATAGTTTGGAAGGAGATTGGACAAGAGTGGTTAATCTCATTGTTGTAATTGTAAATTACTAACATGTAATGAGTTCCAAATCTACAATCATGTTTTAAGTCACTAAACAAACAAAAATCTCTATATTTTGGATTAAGAAAATGAAAGCGATAATTCGACCTAACCTGTCAATTTCTGTTTTGGTCCATGCCGTGTCAGAATTTGCCATCCCTACAAGTAGCGATGTGTTTCGTGAAGGTCCTTTAGCTTCTTTGGATCATTATCGTTTAGCTGATGCTGAGTTTTTCAACTTTTTTCAAGATGATTTCGATGAAACTAATATTAACTAGTCATGACGTCGTCATTTCAATTCTCTATATAGTGACGTGCCACTTTTTTTAATTAGTTAATATTTTTCTTCAGTGTTACAAAAAAGTCTACAAGACCGATTAATCGCTGTCTAGACACTAATCGGTCACCAACCTTTTCGATTTGTGCAAATCGGTCAAATAAGTTGGTCAGCGGTGGTCAATGGTAGTCAACGATTGCCAAACTTATTGGAAATATGCAAATCTTGCCGGAAACACTATAAACACGCTAAAAACTTGTTTTAATCACTTATAGTCGCTGTTTATATCTATTACAAGTTGTTGGTATAAGGTAAATCTTGTTGTAAATACCTAAACTTACCGAAAATACCAAAAACTTTCCGGAAATGCCAACTTCGATTAATCATGGATTAATCCCGACTACATCGATTACAAGATAAAGGAGGTCAATCGACTGACTACCGATTGGCGAATTTTGAAATATTGTTTTTTTTTTTTTTATTATTTTATTTATTTATTTATTTTTTATTTGATATGAAGTTTGTTACTATGAGTATTTAGTAGGGAAATAATGTAAGAAACTACTTTACTAAACACTTTTATCAATGTTGCAAACGTCGATAATCGGTAATCGGCCTTATACCTTGTTGATTTTTGAAAATCGGTGGAAAAAATCGGCCTAGGCAAAAGTCAGTCACTAATCAGTCAAAAATCAGCCGAATCGTTCAAAAATCGGACAAATCGATCAACTTTTAAAAAAATAATAATTTAGGCATTCTACTTAATTTGGGAATCGTTTATTTCACTTATAACGCACAATGGGCCTCATAATCAGGATTTGAGCCTTTTATTGAGGTTTGAAAACATAGTAGGCTTGTAATCAGTTAAGATATTTAGTTTGGTCTCTAGAAATACGCAAAACTTGCAGGAAATTCCAATCCGATTAATCCCGCTTTGACCGATTAATCGCTGCAGGGTGGTCGACCGGCCCGACTACCGCCGATTCCCAATTTTTCCAACATTGTCTTTTATAAAACAATCAGCTACTACAAGGAGGACTATTAATGTAACTTGTAAAACAAATAAGTAAACCCTTTCCAAGAAACATCCTTCCATTTTAGGAAAAAAAAAAAAATGAAAACGATGATGCCGGTGGAGATGTACGGCGAAATGGAGGAGCAAACGATGATGACGTCAGCAATGGAAGTTGATGACGTGGACTCCTTCGATGGGTTTGGTGGCGAAGGTCCTTTATCTTCCTTGGATCATTACCGTTTGGCTGATGACGGCTTCTTCAATTCCTTTTCAGATGATTTCGATGACGCTGATATTAATTAGTAATGATGACGTGGCACTTGTTTTGGATTCTGTTATTGTTAATTAGTTACCGTTGTTTTAGTTTTGATATGAAGTTTGTTATGTGTTGTACGGATACTGATTAAGTTTTTTTTAATTGGATTGATGAAGTTTATGTTGTGTTATTTACAGCGCGTTATAGTTTTATATGATTTGCTGCGTTTTGTTTTTATGGTTGATTGTAGTTAAGTATGTTGCATCACTTGTTTAGGCTTAGAAAATCGTTGCTTACTCGCATTTTAGGGTTTGAGCTTATTTTTGGGCTTATTACGAGCTTATTTGATTTCGCCTTATGTTTCATAAGCCTCTGTTTTCTGGCTTATTTCGAGACTTATCGCCTTATATAAGCTTATTATGATATAACAAACTTGTATAAGCCCATAACTCCCAGAATAAGCCAGAAAATCAGGGCTTATGAAATATAAGGCAAAAAATCATATAAGCTCATAAGCGCACAAATAAGCTTAAACAAACACCCCTACCCCTACAGGGGTGTTTGTTTAAGCTTATTTGTGGGCGTATGAGCTTATTTGTTTTTTCATAAGCTCAAACTTGTGGCTTATTTTGAGACTTATGGGATTATATAAGCTTATTATGATATAATAAGCTTATATAAGCCCATAAGTTTCAAAATAAGCCAGAAATTTTGAGCTTATGAAATATAAGACGAAATCAAGTAAGCTTTAACAAACACTCCCTTAGTATGATGCATGTTTTATGAGTTGGAAAATGTTGGAGGTGAGGCTTGTTTCTAGGGAATGGATCTGATTAGACTGAGTGACTGACTAATTTTAGGCTGCAAAATCAGCTAACTCCTTAGGTAATGATTAAACTTGCTGTCTGCAGATTCTACATGTTGTACTTGTGAATTGTGATGTAGAAGATAGGTTGAGGGATAGTTGCTAAAGTTTCAAGGATGTGCCTACATGCATAATTTTTGATTTGTCTCTTTAGTATTGCGGAATGACAAAAGTAGTCATGTACATAGTTTAAGCTGTTCCATTCTTATAAGATTGATATTTGCATAATGCAGACGGTACATAGTTTGATCTTATTGAGATTTTAATAAGTTCGTAGGCTCATTATTAATATCTTATAAGCTCAAGTTGATGAACTTATAAGCCATAGCTTATAAGCTCAGGTGGATTAGCTGATAGGTTATTAATATACAAGCTTATTAAAATCTGAATAAGCTCAAAAGCCCATCAAATAAGCTAAACAAACACCCCCTTGATTGGTTTCATGACTTTTTTTACAGGGCGTTCTTGAGTTATAATCAAGTAGTTGAAACGTATGTTCTGGCTGTTGCATACTTGCGTATGGTGGTGAGTTGGATAGTGTTGTAGTTAAGGCCTGTTTCTAGGAAATTGACATGATTACACCGACTCTCTTTAGACTTTAAGGTTGCATAAGCAGCTCGAGCACTGCATGATAAAGTGCTTACTCATGCTGGCTGATTCATTTTACATGTAATATGCATATATCTTAGGAGTTTAGTTGAGGGAGACCAGTTCTATGGACGTGTGCGATAAAGGGAATGGTTCTTTTTGGTTTTACATGTATCAGTTTAGCCTGCTACTTGCATAATGACATGCTAAGCAGTATGGAGAACTGCTTTAGAACTTTAAGATTATTCTCCTCTCGTTTTGTGCAACTGGCACAGTAGACTAGTGCACCACACACAGTTATCATCCGATTACACCGACTCGTTTTAGACTTCAGATTTGAAAAAGCAGCTTAGGTAACGCATTTTAAATGCTTATCAGGAGTGCCGTTGCTCATTAATTCCCTGTACTACATGTCAAACCTAGGCTGTAGTAGCTAGGTTGAGGTAGAATTAGTTTCATGAAATGCTCCATAACGATTGAAGTATGCACCTGTATACAAGGTGGTTGTTGTCCTATCTCTTTTAGTATAAGCTCGCAGACTAGTCGTGTTTAGATACTTTTTAGACATTTATAACCTTGCTACTCACATACTAAATACGTGACATATGACTTGAGGCCTGTTTTCAGAGTTCAAGAGTGTCGTTTTCCTGTTTTTGGGAACTGGTGGTAGGGTATGCATATGGGATTAGAGCATCACATAGTTATGATCACTTGATTTCTGTTAGTGCTCGAAGGACTAAAATATTATGTACTTGGTCAACTGCATATAGGTAATAGCCTCATTGGGTTTTGGACTTATATGACTGACTTGTGTTCTTGAAATGATATCATACCGCTAGGAACTGTTTTTATGGTTATTTAACTTGAGTATGTGGAATCATGTTTAGCTATTTGGACATTTTTGAAGATTTTGTGATTCATTGTCTGGTGTCGGAAGGCAAACAATCATACAAGTTGATTTACTCATACTGGCTGACTGGCTGCATCTTTTTGCTTATCATAGCTGTATCATAGCAAATAGTAGTCAGGTCAAGGGAGGTTGGTTTTATGGACACGTGTTATATAGGTTTAAGGACATACCTACATATAAGGCTTTTGCTGTAGTATAAGTTTACAAGCAGGGAATGCTTTTTTTCGGTTTTACATATCTCAGCTTAGCTTGCTACTTGCAGACCATACATGCTACACAGTACTACGACCTGTATCAAATTTTAAGGCTGTTCTTTTCTTGTTTTGGGCAACTGTTGTAGGGTTTGCATTTGATTAGATCACCACACACAGCTATATGTAAGAGGCGGTTGTTATTTGGATTCTTGTTTATTCGAGTTGTGGACTTGCATGTGTTTGTGACAGGTAATCTCATAATCGAATTTATCCCCCTAGCTAACTCCTAAGAACTGCATAGGGTTGCGCATGAGATGCACACAATGCGTGCTGACTGCTGAGTGTTGATGTATGCAGGATATAGCCTGCAATTTTTCAATAGAAAAGTGATTAGGTTTGCAATTTTTCATAGGTCTGACATACAGATGGTAAGTGAGGTTGTGGTTTCGGATATTGTTTCTTGTCATTTGTGCCTGCCTGCAAATGAATTTGGAGGTTGATGTTTTTTAGATTTCTCGTGCGTGAGAATTAGTTGCAAATGAGAGGTAGAGAGTCTTGGTTTTGCTAGAAAATACTGTGTAGTATAGTGCTTGAAAATGTTAAAAGAGTTAATAAGGCTTGGTTTTAGCGAATTGATCTGACAACTATGACTCCTTTTTGAACATCTGAATATGTTAAAGCAAATCGTTCAAAAGAAAAGAAATTCAGTTAGTGCATTCCGGAATGCTTACACATTCTGGTTTTGTGTTTTGCATATCATATTTGTGTCTTAGGAGTTAGGCTTAGGGAGGATTAGTGTTATTGAAATGTGTGATAAAGGTTGAAGGATGTGCCTGTGTTCAAAAATTTTGCTGTGGTATAAGCTCACAAGCAGGGAATGGTTCTTTTTGTTTTTTACATGTTATCAGCTTCGCTTGCTACTTGCAGACTGTAGATTTTAAGAATATTCTTCTCTTGTTTTCGGACAACTGGCGTTAGGGTGTGCATTGATTAGCTAGTTCACCGCACACAATATGGTCACTTAATTCTTGTTACTTGTTAGTGCTACAGGCGCAAATTTGTTTAAATCGGGGCAACTTCTATGCATCATAGGGCCTCGGACTTGCATATTTTTGTGACTGGTGTTCTCGTAAAGAGATTTATATCCCTAACTCTTAATAACTGCATAGGGTTGGGCATGAGATGCACACAGTGAATGCTGATATATGCATATACAGCCTGCAATTTTTCAATAAAAAGCGATTACGACTGCAATGTTCATAGACCTGACATACAGCCATACATATGGTAAGTGAGGTTTTGGCTTCTTGGATTGTTGCAGGTCATTTGTGCCTGCAAATGAGTTGCGAGGTTGATGTTCCCTTGATTCCCCTTGGGGTGAGAATTAGTTGCAAACGAGAGGTAAAAGGGTCCTATCCGAGCTTTTGCTATAGAACCGTATAGTTCTTTGGGGGAATTTCTAACGAGTGGCCATTCCTCACTGAGTTTTTTTGAGTTCATTTTGGTGTTTAGGCTTGCTTTCCTTTATATATAGGCGTGGATGCCAGTGAAAGACCTCATGGAGAATACCTTTGCTCGAAATGGATTCCGTTAGCGCCAGGTTGGTGATTTTGTGTAGGTAAATGGGTGTCAATTTTGTTAATGGATAATAGCAAGTTTCACATAGTCATTCCCTGTTTAGTATGCGAGTAGCCAACGTGGTACTGAACGCTCCTTGATATGTCGGTTGAAGGAATGTATGTTATTTATGAGTCACATATGGTGGATCTTATTGTATTTATCCTTTGTGTGATAGTTTGGATATCGCACCCAAAATTTCCAAGCAAGTGGTTAGTTCTTGAACACAACTTTTACTTGGTTAGCCAGGGTGTTATTTAACTGTCATATAACAAATTGGTCAATGATTGTAAGAACTCCACAAAACCGCAACCCACAAAAGACAATTACCCGTCAACGTTATGTTACAACCATCTGGTTTCTGGTATTCCACCATTATTTTATCGAAACACGGCTGTCCTATCAGATCCCTTCTCACAAGGAGATTGCAACTGAATACCTTTATGATGCGTCACACCTTTTTGATGCATCACATACGCCAACTTTCTTCCTAGATGCTACATTTACACCCATTCTTTGAGGGCGAATAAGGTAGACAAGGGTGCTAAAAATTCCTCCTATACGATTATAAATCCATATGATTGTATCTTACACATTGGTGATTTTATGTTGTAGTTATGAGTTACTTGTTACATACGGAGTATAAGTTACTATGCTAACTGCTTTTTACATCATGCAAAGCGACACAAACACATTGCCTCCTCCCTCCTCTCCCTCCTCGGTACTACTGCGCGCAATCCCCACAACACCACGTCCACTAGCGTGAGCACCCTAGTGACTTTTGAAGTATGTATGAGACGGAAGTGATGGGTCGGTTTTTAGAAAATTCATTCCCAAGTGAATCACATGATCCTTGAACCAAACAACACTTACACTTTGATTCTCATCACATCATACAGTGAAATACATCTTTGAACCAAACAACACCAATATAATATTAGAAAAATCAAAGCATAGTCCTTTATTTTTAAAACCAAGTTAAATGAATGTAACCAAGTTTGATAAGTACCTTAAGATGTTTTAATTTTGTTTTAACAAATAAACTCCCGTACTTAAAAATAGACGCAGACAATAACTTTTTTCAAACATACATGCCAAATTTTATTTTTTGATTATCGACATTCTACGACAACAATATACCCAAGCTTGTCGGAGCGGGGCTATACCCGAGGGTAAAGGGACTACTTTAGAAATATCTCTGACGTGAGCGTCTGCTTGCTTGTGTGTATATATAAATTTAAGTGTGGTCATGTATTTTACAAACATATAATGATAAAAAATCTTCTCATATTACAAGTGTCACCATCTAATCCATTTCATGCTTCAATTTCGGTACATTTCTTACCATATTTAGTTTCTCATCACACAATCCCTATAAATCATACACAAACACATATATACATCGAAACTCACTCCACACCTTTCATTTCTGACAGTCTACATGATGATGCCGTTGAACAGTGTAACAATGTGGAACAGTCTAAATAGGAGGAAAGCTGTGAAAGCAAGTTTCAAGGCTTTGAAAAGCGCGGGTGTTGAGGGAGTAATGGTGGACGTGTGGTGGGGGCTGGTGGAGGAGGTGGCTGGTGAGTATAACTGGGGTGGTTATGCCGAGCTGTTTGAGATGGCGAAGAGGTATGGATTGAAGGTTCAAGCAGTGATGCCATTTCATCAATGTGGTGGAAATGTTGGCGACTCTTGCTTGTGAGTTTTGCTTCTTTTGAGGCCTTATATGATTTTCACTAACTTTGAATTGCATGTGTAACATGGAAAGTGATTTTGACATTGTAGGATACCACTTCCAAAATGGGTAGTAGAAGAAATCGACAAAAATCCAGATTTGGTGTACACAGATCAATGGGGACTGAGAAATTATGAATATCTTTCTCTTGGGTGTGATACCATCCCGTGCCTCAAAGGCAGGACACCCGTTCAGTGCTACTCATACTACATGCGTGCTTTCAGACATAAATTCTCCCATCTTCTTGGTGACACCATTGTGGTAATAACTCACTCCCCCTATAAACCAAATCGATCTTGCTATAAGTACTTCTTTGCTAATACTCCGTATATGAAATGTTCAAATTCAACTAAAATTAAATGAGCTATTTGTGTGACGCCCCTGCAAACCTATCTTTACTTGATTATGTACGTCATGTATACATATAATCTACATAGGAACAAAGAAACAGGTTGATAGGGTAAAATGGGTCAAAAGACGCCCAAAATGTATATCATGTTTGGTCAAATGTATAATTTCAAGCAATAGAAATATAACGACTTCGTGATTGTTGAGAGATGGAATATGGAAATTCCCAGGTACGACAAGGTAAGTCCGTTTTTACTTTTCTCATGTCAAAACCTCAAAGTAGCTTTATATCAATGATTCTGATGTGACCAACTTGCAGTACATGCTTTGTAGCTTAAAAGCCACAGCTGAGAACTACGGTAAGCCAGAATGGGGAAACACGGGCCCACAGACGCTGGTGACTACAACAGTTGGCCAGAAGAGACAAACTTCTTCAAAAGAAAATGTGGTGGCTGGAACGGTGAATATGGCAAGTTCTTCCTCTCGTGGTACTCTCAAATGCTATTAGATCACGGACAAAGGAATTTAACATCCGCTGCCACCATCTTCAACAACAGAGGTGTTAAAATCTCTGTCAAGATCGCTGGCATCCACTGGCACTATGGAACACGATCCCATGCGCCAGAGCATACTGCAGGCTACTACAACACCCGTTTCCGTGATGGCTACCTCCCAATAGCCAAAACCTTAGGCTGTCATGGGGTTGTGTTCAATTTTACCTGCATAGAGATGCGTGACTAGGGGTGCCAATTTCTGATCCGACACGAAACCCAACCTGAAACCGACACGAAAATTAACAGGTTCGGGTTGAGCTAAATAGATTGTGGGTCAGGTTTGGGTCGACATATCTAACCCGTTTATTAAACACATCAGGTTCGGGTTGGGAATAAAATAAACGGGTCGACCCGCCAACCCGTTTAAGTTTTTTTCTTAATTAAAAATTATTTATATTTAATTATATGGGTTAAATGGGTCGACCCACTAACACGTTTAACCCATTTAACTCGTGTAATGTGCTAACTTTTATATATAAAACGGATTAAATGGGTCAACTCCCGTTTAACATATTCAACCCATGTAACCTATTTAACCTGTCAACCTAAGTATATATACGGGTTAAATGGGTCAGGTTCGGGTTACGTGTAAAAAAGTTAGGGTTGACATAGCTGACCCGATGATTTAAATCGGTCAGGTTCAGGTTGGGGTTTTCTGACCCGCCAACCTGACAATACGAACCCGCCAACCCGAATTGCCACCCCTAGCGTGACAATGAACAGCCTCAAAGGGCTCAGTGCTCGCCAGAGAAGCTGGTGCAGCAAGTGGCATTAGCCACACGAGTAGCACAGGTATGTTAAGTTAAGTGTGACTTAAAATATATACGTTGTGTTATTGATTATGTTTATTCTATAATTTAGTGTTCTGCATTATTCCTAACAGGTATCACTTGCTGGAGAAAACGCTTTGCCAAGATATGACGAGTGTGCACATGAACAGATCTTACGAGCAGCTTTGTTAACAGAAAACGAAGAGATGTGCTCGTTTACATATCTAAGATTGAATCAAGAGCTGTTTCACTATAACAACCGGAGGAAATTTGTGGCGTTTGTCAAGAAGATGAGATACGTGCATAGATCTTGGGACCAAGTAGAGCAAGAGGCCGAGTATTTTGTAAATGCGACTCAGTCATTAGTACAGGTGGCCGCTGTTGCACTTATGGCTTGAAAACCAGTTAAAAAATACTCCTTGACTCGCAGGGGTGTTAATGTGTATACGGTATAGTAAAATAGTTGTAATCTGATTCTTTTTTTTTGTAGCTTTGTAGATATCAACGTGGCACCATAAGAAGAAAGAGTGGATATTTAGTGATTATCATGAATTATATTAACGGTTGTATTTAATGTAACACTATCAAGTCGTGAAACTTAAAACCGGATAACATAAAAATCTGAAACATATAAAAATGTTAAAACTTATCAATATGACCTATTTTAATATATTAGATTAGTCATGAATCTATCGGGGTATTTATACATCCTTTTAAAATGGAAAGACACATGTAGAAAACGCGTAAAACTTAAAAAGTACAAGGTTTCCATAAAAATAGAAAAATAATAATAGTACATATAAAATATGACCAGAAGAAAAATGAAATGCATAAAACACGTAGACTGAACATAGTCTAGGATTGGTTACGAGTTAAACATACGCGATTGAACTTTCTTAATTATACGTAAAAGTAAATTTACCTAAAATTAAAATAATAAGTAAAAGTTAATGATTAAATATTGACTTAAAAAGTACGGGTGGTTACATGTTTTGGAGAATGCTGGAATACGATATTAACAACAACTTTCGTGACTCGTCTTTTAATACCTGTCTTATAGATATGAAGATGCGATAACAATATTCAAGAATGTGAAAACAAAAAATTTAGCTCGATAATTTCAGGGGGCGATCGAAATTTTTCAGAATATGGTCAGTCAAGAACTTGCACCAGTATAGATGATGTATAAGTATAACTTTTGTAGCCATGGTGGACTAGTAAGATATTGTTTTTACTTAATGATCCAGGAATACAACATTACGGATGTGTGATTCATCTTTTAGCCCGAGCGAGCTAGTTTGTTTGAGGAAGGATCAGAGAAAATCCCGGATTGTACTTGAATTGAAGTAGATGGCATTGTTCTAGCTAGTGATAAATCACGTCCCATGAGCGATAAAATCTATGCTATGTTGGAATAAACTAATCGACTCCTTGATACTTATGGACATGTTCCTGATACATCTTTGGTGCTTTACGATTCACAGTTAATGATTAGTGATTGCTTTTGGGTTGATTAGTACAAAGCCCGGGACACCGGCCAATTAGAATCATGAAAATTTTACGTGAGAATTGTCATTCGGCTACAAAGTTAATTTCCAAGATTTTTAAAAGGGAAATCATTTCATCATTTTATAGATGATGTTTATTCATGCAATGATGTCTAACATTGGAAAGGATACTGGATAAGCTAATGTTACTCTAGTTTAGTGCACACTATAAGGATATCAATTCAGAATAAGCAATAAGCTTAAGCAAATTGCAAAACAGTTCATGATTCATTTTGTTTTTGGCATCTTATTTATACCGAGCATTTCTTAGTCATTTTGCTCAAACAAGCGATATGGGATGAAGACGAAAATTTTACTCCTTCCCTACTTTTTAAGCCAAAAAAAAAAAAAAAAAAAAAAAAAAAAAAAAAAAAAAAAAACTTTACTAGAATAGTTAAAGATTCATCATTTATATAGTCACATTTTGTTATAGTTTTTTTTTAGAGAATCATCAATGACATTAAACTCAAATAAACAAATGCAGGTACAAAATAAAAAGGCATCTCACCAAACAAGACCCAAAAAAGATGACATTAAACTCCTCAAACAAGACGATTAAGAAGGAAGAGACCCGACAAAAAGACCCGCAGACGGGTTGCAAACAAACAAAACAAACAACCTAAAAACTAACCAAACTATATCTTGACCTACACATGAGTACTAACACACCGAGTCACAAACTAACACAGGACCAAACATACCAAAGACCATTAGATTTGCCGGCCAAGTGATATGAAATGAACCAGGCCCCACCATGATGATGTCAAAGATAGACAACAAACATGTGCCCCTAGTTCAACATACCAAAAAACAAACCATCATATTTGCAAACACTACCTTATATTACAATGAACATTGGTATATCTTTGTGAGTACTTTTTAAGATACGTAGAAACGTAGTTGCGAAAGTGAGGGAGAATGGGGGGATTTGTTTGAGGTTGTTGCATTTAAGGCTGTTGGGTTGTCGTGTGTGTTTGGATAGTTGATTAGTTTCTTTGGGTTTGCGTGTCGGGAGGCGATCTTTTTTTCGTGCATTTACTGTTACTAGCGAGGTGAAAAAGTTATTGATTTGAGATAAACATGTCTGTTTGGGTTGTTTCGTTTGATTGTAGCGATTGTTGGTGTTAGTAGCCCGTCTACACAACGAGATCATATAGTGTGTAAGCTAATTGACAACAAAGGTATGGTGATGATTACTCAGAAGAAGATGAATAAAATGTCGGTTTAGCGCACGATTCATGAAAATTTCGTTAAAACGTTCGTTACATTTACACTCCTAAATGTATACAATCGTTAGGAAATCTTAAATATAAAGACAATTTGATACGTAGGTTGTTTGCTCAAATTATTAGAAATCTTAGAGCATATGCAATTAGTTAAACATATATATTGTCAAACTTAGAAAATTCCCCGTGATGGCAATGGATTTATGAATGAATTCATTGATATTATGCGACTTCAATCTAAAAAGATTAAAACTAGTAATTAGAGTAGTGCAAACAAACAACAAGCCATAAAGGAGCCAATTGCTTAGCAATATTGTTCTACCCAAGCGATGTGGGATAAAAACAATATCTTATAGAAAATTTCTCTTTTCTCTTTCCTCTTTTAAGGACATTGTTTTTAACAAATTAAACCTATGTTTTGTTATTCTGTATTAGATAAAGAGATAAAGATATTCATGTAACATTGTAAAGTTATTTCTTTAAATCAAGTATAGTATTCTAAAACGCTAAATATGGTTTTGGAGTCACGACGACAACGTACTTCGGGTCAATACCAGAAACAAGTCACAAGAGTATATAACTGAGTGAAGTCGATGGTTTATATACATTTTTTTTTTTTTTTTTTTTTTTTTTTTTTTTTATATTTACGATCGCGCTATAAATAAAATAAAGTTTGTGATAATAGATAAAATAGGCTGGCAAACGATCAGTGTATTTGATCATCCAAAACTAAAAACAAAAATCATATGGGTTGGAATAAATTGCAAATATGTACAAGTCTGACAACATATAATAAGCAGAAATTATTGATAGAATTTTCTCACTTAATTATGTCTTAACATTTAACCATGTTTTATGTTGTCGCAGGCACTTAACTACTCTACAGCACTTAACATTCTGCAACTACTTGAATCCAAACATCCAAGAATTGGAGCATTAATAGAAACATTCATATGCAGCCAAGTATATCCAATACACCTATAGTTAATTAGTTAACACATTATGCTAATTTTAGATTGTATTTAAGCCAACTGTTTATTATGTGTAGATGCCTAAAATTCGTCGATTTTTCGAATCATTGTAACATGTTTACTATTTACGCTGGCATCAGCACACACACATGACTAACTTTTTTGACGTTTCGCCATTATATAGTGACTATATTAGTCCATGCCGCAATGCGCGGTTAACCACACCTTGTTATCAAACATTCGATACGTTGATGTTTAGTTACTTTATATGCATGTGTATAAATTGCACTCGCATTTTTATCAACGGATTCGTTGTGATATATTAGGAACATTTGCATTCGCAATTTATATAATTGCATTACAAGGATAAGTTGATTGCTTTATCATATTTTGCTTGAGAGTTAAAAATAAAACACAAAAGAAAAAGTTCAATAGTTAATATAGATTTTCACTTAATGATTGTAATACGCTAAACTTTTTTTAGCATATCACATATCTTACGTGAAGATAATATTACTTTGAAGATACACAATCCATTACTTTGTGGCTATATTAAGCAGCAACATTTCATTTCTTTAGTCTATGTGGGATTGAAGGTTAGAAATTTTCAAAATAAGATTAAAAGGTAACCAGTATCCACGTACTTCTAGAGTCTCATTAGGGCTATGACCTTATTACCAATAAGCCACCTTCTATACATAAAATGATATCCCGAAAAGGTGAACTTCGCTTACTAAGGATGTGTAGTTCAGAAAGAGTCACCATCAATTAACCAAGTTTTTCATGCTGGGTGATTCTTCTTACTCTAAAATTTGAAATTTGACAATGCAAATTACTAAATTCTTATTAAAGATGTATGGTTCCAACTTCATACTAATCAGTACCTTGAGGAACCATTGTTTTGACACGTACATGCATTTTAAGATGTGTATGGCACGTTAATTTCACACTTCTAATGTTGGATATCACAATTTCAAGGACATGTTTGATAAATATTTATATCTTCATATATGGGTTCTAACTTCTAAGGGGCAATTACATAAATCAGTGAAGCGTGCCGTGCCCCCAAAACACAACACTTCAACATCACGACATTTAACATGATGTCCATTCCTCGCTATTTCACTATCAATCATATTTGACACCCGAAGCTTCGTTAAAATATTAAATAAAAAGCAAAAAGAATTATATTGTCGTAATTAGTAACGTAAATGGTTATGTTCAGTTGAGTTAATAAAAAGAATTATATTGTCCTAATATATCTTCCAAATTCGTCAGTCGCGTCTGTCTCATCAAATAAAATATGTCCATTTGCGGATCCATGGTAGTATTTGTAGAAAATGACGAAGAAGCCGAACTCATTGAAACATTTGTTGCACCATATTTATTATAATAAACATCAAATAAATCTTTAAAACATTTAATTTGTTGAAATATTTTTGTGCATTTGTTGCATAGAAAGGGTTTTCTTGAAGCAAATCCAAATCCGTAGTAATCTTTTCAATAAGTAGTTCCACCTCGCTAACGTTAAAACATGGGTTCAATGCGGCGGCACAATTAATAACCGATGGAATTTCTTGAAAATATTTTCTAAGTTTTTCTTTCATAGGTTGAAACATAATGTTATTCGTATCGGCCTAATTTTGAACTCATAAAAAAAATTTTGTTCAAGTATCAAATGACTTGTGGGATAATAAACACCTGATAATAAAGTTATTGTGTTTTTTAAAACTGTGAGGAATACGGTTGCTCTTTTAATAGTATCCCAGTTTTGAACCGAAAATGGATCAATCCGACGCAAGTTGCAAAGTTCATCATGAAAACACATTAAAGAAGCCTTTTGGCGTAAACCACATATAAATTAAACATTTTATATAAGTCAAATTCCATCTTATAGGAACGTCCCAATTAGGGGATAAAAAAAATTAATTCGTCTCTTGACACAATAATGTGTATATGTCGCTTTTACCTGATTCAAATATATATTGTAACATTTATTTAAAATTGTTTTTTATCCGACTCATTTTGGGTGTCGCTAGTCCGTCTTGCACAACTGATAGGGATTTATTGGTACCTTTTTAAGGGGTTATTTAATCCCAAAATCATATAAATATGATCAAAAATTTCCTTAAATCGTTTCTTTTTGTATTTTAGGTACTTGGGACGAGAAATCTGGAAATCGGCAGATTTTGGACGTATTTGGATGAAAAAGTGAAGAAAACGACGAAGTCGTGAAAACCTGTCAGACTTGGAGCTCTGACGGCGAATGAATCTATCTTGCTTTCTTTGTTGGCTCTTAAATTCCCCTTCCAGAAAAATTTTGTTTTTGACCTCCCTCATGTTGCTTCCATGGCGGAAGTGATATGATTTCTTCCGTTCCTCATTTTCGGTCGCTACTTCTCCCCTGAGGAAGGACGTAGTTACCTTCATCAGTTCATCGACAGACTTTGGGATGTTGTCATGTAGACGTTTAATCAACTATGGGTTGGTTCTTCCGTGCATAAATCCGGATTTGGATTTGAATTTGGATTTAAATTTGATGTAAGAGAGAGAAAATGTATTAGTTTATAAATAAATATTTTTTTTAACTTTAAATATTAATTTAAATTTAAATTTGATATTATTAAATATTAAAAAAAGAAAGAAAGAGAGACATATGAATTGGGACCCACATTACTCTAAATCCACCGAATTCAAGCAAGTCAATAGACTTTGAAAATAGTAGTGCGTCAGTGGGGTTGATCCCCACAATCAAATCCCAAATATGTAAACAAATTTTTTATTTTTTTTTTTTTATTTTTTATTTTTTTTTTTTTTTTGTCTTTGATCCAGTCTCACAGTGCAAAAAACTGAAACCAAATGGGCCCTAAATACCTTAAATGTGATCACCGGGTGAACTCAAACTGATATACTCCGTAATATAAAATTGTTCAAATCTTCACCGAGTGCAAATTTACCCATGAATCTCGATTGTCATATTTTAGTGTAGATAGTTTTGGTTTTTGTGTTGTGAGGGGTGTCAATCGGGTTATCGGGTCGGCTATGAGACTTATCGGGTCGGGTCTATCGGGTTTTTTAAAAATTAAAATTAACCCGCACCCGACCCGATAAGCTATCAAGTCTATCGGGTTGCGGGTTGTCGGGTTGAGCTTATCGGGTTATCGAGTTAGACAATTAATCAATCACAAAATATTGTTTTCCTTTGTTCTTACCACTCTTAACCTCCACAGGTGGCTCATCATTAATTTCAATGGAAGTTGATGACATCTATAAAATAACAAAGTAACAAAGTAGCAACAATCACAAAATAATTTATATGTAACATAATGTATAGAAGTATAGTACGTAGTAGAATACAACTCGTTTAATGCTACTCCTATATATATCCATTTATGTAACAAAAGTTAATTAATATGTACGATACATCTCATGATTTATGAATTATGATAGGCTACATGCATGGCCATACAGTGGGCATTATCGCCCAACGGAAATACGTATCAATTTAATAACGAACCTTTTTATCCATTTTCTAATGCTAATTCTTTAACAGAGCATACGTATTCAGTACACTACATATCATCATTATTATCTTATGTGGGTTGTAAACTTGTAACTAATGGACTATAACAAATGGGGTTTAGTTGTATAATTTAGGATTAAATGAGAAGAACTTTTAAAATGAGAAGGATGAGAAATAATTATAACCACATATTAGTGATGCATCGACTTGAATTATATGCATCCCTAATCTTTTATATGCACCATAATATATTTTCTAGCTAAAAATTATATTCATATACATGTATTAGATGCATTTTAGCAAGTTAGAAAAACCCTATATATTTTTCGTCCTCTGCGGGTCAAATTTGTTGCAAGTACTACTTTGTATCATTTTCACTTCAAAATTACTTTTCAAACTAATTGGGATGCATCTAAATGAATAGAGATGCATCTAATTCAAGTCGATGTATCTCAAATATGTGGTTATAGTAATTTCTCATCCTTCTCATTAGAGCATTAGGTGTAGGCTCGCCGTAAAGACTCGCCGTCCGACCTGGCATGCTCAACGGCGAGCCGATGCTCGCCTCTACACCAGAATCGCCTCGCCGTTCCTCTTCGTTGGGCATCTCCCTGTGGCCACGGCGAAGGTGAAAAGCAAAATGTTGCAGCTTTTTTGATTTTCAAAACGTTGTGTAACGTTTATTTTAAACGTTCGTCTTTTTTTTTTTTTTTTTTTTTTTTTTTTTTTTTTTTTTTTTTTTTTTTACACCCTAAAGCATAACATATTATCCCTATATATATTACACATATTTCACACATTTCATTCCAAAGCAAAAATAATGAGTGAATCATTTTATTCCGAAGTTAGTGACTTTGAAGAGATACACGAGCTAGAGCTAATTATCGTAGAGTTCGAACATGAGCAAGAGTTGCAAAATCAAGCAGCCGGTCCTTCACATCGCCGTAAATACATTCGGCGTGAACGTGACGTTGCTGAAGCACGTCTACGGGCCGACTATTTTGGTGACCAACCAAAATATCCTGAAGACAATTTTCGACGTCGTAACCGTATGAGCCGAAAACTATTCTTAGAAATAGTCGAAGGTATTGAAACATATATTGACACTCATGATCCTCTTCCTGCTCATTTTGATTTCTTTAGACAACGACCCAATGCTACGGGTCTAATGAGTTTTAGTGTGATTATGAAATGCACATGTGCCATACGCCAATTGGCGTACGGGATATCACCTGATTCATTAGATGAGTATTTACAAATAGGTAAACATTGTGCACGTGATTGTCTAGATTTTTTTACTATGTGCATAATCCAGTTGTTTGGGAAGGAGTTTTTAAGAAACCAACTGAGGATGACGTTCGTAACTTATACCACGCACATAGCATGGTTCATAAGATTCCGGGAATGTTGGGAAGCATCGATTGTATGCACTGGGAATGGAAGAATTGCCCAAAAGAATGGCAAGGGCAATTTCACAGAGGTGAAAAAAAATATCTAACTATAATGCTTGAAGCTGTTGCGTCTTATGATTTGTGGATTTGGCATGCGTTTTTTGGTGTGGCAGGTGCGAATAACGATCTGACCGTTTTATATAATTCTCCGTTATTCGACGATCTGATTGACGATATTGGCCCTCAAGTTCCGTTTGAAGTATACGGACGTACATTTAAAAATAGGTATTATCTAGTAGATGGAATTTACCCACATTGGGCATCGTTTGTCAAGTCCTTTACAGTTGCAACCAACCCAAAAAATGCCGCATGAAAAGCGAAACAAGAAAATGCTCGAAAAGATATCGAAAGAGCTTTTGGTGTCCTCCAAGGACGTTGGCATATTATTGCCCAACCGGCGCGTGCATTTACCGTGGGCAAGTTACGGAGAATCATGTACTCGTGCATCATAATGCATAACATGATTTTGAAAGATCAAAATTTTGATATATCCGACGCTGCCGAAATATATATTCCGCCGACACCAAATATGCAACAGTCATGGGTCGAACGTTGCGCAACGCAAAAAAGAAAAACCAAAGAACTACATGATAAACGCACACACTCAAGGCTTCAACTATGTCTCATCGAGCATGTTTGGCAACAACAACAATGGGAAGAAATTCAACGAAATAGTAATAATTAGTATCGTTTTTTAGTGTCGTATGTGTTGTATTTTTTTTCCGTATTGTAACTTTTTTATTTGATGAAATAAAATTAGTATGTTTTGTTATTTTTTAGTATTTGTGAAATGAATTTAATTTATTTAATGAAATGAATAAAAAAATAAATGTGTATGAGGTGGGGGCCTTAATGGGGAAGTTGAGGTTTGTTGTTTGGTGACGGGGGTTTGTTGTGGATAGTTGAAGTTGAGGTGTTTGGTGATGTGGCAGGAGTGGGACCCGAATGAGGAGGTAAGCCTCCCCAACTACACCTAATGCTCTTATAGTTTTTCTTCTAATTGGATCCTTACCCATATTTGTATAATTAAAGATGTTTAAATATGTTCATGGGTTATAAAGTTTATTGGGTTAACCTGATAACCCGATAACAAACTAGCTAAAACCCTAACCCGACCTTATATCGCTATCGGGTCTATCAGGTTGACCCGATAAACCCGATAAAGTATATTGGATTCGAATCAACCCGATTCTATAAGGCTTATCGGGGTCGGGTCGGGTCGACCCATATGACACCCCTAGTAGTGACTGTGACTTATCAAGGAAGACTAGTATTAGGGGGCGTGTTGATAAGAGATTGTGTACAGCTGCCCCTCGATAAAAATGAAACTTCAAAAGGAAGCTATATTGACTAAGTTACATCTTTAATCACATGCATTCCCACCTTCACACTTATTTGAAATTCCATAGTACTATAGTAGTATTTTCTTTTCATTAGCCAATAATTTAGTTTGATAATATTATCTACTATAATATCTAAATATTTCGTTAATCATATTAAATATGTAAAGTCATACTGTATTTTCTTTGTGTAATATTTAGACATGTATATCAACGTGGCACCATAAGAAGAAAGAGTGGATATTTAGTGATTATCATGAATTATATTAACGGTTGTATTTAATGTAACACTATCAAGTCGTGAAACTTAAAACCGGATAACATAAAAATCTGAAACATATAAAAATGTTAAAACTTATCAATATGACCTATTTTAATATATTAGATTAGTCATGAATCTATCGGGGTATTTATACATCCTTTTAAAATGGAAAGACACATGTAGAAAACGCGTAAAACTTAAAAAGTACAAGGTTTCCATAAAAATAGAAAAATAATAATAGTACATATAAAATATGACCAGAAGAAAAATGAAATGCATAAAACACGTAGACTGAACATAGTCTAGGATTGGTTACGAGTTAAACATACGCGATTGAACTTTCTTAATTATACGTAAAAGTAAATTTACCTAAAATTAAAATAATAAGTAAAAGTTAATGATTAAATATTGACTTAAAAAGTACGGGTGGTTACATGTTTTGGAGAATGCTGGAATACGATATTAACAACAACTTTCGTGACTCGTCTTTTAATACCTGTCTTATAGATATGAAGATGCGATAACAATATTCAAGAATGTGAAAACAAAAAATTTAGCTCGATAATTTCAGGGGGCGATCGAAATTTTTCAGAATATGGTCAGTCAAGAACTTGCACCAGTATAGATGATGTATAAGTATAACTTTTGTAGCCATGGTGGACTAGTAAGATATTGTTTTTACTTAATGATCCAGGAATACAACATTACGGATGTGTGATTCATCTTTTAGCCCGAGCGAGCTAGTTTGTTTGAGGAAGGATCAGAGAAAATCCCGGATTGTACTTGAATTGAAGTAGATGGCATTGTTCTAGCTAGTGATAAATCACGTCCCATGAGCGATAAAATCTATGCTATGTTGGAATAAACTAATCGACTCCTTGATACTTATGGACATGTTCCTGATACATCTTTGGTGCTTTACGATTCACAGTTAATGATTAGTGATTGCTTTTGGGTTGATTAGTACAAAGCCCGGGACACCGGCCAATTAGAATCATGAAAATTTTACGTGAGAATTGTCATTCGGCTACAAAGTTAATTTCCAAGATTTTTAAAAGGGAAATCATTTCATCATTTTATAGATGATGTTTATTCATGCAATGATGTCTAACATTGGAAAGGATACTGGATAAGCTAATGTTACTCTAGTTTAGTGCACACTATAAGGATATCAATTCAGAATAAGCAATAAGCTTAAGCAAATTGCAAAACAGTTCATGATTCATTTTGTTTTTGGCATCTTATTTATACCGAGCATTTCTTAGTCATTTTGCTCAAACAAGCGATATGGGATGAAGACGAAAATTTTACTCCTTCCCTACTTTTTAAGCCAAAAAAAAAAAAAAAAAAAAAAAAAAAAAAAAAAAAAAAACTTTACTAGAATAGTTAAAGATTCATCATTTATATAGTCACATTTTGTTATAGTTTTTTTTTAGAGAATCATCAATGACATTAAACTCAAATAAACAAATGCAGGTACAAAATAAAAAGGCATCTCACCAAACAAGACCCAAAAAAGATGACATTAAACTCCTCAAACAAGACGATTAAGAAGGAAGAGACCCGACAAAAAGACCCGCAGACGGGTTGCAAACAAACAAAACAAACAACCTAAAAACTAACCAAACTATATCTTGACCTACACATGAGTACTAACACACCGAGTCACAAACTAACACAGGACCAAACATACCAAAGACCATTAGATTTGCCGGCCAAGTGATATGAAATGAACCAGGCCCCACCATGATGATGTCAAAGATAGACAACAAACATGTGCCCCTAGTTCAACATACCAAAAAACAAACCATCATATTTGCAAACACTACCTTATATTACAATGAACATTGGTATATCTTTGTGAGTACTTTTTAAGATACGTAGAAACGTAGTTGCGAAAGTGAGGGAGAATGGGGGGATTTGTTTGAGGTTGTTGCATTTAAGGCTGTTGGGTTGTCGTGTGTGTTTGGATAGTTGATTAGTTTCTTTGGGTTTGCGTGTCGGGAGGCGATCTTTTTTTCGTGCATTTACTGTTACTAGCGAGGTGAAAAAGTTATTGATTTGAGATAAACATGTCTGTTTGGGTTGTTTCGTTTGATTGTAGCGATTGTTGGTGTTAGTAGCCCGTCTACACAACGAGATCATATAGTGTGTAAGCTAATTGACAACAAAGGTATGGTGATGATTACTCAGAAGAAGATGAATAAAATGTCGGTTTAGCGCACGATTCATGAAAATTTCGTTAAAACGTTCGTTACATTTACACTCCTAAATGTATACAATCGTTAGGAAATCTTAAATATAAAGACAATTTGATACGTAGGTTGTTTGCTCAAATTATTAGAAATCTTAGAGCATATGCAATTAGTTAAACATATATATTGTCAAACTTAGAAAATTCCCCGTGATGGCAATGGATTTATGAATGAATTCATTGATATTATGCGACTTCAATCTAAAAAGATTAAAACTAGTAATTAGAGTAGTGCAAACAAACAACAAGCCATAAAGGAGCCAATTGCTTAGCAATATTGTTCTACCCAAGCGATGTGGGATAAAAACAATATCTTATAGAAAATTTCTCTTTTCTCTTTCCTCTTTTAAGGACATTGTTTTTAACAAATTAAACCTATGTTTTGTTATTCTGTATTAGATAAAGAGATAAAGATATTCATGTAACATTGTAAAGTTATTTCTTTAAATCAAGTATAGTATTCTAAAACGCTAAATATGGTTTTGGAGTCACGACGACAACGTACTTCGGGTCAATACCAGAAACAAGTCACAAGAGTATATAACTGAGTGAAGTCGATGGTTTATATACATTTTTTTTTTTTTTTTTTTTTTTTTTTTTTTATATTTACGATCGCGCTATAAATAAAATAAAGTTTGTGATAATAGATAAAATAGGCTGGCAAACGATCAGTGTATTTGATCATCCAAAACTAAAAACAAAAATCATATGGGTTGGAATAAATTGCAAATATGTACAAGTCTGACAACATATAATAAGCAGAAATTATTGATAGAATTTTCTCACTTAATTATGTCTTAACATTTAACCATGTTTTATGTTGTCGCAGGCACTTAACTACTCTACAGCACTTAACATTCTGCAACTACTTGAATCCAAACATCCAAGAATTGGAGCATTAATAGAAACATTCATATGCAGCCAAGTATATCCAATACACCTATAGTTAATTAGTTAACACATTATGCTAATTTTAGATTGTATTTAAGCCAACTGTTTATTATGTGTAGATGCCTAAAATTCGTCGATTTTTCGAATCATTGTAACATGTTTACTATTTACGCTGGCATCAGCACACACACATGACTAACTTTTTTGACGTTTCGCCATTATATAGTGACTATATTAGTCCATGCCGCAATGCGCGGTTAACCACACCTTGTTATCAAACATTCGATACGTTGATGTTTAGTTACTTTATATGCATGTGTATAAATTGCACTCGCATTTTTATCAACGGATTCGTTGTGATATATTAGGAACATTTGCATTCGCAATTTATATAATTGCATTACAAGGATAAGTTGATTGCTTTATCATATTTTGCTTGAGAGTTAAAAATAAAACACAAAAGAAAAAGTTCAATAGTTAATATAGATTTTCACTTAATGATTGTAATACGCTAAACTTTTTTTAGCATATCACATATCTTACGTGAAGATAATATTACTTTGAAGATACACAATCCATTACTTTGTGGCTATATTAAGCAGCAACATTTCATTTCTTTAGTCTATGTGGGATTGAAGGTTAGAAATTTTCAAAATAAGATTAAAAGGTAACCAGTATCCACGTACTTCTAGAGTCTCATTAGGGCTATGACCTTATTACCAATAAGCCACCTTCTATACATAAAATGATATCCCGAAAAGGTGAACTTCGCTTACTAAGGATGTGTAGTTCAGAAAGAGTCACCATCAATTAACCAAGTTTTTCATGCTGGGTGATTCTTCTTACTCTAAAATTTGAAATTTGACAATGCAAATTACTAAATTCTTATTAAAGATGTATGGTTCCAACTTCATACTAATCAGTACCTTGAGGAACCATTGTTTTGACACGTACATGCATTTTAAGATGTGTATGGCACGTTAATTTCACACTTCTAATGTTGGATATCACAATTTCAAGGACATGTTTGATAAATATTTATATCTTCATATATGGGTTCTAACTTCTAAGGGGCAATTACATAAATCAGTGAAGCGTGCCGTGCCCCCAAAACACAACACTTCAACATCACGACATTTAACATGATGTCCATTCCTCGCTATTTCACTATCAATCATATTTGACACCCGAAGCTTCGCTAAAATATCTATACTACATATAAAGCAAATTGCACCCTCTTTCATCTTTAATTTTTAAGATTTCTATATTTAGATTTTAAGTAAAATACAACTAATAAAACATAAAGCACAAGTATGTAAAGCATAATATTTTAAGATCAACATATCTCTTATGTATGTACAATTAATACACCCCATCACCAATTACTACAAGTTAAAAACCAATATTCAAAATATACAATTAATACTATTTAATTCACCCCCTCATCAAAAAATACAACCATTTAATTACAATGTACTATCTAATCACGCTACCGAAGGCCTTTCATGTGAGAAATCTAATTTTTTTGAGAAAGTGAGAACTAATCTTAGCCACTCATTTTATCCTTCTTTAGTTTTGAAAAGAAAAAATTCACATGTGAAGAAAAAAATTTTAAAAAAAGATCGAAAAAAAAAAATTCGGAAAAAAAAAATTTCGAAAAAAAAATTTTCGGAAAAAAAAATTTTGAAAAAAAAAATCGATTTTCACATGTGAAATTTTTTTTCATTTTTTCACATGTGAAAAAAAAATTTCACATGTAAATTTTTTTTCATTTTTTTCACATGTGAAAATTGAAAATTTTCTCATGTGAAATTTTTTTTTCACATGTGAAAATTGAAAATTTTCACATGTAAATTTTTTTTTTCATTTTTTTCCACATGTGAAAATTGAAAAAATTTTCACATGTAAATTTTTTTTATTTTCATTTATTTCACATGTGAAAATTGAAAATTTTCACATGTCAAATTTTTTTGACATGTCACGAAAAAAATTTCGAAAAAAAAAATTTGAAAAAAGAATTTTCGAAAAAAAAAAATTTTGGAAAAATTTTTTCAGAATTTTTTTTTCACATGTGAAAAATGACGGGAAAAAAAATCGAAAATTTTTTGAAAATTTTTTTTCAAAATTTTTTTTTCAAATTTTTTGAAATATTCAGAAAAATTGGTTAACTAGTATTAGACATTAGATTAAAATTAAAGAAAGATAAAATGAGTGACTAGGATCCCTTCTCACCTTCTCACAAAAATATGACTTCTCATTTGAACGCTTGACTATATATATATATATATATATATATATATATATATATATATATATATATATATATATATATATATATAGGGTGGGTTATTCTAAAAAGGGCCTTATAATAAAAAGTGTAGGAATGATTGTGGGAGTGACATGTGTCACCCCATGCCACATCATATAACACATCATATGACCCGTGTCCCCCCACCCCCCACCCCCACCACTCCCCCTGATGAGGCGAAAAATGAACCACTTTTAGGGGGTCATTTAAGCCCAAAATTGAATTTATTTGATCAAATATTGCCCTAAATCGTTCCTTTTGTGATTTTAGGTACTTTGGGAGTAAATTCTGGAAAAGGAAGCAATTTGGACTTTTTTGAGCATAAAAGTGAAGAAAACGGCAAAGACTTAATTTTCCATGCTGAGAAAAGTACTGACGGCGTCAAGAGGAAGATCTTGACGGCGTCAAGAGTTAAAACCATGACGACTCAGTGAAATCCTGACGGCGTCACAACAAGGGCATCAAGACTAATTTTGGTGACGGCCTGCATAAGGTGAATACATGACGGCTTCAGACCCAGATCTAGGCAGTCCGAGAAACTATTTGGCGGCGAGATGACGGCGTCAGACATTTGTTCTTGAGGCCGTCACCCATCAAAATCTATATATAGTTTTCTATTTTTCATTCATAGAGGAGGAACTTGTGTGGAGAAAACTAGGACCGAACTTTGTAAACCCTAGGTCATATTTTATAGTACTTTCAAGGGTTTTCACCCCTTGAATCCTTTCATGTTCTATTGAGATAAGTCTTCTCTTAATTCAATCAATATGTCTATGTGTTGGTTGATTATATCTTGTGCTTGTCTTGATTTCAACATGCTAGGCTAGATCTATCTTGTGTTTGCTTAGATCTAATGAAACCTAGATGTTAATTATGTGTTGATTACTTGTTTATGGTTGTATTAGATGAATGATTTCAATGTTAGGCTTAAGAAAACTGGCAGATCTCCATTGTGTAACATGCTTGAACGTCTTAGGAAACATGAACCGATGTGTACTAGGTTTTATTGGTTGTATTTAATGCATGAGTAAATTCTAATGATCCCATGCTAGGAGGTTCTTAGCCGGCTCGACATAGGAGTGAAGTAGGCGCTCATAGGATTGGGGAAGTAAGTACGCCACCCGATGAATGGTATTAAGGAATACAATCCGTCATCCACACAACTATAACAAGTAATTAACATGTAAAAGATATCTAGGGAGTAGTGAAATCTAAGTAAAAACAATTCTCCCACATATTGCTCACAACTTTAGTTTAATTTAGTTTATTTTCATTTTTAGTATTTTATTTTGATTGCATCTTTGTATTGGGTTAGTTGACTAGCAACTAATTCCGCCAAACTCCTTCAAACCCGAGATTTTTATTTGCTTTTATAAAAAAATATAAAAAATACAAAAAGAATCATCCCTCATCTCTAGACCTAGTCTTTAAGTTTTCTAATCCTAGCGACACTATTGCTAGCTGAACGATCAATCCCCCGGTACTTGTCACTATACTATACTACAACGATCAGGTACACTGCCTGGTGGGGGTTGTAAGCTTCTCGAGATCCCTCGAGAGGTAAAGCCTGGTGCAATCTCTACGCTACCAAGTTTTTGGCGCCGCAGCCCGGGGAATAGTTATTGTCTAGGTTAGAATCTCTTTTTATTAGGTCTACTTGCTAGATTCCTTTCTAGTAAGATTTTATTTTTTATTTTTAGGTTCTCTTTAGTCTATCTTATTTCTTCGTGTTTTTGTTCGTAACTCTTCACCATCCGACATCATGGACGACGGTAACATCTTTGAACCCGTCATCCCACCGCAACAAAACCCACCACTAGATAACCAACCTCTTAGGCCCCGAACCCTAGGAGAGTATTCCCGACCTAGCCACCAAGGCTATCGAAACACCATTGAGCTCACCCAAGGAGCCAATGTGACCCCCTTGCGATCCGACACCATCCGGTTGGTGCAAAGCGGATGTGCATTCCATGGACTTCGTTCCGAAGATCCAAATCAACATCTCAAGGACTTTCTCAAAATCGTAGATTCTATAGACCTTGATGTTACAACTAGAGAGTTAACCCGATTACGCCTATTCCAATTCTCTCTACGTGATCAAGCTAGTCAATGGCTTGAACGTTTACCCGCGGGATCCATCACCTCATGGGATGATCTCACCACTCGTTTCCTTGCTCAATTTTTCCCACCGGGGAGAACTACCAAGCTTAGAAATGACATCTTGATGTTCCAACAACGTCAAAATGAAACTCTATATGAAGCATGGACTCGTTTCAAGGACTTACTCCAAAAAGTCCCTCATCATGGCATAGATCTTTAGCTCCAAGTCCAAATCTTTTATGACCATATCGATCTCTCCACAAGGCGAGCCATTGACCAATCGGCCGGTGGTAAGCTACGTGATCTAAGTGCGGAACAATCATGGGAACTCATAGAAGATCTTGCTCTCTATGACAATGAAAGTTGGAATGATCCCCGTGATTTGAACAAAATGGTTAATGCAATATCTTTGCCTTCGAACAATTCTAGCACTCCCGACCGTAGGATCATGGAACTTGAAGGTCGAGTCAAGTCTCTCATGAAATCTTACGAAGCTCACAAGCCTTCAAGCCAAGTGAGCAGAATTGCTACTGCATGTAAATTGTGTAATGGCCCTCACGAAACTCATAACTGCATGGAGCTTCCAAAACGCGCTTATAACGATTTCACATCATCATACGTTGGTCGAGGCCCTCGAAACTCTGACGAGGCCTATGAGGCATGGAAGGATAAACCTAATTTCAGAGGGTACCAAACGCAGAGCATATCCTTCAATGACTCCTCCCCACTCAAATGGTCCGAGCATTTTCCATCACAGAGCACTCCTAGGCAAAGCTGTGAAGATGCCTTGCAAAAATTCATTCTATCTCAAGAATTGCAGCTCTCTACGCTTGAGGCTAAATTTAGACAACAGCAAGCCGATATGAATAACAAGATTTGTAATCTGTTAACTGCTATCAAAGAGCACGCTGTTAATAAACCAATTCACGCTGATGAGGTTAAAACTGTTACCATCATGAATCAGCCAACTTCTCCTGTGAAAATAAAAAGTCCTAGTAAGCTATTTAAATATCTATCACCAAAAGCGAAAGACCCTGTCAATCACTTAGGACCGATCCATTTCGTAAATACAATCACCACGATATCTGCTTCTACACCTAATCTGAACCAACAACAAACTGAAAATATGGGTCATACAGCTAAAGATGAAACCTCAAGGTTGGACCACGAATTTGCCAAAAGCCCTACCAACTCATTCGAGCAGTCCGCCACGCAAGAGTCTAGTAAATCAGATGAGGGGAAAGAGAGATCGGAAGTGCACACGAGAAATCCATCCATTTTGGGTAAATCTATTATAGAGGAACCCGAGAGAAAAATGGAGGATGTTACTAGTGGGAGTAGTGACAGGACTGAGGAAAGAAACTCTAAAGTTTTCAATATTTCCTGCACTATTAGGAAAAAGCTCTTAACTGATAGTCACATAGATCCTAGCCTCCCCGTCAACATAATCCCCCTTTTTCTATACCATGAGGCCTTCCCAGAACGCATGGTGTATGAGAGAGTCAATAACGCAAGGGTAATAAAAGATTTATTAATCATGATTGGAGAACTTGTTTACAACATTGACCTCACTGTGGTCGATGGCATATATCCTGTCAATAATCTTGCATTAACCAACCTTGTTCTAGGGAAACCATTTATCAATGAATCGGGAGTAATCCTTGATGAGAAGGATGGCAGTGCATTGTTCACCAATGGTGTCAAGAAGGTAATTTTTCGTAGGGGTAATGAGGAGGTGTACGAGTACCGTCCTTCCCTTGAAGGGAATCCATATGGATCAAGGGATGAAGGATCGGGGAGAATAAGGCGACGTGATCCGAACAATCTCAAAATCCCCTGCATGATCGGTCATAAGTATTTCGATAATGTCTACATTAACGTGTTCCTGCCTAAGAATTTTATGTCCCTATTCCATTATAACAATATCTGCAGATGGGGAATGATTTATAGGGGAGAGAATGTGGTTGGTAGAGATCATGAAATCCAGGTATTCGTAGGAAATATGGCGTTCGTTATGGAATTTACAATCGTGGACAACATCGAAGACTATGTCGACCCAAGGTTGTCACAAGTTGTTTTCGGAGCACCCTTTTGTGAAATCACTAATTTAATAGTTGATGACCGGAACGGAATCATGACCTTCGCTGATGGAATTAGGAAGGTTTCATACCAAACGCCGAACAAGAGGAAAGATCTCAAGGAAATCGATTATGACGGGCTTGATAGGCTAAGTTCCCAACTTATTTTGTGTGATGAAGATATTCGGAGAGGATGCAAGAACACTTCTGATTTATCATGTGGGTTCTTTAAAGATGTTAGTAAACTTGGGTCTAAGTATTGAAAAAATGTCTTTGAGTTTGAAGACCCAAAATACCTGCACTATGAGAGCGATACCGATGTAGGAGATGACCTAGAGAGTGAAACCAGCGATGAGGACACGTAGTAACCCATGACCTTGAGTCTAGCTACAAGACTCGTAAATAAAGAAAAGCGCTTCTTGGGAGGCAACCCATGTTTTGTGTGATTTTTATTTTGTTTGTTTGTTATTTGCTTCCGTATGCATGCTTTATTTTTATTGTTGGTAGATCATGTTTCAAAAGTAAAATGGTGAAAATACTTTACCTTGTTGTTTGGCCTAGTCTTAACTTCATCCAAAGGTATTTTTGCAAAAGATAAGTGTAAGGGGAAACCCCAAATATGTTTTTAAGAAACAAAAACCGATCATGATTCTCCACAATATTAAGTGAACATGTATATTCGTATTTGTTAGAGTCAAATGCTTGTATCGAGTCATAATGAAGTTTTGCAGGATTTTCCAGGAAGTAGGACGAAGTTTTTCCAGAAATTTTCCGGAAACTTAACATAAGAATTTATGCAGGTTACTTCTGACGGCGTCACGAGTTTACTCTTGACGGCGTCACGTGTAAAAATCTGGAAATTTTACCAGTTTTGTTTTTCTAACGGAGTTTTAAAGTTTTTGTTGAATTATTAGTTTTATAATCTCCAGGAAATCTGCAAACATCATTCCACAAGCATTATATCTTATTTTATTTTCTAGGATTTATTAGCATATGTAGATTGCCGCCGATTTTATGCGAGGTTGCCTTGTCTGTTTTCTCAGGTTTTACAGGTTATGTATGACAAGAAGATGAGTATTATTCTGGAAGGGAAACTTTGATTGTTCATTTTCTTGGAGGAAGATCTAACCTGGCCACCTTATTATCCATACCGAGCGAATCAGGGGAGTATTTGATTTCATTCGTTTTACTTATTTCACTTTTACATTCTTTACTTGAACATTGGGGACAATGTTCGTCCTAAGTGTAAGGGGAGGGTAAAATGATGATACCTTACAGATACAATTTCGCTTGAGTTTGTTTGTTTGATAGTAGATGTGTAATAAAACTATGAGAAATACTTGTTACTGTAATTTTAGCGCCAAATTTAAAATTTTTTACAACATTTAGGAGTGAAACTTTAGCCATAGCAAGTGTCTCATGGATAGAAGATTGTATGACTAGCACAAAACCGTACTATTGAAAAAAATTTTCCACCCAAATATGTGAGGTTCGCCTTTAGATTTGATAGGAAAAGCATTTACTATTAGTGCTTGATCAGTGCTGAACCGTCAGATTATTATTAACCAAAGTTAATAACTCAAAAACAGCTTAGACTAATGCTCCGTGGAGTACAATGTATCCTCGGGTCGTATTTCCCAACGAGGCGTGAAATCTGTAATAAAACGAAATTTGGGATCGGGTGATTATGAATGGGCAAAGGTGAGTTTGATTTATACTACTGATTTATACAATTTAAACAAATAAGAAAATAACTTTAAACAGTTACGGGAACTTAAAAACGTATACAACTTTAAAACTTACGTCTACGTACAGGGAAAAAGGTGAGTTTTAATGCAAATTTAAACTACAGGGGGTAAATTTGAAAATTATACAAACTTAAACTTAAAAGAAAATTTAATTTAAAAAGAAAATTATTTTTTAGATTATTTTATTATTTAATATTAATTATTTAATTAAAAATGTATTTAACTATTTATTTAAAACTAACTTAATTAAAACTAAAAATAATAAACACTATAAATTAAACTAAAAATTTATAAAAATAATTTCTAAACTTAAAAATGAACTTGAATAAAGTATAAAAAATTAAAATAAATATTTTTGTCTTTTTATAGTTTTTCTTTTAATTAATTACTAATTATTTTAACTAAACTATTTAAATTATTTTAAATTAATAATAATACTAAAATGACTTAGAAAATTATGGAAAAAATTATAAATCTAATTAACCATCACGGGAATCCTAAAAAGTATAAAAACTTTATTTTATATATTTTTAAACTAGTTAACTAATTATTATTCTATTTATTAATTAATATCTAATTAAACTAATTAAATTATGAAAACTAGTAAATGAACAGTATAAATCACAAGAAAATTTCTAAAATTATTTTATGACTTATAAAATCTAGGAAAAATATAAAATATAGGTGTTACCTTATAAAAACTAATTATGCTATTTAATTCTTATTTATTAACTAATTATTAATTAAACTAATTTTAATTATAATAAATACTAAATGGAAAGTTAAAATTATAAAACTTTTTATACAACTATATTAAAGTAACAGAAACTTTATAAAAATATAAATTTCCTAAATACTAATTAAAAAGCTATTTCTATAATTAATTACTTATTTATTATTTAAAATCTAATTAACTAAATTTAATTAAAGAAAATAGGAAATGAACAGTAATAATTATGAATTTATTTTTTTACAAATACCCTATGGTCTATAAGATTTTAAAAAAATATAAAAAGATGTTGTTATTAACTAAAATTTATTAAAACTATTTAATTATTTAATATTACCTAATTACTAATTAAACACGGATTAATTAAAATAATTAGTATTTGAAAAGTAAAAATTATGAAAAAATTACAGCTAGTATATTAAGTGATGAAAAGCTTAGGAAAAATAAGCTTGGTACTACAGCTTATCCAAATAAGCAGTTATAAGCCAAAACAGCTTATTTAAGCTTATATCCCAAAAAGTGGTGTTAAGTATATTATTTAGGGAAAGGATGACGGAACTGGTGCCCCAGAGCTACTGGAAGGGGGTGTGTCACTTATACATGCATGCTATCTAGAGGTCCCAGGTTCGATTCTCACACACCCCAAATTTTTTAAACTTTTTATTTTTTTAATTTTCTTTTTACAAAACTATTAAAACACTAAAAATAAACAACTTTTAAAAACACAACTTTTTTATAAAAGCCAAATAAGCTCAGAATGAGCTTATTTGCTCAACAGTTGGTTTAAAAAAAAACCAAACTTGGATTTTTAAGTTGCAATAAGCTACAAATAAGCTACAATCTAAAAACTAAAACTTAATAAGCTACAAACAAGTTAAGTATACTGGAAAATAAGCAGAAACAAGCATGGAGTACACTGAATGAGCTAATAAGCTGGAATAAGCCACACCAAAATACCACAGACCACAACAGGTCAAAAGTATGAACTTGCAGCCCTCTGTGGGGTCTACAAGAGGGTTCAAAGGTCCAATTTTATTCTTGGTATGAAAAGTTGGTCAGGTTAGCTTCCCAATAAGCCAATAAGCAGAGCTTATGGCTTATTAATTAGCTGTTGGTGGGCTTGTGAAATCGGGTCCAAAGGCTGAGTGCTCAGTATACAATATCAAAGTGGACAAAGTTCAAGGCTTATTTCATGTGGGGTCCACTAAGGTTAAAAGCTTAAGCTTAGTTGAATAAGCTAGTCTGCTAGCTTGTGAGAAATTTGGAAGCTAAAACAAGGCTTGGGGCCCACTGATGTGGCCACAATCCACCACCAAAGGTGGTGGTGTGGTGGTGAGTAACTGATGCACAGGGCAATCAGTTCCCCTGCAGGTCTCTTTGAGGCCTTGTGGGACCCATTAAAAAAATTCCAAAAATTTTGATAAAATTACTAAAAATCAACAAGCTGGTAGTGAGAAAGCTTGTAAAATCTCAGGTGCTAATTCCTAGAATCAAGATAATTACAGACCTCCAAAGTTTGAACAATTTCACATAAACAAGTTTTTGACTTTTCAAGATTTGTAACCCATTTGACTTTTGTGAATTTTAGCCTATACCCACTGATTAGATTTGATGTTTTAAGATGTTATGAGGCTACTTTAATCTATCTTTTTAGTTTTTAAACCAAATCCAAGGTTATGATAACCTAAAACCTTGACAGTCCACAGTTATGAGATTTGAGAATGAGATTGACTTTTTTCTCAAAAGGGTAATGGTTTTTGTGATTTGGTTAACTATCTTA
Source organism: Artemisia argyi (assembly GCA_030686995.1). Lineage (NCBI taxonomy): Eukaryota > Viridiplantae > Streptophyta > Magnoliopsida > Asterales > Asteraceae > Artemisia > Artemisia argyi. The sequence continues at coordinate 21,560,076 of CM060685.1, read as the reverse complement.
GACCTATTGTGACTTGTTCAAACAGCAAATAACAACAAATAAGCTTTGGAACATAAGGTAACAAGCTGATCCAAACACCCCTTAAATAATTATCTGAGATGATTTTTCAAAGAGACTCAAGTAATTTTGATGTGCAATTGAGCAATTATGTTTAAGGCTTGTTCACAAACACTCAATAAGTAGATTTCAGTCAACAATAATAACTTCCAATAAGCACAATACAAAATCTAATATAGAAAATTTTAACAATACACTAAGAATTTTGCACAACTGATCCAACACTTATAAGTTTAAGATATCTAACACCTAATTTTACCATAACAAGCATAATAACACCTAAGTTAACACAAATACACAGTTTCACACAATACACAGTAGAACCACAATATTCAAAGAGAAAACTTACAATTTGCATTCCAGCAGAAAACCAAGAACCAGAACCAAGATCACTTCCTAAACTCCCATGAGTTCTAAACCAGGGCCATCCACAAGTTTACCCTGCTCCTTGTATTGTCCTTGCCTTTCATTTATTATTTTTTTTTATTTTCTGTTTATTTAAATTTTTTTATGTTAATTATTTGATGAAATTTAAAATGCAGTGGAAACTTGGATTTCTTAAACAAAAACTTATATTAATTGAAAATGAACAAAGTACAATACTAAGAAACTGAAACTTGAACTGAAATTATAAACTACAATTCTTAACGACATACATGAAATTTAAAATTAAAACTACTCTCTTACTTCCTCAGCCTCTTTCTCCTTTTATAGCCTTCAATACTGTTCCAGATGTCCTCTTGAGCATTTCCCACCACTTTTGAGCCTTGATACGTGTCCAATTGATGGTGACTGTTCAAATGGACTTTGGCGCCAAAATCCCAAAGGTTGCTTGCAGCCTGATATTAGAGCATTAAATGCATTTAGGATATTTGTGATGTTATAGGGGACAATTTGGAGAGTAGGGGTGATTGATGTGATGGTTGCAGGGGTGATGCAGGGATGGTGGAGTAGAACGTGTCCAATTGTGGAGTAAGGCTAAGGTTTGAGGACTCTTGGAGAGGGTTACACGTGGACTAGAGGTGGAAAGGTGATGGCAAGTGGGGGTGGTGTATGGTGGATGGTGATGCAGCAGGTGAGGAGGGGGGGGGGGAAAGGTTGAAGAAGGTGGATGTGGTGTTGGTCAACGCGGGTCAAAGACCCGTGTTAACAAAAAGGGGAATGGGCTCAGGTTCTTTTGGGCTTGGGAAAGAAATAGCAGGCCTGGGTTTTGGTTATTTTGGATTTGGAATTGGATTTTGTTATTTTTTTTTGATCCGTTTGGTTTTGTAAAGTTTAGCCCAAGGACTAAACTTGTAAAATCTGAATTCCAGGGACCAAACTTGAAACTTTTCCAAATTATATCACAAAGGACCTTTCTTGCCATTTAAAATATTATAAGGACCTTTTTTAATTTTTTTCCAAAATAAAACAACCGGGGACCATTTTTGCCAAATTTATAAAGTTTGAGGGTAAAAAGTGTAATTTTCCAAAAGTTAATCAAAAATGACTTGATTTGTTAATTATGAATAGTACAAGGGTATATTTTGATAATTTTCCATTTTTAAATACCCAGGGACTATTTTTGCCATTTTTGAAACTTCAGGGACCATTTATGTAATTTCCTCAAACTTTTTATCCAGGGATTAATTATGATACTTTGTGAATTCCCAAGGACTAAAATTGACTTTTCTTTCCAAAATAAACTTCCAGGGACTAAAACTGTCAAGTTTTGAAACTTGGGGGACCTGTTTTGCCATTTGTGCAATTTTGAACTTTCAAGGGAAAATTTGTTATTTCATGATTCCTGGGGGACTTTTATTGACTTTTCTTCAAAATAACTTTCCCAGGGACCATTTCTGACATTTCTTGAATGTTCAAGGACTGATTCTGCCAAATGTGCAAACTTTGCACGTTTTTCATCCGTTTTCAATCCTTTTGCACCTGAAACATATAAAAACACATTTCAAAGATATTTATAGTATTATGTGGTATTTCTATGTGTTTTTAACTGTTTTTTGTATTTTAAACAGGACAAAAATGATGAGTTTTCATGAACTCATCAGTGCTTATGAGTGTACTGGTAGCATTTAGATTCTAGAACTTGCGTTAGTGATGCATCCCGAGACCGCTAGTGAGACTACATTCGTGTAGTAGGATTTACTACATGATAAGAAGCATTAGGATCACCCTTGTGTTAACCTCGTATCATAATTACTTGACCATTTAAGTCATATTACTTGGCTAGTTAAGTCAACTAATTTTTCCCACACCCTTAGCGTTGTACTCATTTTTAGTACACGAAACCCCTAGTACACCCCTCCGAGCTTATCTTTTCGTTTCTAACTTTAAGCATTTTACTTAAAGGAAGAATTTGTTACAACCCACTTAAATGTACACCCAAATCGCCTGAGCTTTCCGTGTATGCACTCATCTTTAGTGCATTATTGTTATTTGTTAAACCCTAAGTTAACTATCTAATTGATTACATGGTTGCTAAGTCGAGTCATATCCTTGTACATATTGTTTTGGGACGACTGGGACTCATGGGTAAAGTACTTATTTTATGGAGTAATGGGGAAGAACATCTTATATTACCCCCATATGTACGTTAATCTTAAAAGTACTCCAAGTGTTTTGATTATCTTGATTCGAGTCATTAGATTAGTTTATTGTAAAGTATGTAAAAATTCAAGTGTAAGGGGAATGTTCATCCCCTATGATGTATTATTTTGGATGGTAGGGTAAGAGTGTATGCAAAAAAATAAAAATAAAAAAATAAATAAATAAATAAAATAAAAAGAGAGAAAAACATACGGACTACCATCCCTTTTAATTCTATGTTCATTTTATGTTTTTGTTATTTTTGATTTATTAGCTTAAGTCGAGTCTAGTCTTGGCTTAGCAACGCCATATTGTACATGTAATTAACTAAGATTGTTAACTCGCCACCAGTAAAGACTGCCTATATCCAACAAAACCGTGTATTCCATATCCCTACACCTAACGTTACAACCCTTTAAAAGACCTCTTTGATAGTTTATCCTAGGTGCTTACGCCATGTGGTGGAAGTTTGATCCTTTCCCAAGCCTATGGTAATCTATTTTCCTATGACAGGTAGTGAGAGATATTTTCCGTTTCCATATTGTGATATTACTTTATTACACCCGAGAGATGTGAGTATCTAAACACTATTTGTGAGGTGCTAGTATATGACCTCCGTGCTTGTCTTTGGTCTTTAGTGGAACGATTATTTGTTGTAATTACTTTTATATTAGTGTTAAATGACCCCTAACTTGTATTTTGATTAGAATAATAGTGCATTTGCTTGAGGACAAGCAAATCTCAAGTGTAAGGGTATATGATGAGGCGAAAAATGAACCACTTTTAGGGGGTCATTTAAGTCCGGAATTGAATTTATTTGATCAAATATTGCCCTAAATCGTTCCTTTTGTGATTTTAGGTACTTTGGGAGTAAATTCTGGAAAAGGAAGCAATTTGTACGTTTTTGGAGCATAAAAGTGAAGAAAACGGCAAAGACTTAATTTTCCATGCTGAGAACAGTACCTAACGGCGTCAAGAGGAAGATCCTGATGGCGTCAAGAGTTAAAACCATGACGACCCAGTGAAATCCTGACGGCGTCACAACAAGGGCGTCAAGACTAATTTTGGTGACGGCCTGCATAAGGTGAATACATGACGGCGTCAGACCCAGATCTAGGCAGTCCGAGAAACTATTTGGCGGCGAGATGACGACGTCAGACATTTGTTCTTGACGCCGTCACCCATCAAAATCTATATATAGTTTTCTATTTTTCATTCATAGAGGAGGAACTTGTGTGGAGAAAACTAGGACCGAACTTTGTAAACCCGAGGTCATATTTTATAGTACTTTCAAGGGTTTTCACCCCTTGAATCCTTTCATGTTCTATTGAGATAAGTCTTCTCTTAATTCAATCAATATGTCTATGTGTTGGTTGATTATATCTTGTGCTTGTCTTGATTTCAACATGCTAGGCTAGATCTATCTTGTGTTTGCTTAGATCTAATGAAACCTAGATGTTAATTATGTGTTGATTACTTGTTTATGGTTGTATTGGATGAATGATTTCAATGTTAGGCTTAAGAAAACTGGCAGATCTCCATTATGTAACATGCTTGAACGTCTTAGGAAACATGAACCGATATGTACTAGGTTTTATTGGTTGTATTTAATGCATGAGTAAATTCTAATGATCCCATGTTAGGAGCTTCTTAGCCGGCTCGACATAGGAGTGAAGTAGGCGCTCATAGGATTGGGGAAGTAAGTACGCCACCCCATGAATGGTATTAAGGAATACAATCCGTCATCCACGCAACTATAACAAGTAATTAACATGTAAAAGATATCTAGGGAGTAGTGAAATCTAAGTAAAAACAATTCTCCCACATATTGCTCACAACTCTAGTTTAATTTTGTTTATTTTCATTTTTAGTATTTTATTTTGATTGCATCTTAGTATTGGGTTAGTTGACTAGCAACTAATTCCGCCAAACTCCTTCAAACCCGAGATTTTTATTTGCTTTTATAAAAAATATAAAAAATACAAAAGGAATCATCCCTCATCTCTAGACCTAGTCTTTAGGTTTTCTAATCCTAGCGACACTATTCCTAGCTGAACGATCAATCCCCCGGTACTTGTCACTATACTATACTACAACGATCAGGTACACTACCTGATGGAGGTTGTAAGCTTCTCGAGATCCCTCGAGAGGTAAAGCCTGGTGCAATCCCTACGCTACCACCCCCCCCCCCCCCCCCGCCGAATTTTTTTTTCCCGCAAATTTTTTTTTTTTTTTTTTTGGCAAAAAATTTTACTGCATCATTGTTATAAATTTACTGCATCACGGTTATAAAGTTACTGCAGCACGTTTACTACATCACAATTATGATTTTAGTGCATCACGGTTACTGCATTCATGGTTTTAATGTTACTACATCATGGTTATAAAGTTACTGCATCATGGTTATAAAGAAACTGCATTATCATAAGTTTTTTGTATCATATATGTATGTAACTGCATCACAATTAAAATACGATTCTTTTTTAAGTTTTGGTGCATCTTTATTATAAGTTACTGCATCAGAGTTAATAGTTTAGTGCATCAACTATGTTGTAGTAACTTATAACGTTAATGCACTAAAATTTAAAACTGTGATGCAGTATCTTTTATAATTGTGATGCAGTAACTTTATAACTGTGATGCACTAAAAAATTTGGCGGGAAAAAAAATTTTTTTTTTTCTTTGGCGGGATTTTTTTTTTTTTTTTTTTTTTGCGGGGTGGGGGGGGGGGGGGGGTAGGGTGACATGTGTCATATGATGTGGCATAGGGGTGACACATGTATATATATAAGGGCCTTTTTATTTTAACCCATACATATATATATATATATATATATATATATATATATATATATATATATATATACTTACTAAAATTAAATATTCATCCAAAATTTCGTAAACACTATCATACGGATAGGGGTGTTAATCGGGTCGGGTACGAGTTTGGGTCAAATCTGGTAGAGTCAAAGTCGGGTCAAGGCTAAAAATAACATACCCGAACTTGAACCTATTTAAACTTGGGTTAGTCGGGTTCGGGTCAACTCGAATATGAGTAAATTGGTTAAAAAAATGATAATTTATTAAATTATATCAAAAGAAAAAAAAATCTTCGGGTTAATCGGGTCGACCCGAACCCGAGTTAGCCAAATATTTTCAACCCGATGCCTGACCCTATTTAGTATTCGGGTTACTCGGGTGGACCCGAATAACCCGAATTCAATTTTTTACCCGACTAACCCGACCCGAATAAGCTTGGTCGGGTTCGGGTTTTTTTTATTTGACTCGTAATTTATAATTTTAATTAGCCTATTTTCTCCAAAAATAAAGCATAAAAAAGGTGTATAAACATATCTTTCTCCCCCAAATTATTTCACTTTCACTTCCTGCCGGGAACTAATTTTTCCCCAAATGTTCACACACTAAACACACAGTTAGATTAATTCACGAATAAATGGAAGAAGAACATGAAATCACCGATCAAAACGTTCGCAGATTGGTTAGTTACACTTTCCGTTATCAATTAACCATTTTCTAGCCCTAATTTCATAACCCAGGGTTTCACTTTTTTACTTACTTGTATAATTACATGTTTTTACTATGTGTGTGTGTTTTATGATGATAGAAACGACCCAGGGTTCCGACGAAAGCTTTTGACGGGATGTTGAGCCGAATTAGGGACGAATTTGAGTCTGATGATGATTTTGTTGGTGAATTGGAGCCGAGTTAGCGGAAAGTGAATCGGAGTTGGCCTGCGGATGGTGCGAAGGAGGCTGTTGCGGCTGCGGGAGTCTCGGTTTTGAAAATGTAACCGGTATACCGTTTATCCTCGTATGTGTTGGTTACAGTAGTTGTGATGTTGTGTTATTGAATACGGAATGTCGTATTTTTGTCTGTTGTTTTGTTGTTGCGGTAATTTGTTAGGTTGAATGAATTATGTATTGTTAATTCGCATTTGATTAGTTAGATAATAATAAGTTAAGAGGTTTAATAGGTAGATAAGTTTCGTTATTGAGTGCGATTTAGTGGTTGGATACGGGGATTAAGTATGTTTATGTCGAGTTTTTGATGGTGTGAACGTTTCGTGTAAAGGTTGCATCTTTTTGTATACTTGTAGGTTGTAGTTTTATGTTGAGATTGGTTCAAATTTGAAAGAAATGATAATATTTAAGTTTTCTAAGCTGAGGTTATTAAGTGGTACCTTTCATATTTATATGTTTTAAACATGCTTATTCGAATGCATTAGCAGGTCTGTTTGCACATTGTCATCTGTTTCGTGGATCTTATGATTTGTACTTACTTGCGGCTGGTTTTTTTTTTGTTTTTGTTTTTTGCTGCAGAAGTACTCTTGTATAGCCAAATAGTAGACAAATTCAAACATAGGTTCGTTCCATTTACAATCTGTTTGACCCAAATAGTTTGAAAAACTCTCTGTTGTTTCCTTATTTATTTTTTTATTCATTAGTCTGTGATAACTATCTTTAATGTAGACATTCATTAGTTTGAAAAATCATCTTATTATTTGTGAATATATTGATGCATATGTGTAGTTCTTTCTAGGATCCTATATATGTATGTATGTGTAGCAAATTTGTATCATCTCCGTTGTTGACTTGTTGTTTCGAGTGAACTTAGGCTGCTATTTTAGTCAGTTTTGGACTTTAGGCTGCCTTTTGGAGTTATTTTAGCTGCTGAATTCGGTCATTTTTTGCTTTAATATTGGGCAATGGTTGGTGTTTCGGGCACATCAAGTATCGTTACTCTTACTGCTTGCAAGCTTTTGGACTTTTGATGGTCGGATGCAAATGGCATTGGTAAATGGTTATATGAAATCAGATAGATACTTATGTTGCTGTGCAGATGCTTTATGTTTGTGTATTGCGAGACATTTGATAGGGTAACCAGCTTAGGTCCACATCAGCTGACATGGCATTGGTAAATGGTTAGGTGTCGATTTGTGATTGAGGATTCTTAAAAGTCAAGCATCAGTTGACTTGAGTTATGTTTAGGATGTAGGTAATGATTTTGGTTGAGATAAGCTTTGGCTGCCGTTTACGTTTACTGTGATCACATGTTTTATTACTTTGGCTGCCGTTTACGTTTACTGTATTAGTTACTGATTAGTACTTTGCAGATATATAGAAATTTATATGATGTTCACATTCTGTGATCGTTTGTGATAAGTGTAGTTTTGGTATGTATCAGACCTTAAATAATTGCAGTACTGGAAGTTAACATAATTTCGGTTGATGGTTCACACGCTAATAATAACTTTTGTTTATATGTAGGTTATGAGAGATGGAGAATTCAAGTCATAAAAGCCAACATATGTCAGGGAAAACCAAGGTGAGATTTGTAGGTTATCAGCAAATAATTAATTATCAGCAAACCCTTTTATTGTATAGGAATAGCCAACTAAAATGTATCAGTATGGAATTATGGACAGGGAAAATAGGAGATTACCAAATGCTTGTTATCAAATATATTAAATGCTAGAATCGTATATACTACCAAGTTTGATCGAATGTAACTACTGTCATATCTGAGTTTGATTGTATCAATGAAACAAAATGATTGGAAATTAACAAGGAACCTCCTTTTTTATTATTTACAGATATCTCATCTTCCGAGAGTCAATTGTAACAACTCAAAGAGAATTTTGTTGACTATGAAAGGATGTTTTATAGTTTCTGATATAGGATCTTTTGCAATGATTGAGGCATTGCCCTGTGGTTTAGTGTTCACACGCACACACACATTTTTTGCCGCAACTGGTTAGGTTACAGTACCAATGAAAGATCAGTAGTTAATATTCAAATTTGGTTAGGCTAATGGTTTAGACGTTGATAGAGATATCAGAAACACTTAGGTATGTAATAGGCTGCAATGGTGTTATGTTTTCTAGATGTTATGAAAATGTAATTGATGTGTAATTTACCCTTCTACCTCTCCTAAAGGAACTCTTTCTGGTATGGTCAATCACTAATGGAATTTAATATGTCAATGGATCCTATGTGACTATTAAACTACTACTTTTTAATTTTATTTTTTATATAGGATCTTGCAAATGAACTTGAAATGTTCATAGTAAGTGAAATGAAGAAAGTCTTTTTCACTATTTGGGGCTCGACACTCAAGTTTACTTCATTTGCATTGCACATTGAGTGTCCCCGTTATTGGCGATATCATCTTCCAGGTTTGCCTTTGGCTCATTACTTTCTGTGCAGTTCACCTTTTCTATCTGATCAGTAGATGTGCCCATGTTTGACCCCTGTTCAGCTGTATATATGAATGGGTCACTTTGGGTTGTATGAAATAATTTTGGAATAAGTAATGGTTGTTTGCTTTCCTTGTTTAATGAACCGACTTAATAACTGAAATGACCATTATAACCCTTGAGTCATTAGTAGTCAACACCTTTGTAATATATTTTATCCCAACAGTTCGATATAAATTAGCTCTGATGTGTATTTACCTTCATAGGTTTATTGTATATGCTGTCTTCAAAGTGAGCTTTTATATCAGACATGCATAGGCGGCTTTAATGGAGGCGTGTGGGCTAATCAATAGAAAGGGAAAAAGTCATACCTGGTATATTTCAGACATTAGTAATGGGTAACCGAGATAACATTAAATCTTGTATGTCTCGACTGCCTTTTAATATGGGCTTTCTTTGGAAAGTACTTTCAGACATTAATAATGGGTAACCGAGATAACACTGATGAGATGTCAAGCACCGGTGCTTCCATGCTTCTATAAATCATTAAGATGTTTGATAAGTATGATCTTTATGGTCAAGTGACATATCCTAAACATTATAAGCAAAGTGAGTTTCCTGACATCTACATTTTATTAGCAAGGACTAAGGTAAGTCATAAAGATATATAATCATCTTTGTTCTAAATATACATCGAGATATATAAATTTTGTATTATTTCATTTGGTAGGGTGTTTTCATCAATCCAGCTTTCATAGAGCCATTTGGGCTCACTTTGATTGAGGTATCTTATGATACTTTTAGCAGTTGAGCTATTAAATTGTTAATTGTTATACACTTATACTATTAGCATATTTGTATTAAATCTTCATTGAACAGGCTACAGCTCATGGGCTACCAATGGTTGCCACAAAGGATGGAGATCCTGTAGATATACACCGTGTAAGTTGCATGCATTTCATTAATTGTTCTTATGTGAGTTAATCAAAACAAGCTGCAAATTGACCACATTTACCATCACATGTACGTGACAATGGTTTACTTGTTGAATAATTAAGTTTTGAATGTAAGTGAAATTGAGTGTAGCAGAATCATTGGGTTAAAAAGACATTAAGTGTAGCAGTAATTATTTATTTATGTTCTTTCAGGCATTTTGTTGGGACGGTTGAATTGTACCCAGAGCTGCGGCCACTGAAATTGAGTTAGCGAGAAAGTTGAAGGAATTCTCTTTCACAGAGACAGGGTATCATTTACTTTCTTGGCATCGTTACTTCTTTATTTACTTGTAGTTTCATAGTGATGCAAGCTGGTTTATCTTAGACCAATCCTGATCCAAGCAGGGAAAAGTTTAACATTTTTTGGATTAAATCAAATTTATTTAACTTCTGTTCTATCAAATTTATTTAACTTCTGTCATTGTTGTCATTGCTCAACTCAAAATCCAACTTGTGACGTCTAATAGAATAAATGAAGCTTCAGTTCAACCTATCAATTTGTAACGAGAACCTAGAATCTGTGAAATGACAGATCCACTATTCGATTATGCCATGTTACTAGCTGTCTTCCAGTCAGCCTGTAATTAGCGAGTCAAGGTGCGAATCTAGTCCAATTCCTGAGTCATCCCTAATAATGTTCAAATAAAAGCAATAAGTAAAAGAGGTGTTAATAAGAAAGTTCTTAAAGTTCCTTCAATAGAACAGAAGGTGAGTTTCTCCCTCTTCTAAATCGTGTGCATCAAATTTTGTGTAGATTATAAAGAAATAAAAGAGAACTGGATATATTGTTAAGTACTTAATCCTATGTCTTGTAGGTACTTGATGCTACCAGCAACGACCCATGGGGTCCACATGGAACTCATCTTACTGATATTGCTCAGGCTTCAACAAACTAGTATGTCACATTTTTTGTTTTTTTTGGTCATATTGCAGAACGTAATGAATAATTTTTGGCCAAAATAAATTAATCTTATATGATGATTTACAGCCATGAATACCAAATGATCATGTCAGTAGTTTGGAAGCGTCTTAGTGACAGTGGGAAGAACTGGCGCCACGTGTACAAGGGTCTGACTGTTCTTGAATATTTGGTTGCAAATGGGTTGGAACGTGTCATTGAAGATATTAGAGAACATGCATACCAAATAGAAGTACGATTTGTTTTGCCTTGAAACTTTATTATTAAGTTGTTCAGTTAAGAATCAAAGTAGTTATAAAAATGCTCATTTTTTGTGATAGAAATTGTCGAGCTTTCAATATATTGATTCTACGGGGAGGGATCAAGGGAACAATATAAGGACGAAGTCACAGATTCTTATCGCTCTTGTGAATGATAAAGATAAAATTCAGGAAACGAGAGAAAAAGCTGCTGCCAGTAGAGACAAGTGAGTATTTTTAATAGATTTTGCCTAGTGCTATTATGCATAATATGCTGGCAGAAAAGATGTCTGTCACGCCTGATGTGATTATGCCACTTTGGAAGAAGGTTTATGTTTTAGTTATAGTCAACTTGTAAAATTAAGTGGTTAACCAGAACATAGTTGGCACAGTTCATTATTCAGGCAGCCTATTAGAAGTGATCCTCTTTTGTTGTAGATCCGTGATGCTCTGGAAGTGGATGACAATAACCTGGATGCATTATGCATATGCTTGTGACTTGGAGCTTAAAAACGATGACTGGGTCAAGGTAAAAGATTTAACATAAGTGTTGTAGGCATGTTAGTGATGATAGGTTATTGGTTGGTTTTGTATCAAGTTTCAACCGTACTATTTGTGTTTTGTGAAAAAATTAGTATTTATGACTGAAGTTAATATGTTAGATTTGTATTTGTATTTGCTACAAATTTGACGATTTTAGTTTGTTCGCGAAAGCAATTATGCAGTAAAACCAACATTAGTTTCAATTTTATTTTTTTGCTATATGTTTATAATTAGTGACGACTTTTTGGTCTCTAAATATCTGTAGTCTGTGACGATTTTCTCGTCACTAATGATAAATATCAGTGACGATTTTTTCGTCACTATCTATACTGTGACGAAAAATTTCGTCACTAACCGGATTAAAAAGTGACGAAAAATCTGGCCACAAATTAGTGACGAGGTATATATTCGTCTCTAATTGATTTAGTGACGAAGCTTTAGTGACGACTGGTGGCGACTTGAGTTTGGTCACTAAACAGTTTTGTGACCATATTTTACACTGTTAGTGACGAAACTGCTTTCGTCACTATAGGCCAATTTTCTTGTAGTGCGTAAAAAAACCGTGTGTGTGTTTATATATAAAAAGTGTAGGAAGGATTGTGGGAGTGATATGTGTCACCTCCATGCCACATCATATGACACGTGTCACCCCCACCCACCCCCCCCCCCCCCCGAAATTTTTTTTTCCCGCAAAAAAAAAAATTTTTTTTTGGGCAAAAAAATTTTTTTTTACCGCCAAAATTTTTTACTGCATCACTGTTATAAAGTTACTGCATCACGGTTATAAAGTTACTGCATCACGTTTACTGCATCACAATTATGATTTTACTGCATCACGGTTACTGCATTCATGGTTTTAATGTTACTGCATCATGGTTATAAAGTTACTGCATTATAGTTATAAGAAATTGCATTATCATAAGTTTTTTGCATCATATATGTATGTAACTGCATCACAATTAAAATACGATTCTTTTTTAAGTGTTGGTGCATCTTTATTATAAGTTACTGCATCATAGTTAATAGTTTAGTGCATCAACTATGCTGCAGTAACTTATAACATTAATGCACTAAAATTTAAAACTGTGATGCAGTAACTTTTATAATTGTGATGCAGTAACTTTATAACTGGGATGCATTAAAAATTTGGCGGGAATTTTTATTATTTTTTTTATTATTTTATTTTTATTTTTATTTTTTTTAATTGTGATGCAGTAACTTTATAACTGTGATGCACTAAAAATTTGGCGGGAAAAAAAATTTTTTTGCCCCAAAAAAATTTTTTTTTTGGGGGAATTTTTATTTTTTTATATTTTATTTATTTATTTATTTATTTATTTTTGCGTGGTGGGGTGGGGGGGGGGGGTGGGTTGGTGGGGGTGGAGTGACATGTGTCATATGATGCGGCATGGGGGTAACACATGTCGCCCTCACAATCTTTCTTATATTTTTTATTATAAGGGACTTTTTATTTTAACCCATACTATATATATATAGGGGGACTTTATTTTCAGAACTCTGTTAAGTGCGAGAACTGCGAGAACCTCCTCTAGACCAATCATATTTTTTTAAATATTAAATATTTTCATTTAATCCAAAAGGGTATAATTGTAAAAGACACTTTTATATTATTTTTGATTTTCTTAAATAAATCCCGTTTTTTAAAAAAACCCATAATTTTCGGAATTTTTTTTTCTTTTTTTTTGAGCATGTATGTTTTAAAATGATTTGGTGCATATCTGTTTTTAGGAATTAATTTTTTGATTTTAGTTTTTGGAATAATTTTTTTTACATACATGTTTTTCCAATAGAAAGGTGCATATGTGTTTTTTAGATAATGTAAATTTATAATAAACCAAGACATAAATGTTAAAAACCAAATCCTATATTGATTGAAATACAATTAAATTACAAATTTCTAAAAAGTAAAAATACATATACATATGACGTCTTTCAAAACAACGTATTTGAAGTTTCTCATCACATTCTTTCAAACATGTGTGCACATCTTCTAACAACATACATGCACACCTTCCAAGAACATAGATGCACTTCGAGTTTCTCATCAAATTCTTTAGAACATATGCGCACACATTTAAAGAACATATATGCACGCCTTCAATAATCGTATTTCTTCAAACGCCGCATATTATCATCATGTATCTATGTGTACATCAACTTCTAGGTCTTCATTGCTATCACCATCTTCGTTAATCTAGTACAAACATACCCAAAACAATTAAACTACAAACAAATAAGAAACAAACTTTTTGATCATAACAACTAGCATAACACATATGCACAATTTTATATATACTAGACGAGTACCCGTGCATAGCAACGGTTCCTAGCGGCAGATAATTAACGATTTGTGATATTGTGGTGAGTGTTTTGTGTAGCGTTCAAAATAGAACGTGAACCGATCAGAATGTACCTGCGCCTAGCGGCAGCGGTGTATAGTTTTCGACCACGCCTAGTGGCACTGGTGTATAGTTCCGACAATATTTGAATGAGTTGATATTTGTGTGCGTGTTCTTTTCATATGTGCAGTTTAGAGGTAATAGCATGGTACTTGTGCACAATTATGGCCAAGGTTATAAATAACGTTCGTCTTAGAAGCTATGGCGAAGCGATATCGTTTTTTAAGACGTGACTTAAAATGGCACAAATAAAAATATTTATATATTATATGTGCACAATTTGGTTGTCTTTTGAAGGTTTCAAAACATTCTCAAATTTTCAAATTTAAAAAATTTAAAGTTTTTAGACCTACTAAATTCAAAATTTTTGTTTTTAAAATTCAAAAAATTTCAAATGTGTACCTTACAAGTGACTATTACAAAACAGTTGGTCAAATGTTTAGCAAACCTTGAGAATCTCTGATGAGCGGAAACCACCTATCCACAGAAAACAACGTTCGGCTGGTGTCTTCCACATGCCGGAAAGCATGTGAAATACATCGGATTTTGCGGCTATACTTTTAAGCCGGAGGATTTCGTCATAATGTGACATGACTGCTTCAACAAGTATACAAAGTTCGTTGTCGGGAATCTGAGTGTTGACTGCTGACCGGAGATCATTAATTAGTCGTTGATGATATTAACGCAAATTAAATATTTTCCGGCGAGAAATATTAACAAAAAATATTAATGAAAAATATTAATGAAAAAATTAACTAAAAATATAAACAAAAAAATATTAACGCAAATTAAATATTTTCCGGCGAGAAATATTAACGAAAAATAAATATTTTCCGGTAGAAACTATTAACGAAAAAATACCAAAACGAAATACACCAAATACGAAAAATACCTCAATTTTTTTTCCGGTGGCGGTAACTTTTTCCGGCGACCAATATATCTACAAAAAAAATACAAAAAACGTTAGATCTATAAAAGAAACAATAGATCTACAAACAAAATATATAGATCTAGAAAAAATATGTATGGATCTATAAAAAAAACAATAGATCTACAAACAAAATATATAGTTTTATAAAAAAAACAGTAGATCGAGAGGTGGTGGTGTTGTGGGGCTGCGATAGGTTTCGTGGTGGTGGTGAGGTGCGGCGGATGAACAGATTCGAGAGGTGGTGGTGTTGTGGTGGTGAAGTGCGGCGGCAGTTGGGGAGTTGTGGTTGGTGTGTGTGTTGTTTTTGTTTTTTATTTGTAGTGTATTTTGAGAGATGAGAGTGTTGTGTGTGTGTTTTTTTGTGTTTTGAGCGTGCAGTTAATACAAGTAGATAGTGGTTGATGGGGATGGGGATTGGTTGTGGGTATCCAAGGGTAAAATGGGGAATACATTAATTTCAGTTTTTCACATTTGACTTGTTGACCAAATCTCCATTATAAGTAGTAAAGATGTGCATCCATTTATCATTGGTCTTATATTAACCTTAAAACATATACGCACAAACATTCCAACATTTTTATTTTTCGTTCAAAAGATTCCACCAAAAAATGTGCAATCATGTAATTCCTAGTTTCAATCACAAAAATACATCACTTAGAAGTCTTAACTAGTCACCTAGACATCCTCAACACCAGTCCAAAAACCAAATAAAGCTGTTTACAAGGTTAGATAGCTAAAAGCCCAATCGATAATACATTTATTGCAATATTGATTAATATTGCAAAGTTACATGGTGCTCAAGACTAATATACAAAAGAAAAAAATCAATACAACTACTCAAATGCATATTGCAAGCTTGATAGATATTGCTTCTGTGTTCAAAATATAAAATTGAAATGGATGAACCAAAATTAAAATATTAATAATGAATTAAAATAAGCATCAACATCGGCAAATATTCATTCAAAAGCCTGCTACAATTCAAATGCATATAGTTGACTTAATATGTTCCATAACTGCCCTCTAACTATTTATAAATCTAAACTTAAAGATTTTGATTTTTAGATGTAACAGATTACAAACAAATGCATCTGTAATTGTTTTCACAGATGCAAAAAAAATTCCTTATTCATCACATTATTCTCTAATCATAGAAAAAGATATGTCACAAACACTTACCAGAAAGCAAATTAAATAATCAACATCGATCCCCCTTTTCAGCAATCAACAACGACCAAGATTCTCAGATCAAAGAAAAAAAAAGTCGACTATAGAAAAAGGCTTCATAAAGCTAGTACGAAAACGTAAACGATTTCAATCTATGAATTTGGAGAAGATAATGATAGGGAATTTTAGAAGTTGGGAGAGAGGATAAGGTCGTATATTAAATAATTATTTGACCTAATCACCTAAAGAAATACTACATCCGTCCCAAAATTATAGTCCCCTTTTGACTTTTTCGGTCTTTGTTTCTCAACTTTGACTTTAAATATTTTTGTTTGTGTTATACAATAGTTGATGAAAATTATACCAATGAAAAATACATTTAAAACTCAATCCATTCATATATTTTGCATCAAGTATTATGTAATATAAACAAAAATATTTAAGGTCAAAGTTGAAAAATAAAGACCGAAAAAGTCTAAAGGGGACTATAATTTTGGGACGGAGGGAGTAATAACTTCCCTAATTTTATGGACAGTTTTTAAAAGTAATAATATGAAATTCCTGTGTTACCCCTCTAATTTTACACTAGAATGTATAAAGTTTTATATTTTTACATTTATGACACAAGTAATCTAGACCATTGATCAAGTCATCTAACGGTTCAAAAGGAGTTCTCGCAGTTCTCGCACTTAACAGGGTTCTGAAAATAAAGTTACACTATATATATATATATATATATATATATATATATATATATATATATATATATATATAGTGTAGTGTTCAATGCAGAACCAATTTTTTGTACAGAACTTTACAGAACCATATCAACCAATCTGGGCCATTAGATAAGTTTGATCGAAAGCTGAGATTGAAAGTGCCAAAACTGAAATTAAACAAAAGATAAAGGTTTCAATGTAATTAATAAAAGGGCAATTGAGGTATTTTATATCCCCTAAAACCGTCCATATCTACATATCTACAGATATCTCATATTTTCTCTCTTTTATCCAGATCTACACAATTTCATCATAAAAAACCTATATGCCGCCTCTCTATCTCTCTAGATCCAGCCAAAAAATAAAATAAGCATCATCAATCTCTTTGGATCGAGCACGCATCATTGATAGAAAAATATATCCACCATCGTAAGGAAACAATCATTAAACATACATCATCGTCTTCCACATCATCCACGGCGACAGATCCGATCGATATCACTTCGACTTTTAAAATGGATCAGGTAATTATAGTCGTAACCTAAATATAAAAATTCACTTTAGTTTTTAGCATTTTTTATACTACGTAGTTTTCTATTTTAAACATCTACCAACCCACTTCTATGAGATTTAGAAGCATACTGTTGCAATAAAAAAAATTAAGATAGAAAAAAGGACACAAACGTGTGAGATAAATTTGTATACCAGAGTAGTGGTTCTTTTTATTAGTTTCATTTTGTTTGGAGGGGTACTTTGTATCTAACTTTTCTTGACTATATATTTTTAATTTCAATTTTAATATATTGATTTGGGCTGCTATGTTATAATCTAATTATGTTTTGGATTGTAGTATTGTTTCTTGTTTTATTTCATTATATATACAAGTAGAGTGTCCATCTACCATGATAGTGGTCATTTAATTGATTTATGGCGTGATGTTGTTGTATGGTTTAAATATATATCGATTTTGATTCAAGTTTTTATTTTTGTTATAGAGGCTAAAGCAGCTGATAGTGGTCATTCAATGTGCAGTTAAAGCAGGTGATCACAAATAATTGGAGCGTGCACATATGTTTTTTGGAAGATGGAAGATGGGCACACATGTTTTAGTGAACTTAACGAGAAAGTGAAGCGTGCACATATGTTTTTGGAAGTCGTGCATATATGTTATCGAAAAGTGTGCTCGTATAATCTAATGAATTTGACGAGAAAGTACATCGTGCACATATGTTCTTGTAAGGGTACACATATGTTCCAATGAATTTGAAGAGAAAGTGAAGCGTGCACATATGTTTTTAGAAGAGAGTACACATGTTTTTGAATGACGTTGATAATATATTTAACTAGTTGCATTTGTATTCGAAATGAATTTCGTTCGATATCAAATTTTGTTTATATATTTATGTTTTTGATTTGTTATTAGTTTAGTTGTTACGTATATATGTTTATGTTTTTTGTTGCAAATTATGACGTACACTAGAAACATATGTGCAATTATCATTTGAAGCAAAAAAATGTACTCTAGAAACATATAAAAGTTACAATATTTAAAAAAACATATATGCACTCGTTTTTTGTTCTACTAAAAACACATACATTCAAAAAAATATATAAAAAAAAAATTAAAACTAATTCCGAAAATTAAACATTTTCAAAAAACGTTTTTTAATTGAAAATTAAAAGGAAAAAAAAGTTGAATTGCGTTTTTGACTATTATACCCTTTAGAATTAAATGAAAATATTTAATAATACTAAATTTTAATTGGTTTAAAGTGGTTCTGTAAGTTCTGTACAAAAATGTGGTTCTGCATTGAAAATGACCATATATATATATATATATATATATATATATATATATATATATATATATATATATATTGAGAATCACGTGCGGATACATTTTTTTAGTGCGGACGTGCGGATGGATCTGGACCGCCCATTCCAGATCTGATCTTGACTTTTTGTAAAAAAGTCAAGATCTGACGCTAATATCACGGTACCAATTGATCATGAAAACGATTTTTTTGATTTTTTCTCTTCTCAGCGATCCTTACTCTAGTTGTGTTCTTTTATTTTTTTATTTTTTCAGATTTTTCTGAGCACTTTTTTCTTTTTTGATAATGAGTGTTAATGTGATATTAACGATATTATGAGTGGTACCGTGATATTTAAGCTTTTTTACATGTAAAAATGAACCGTGATATTACGATATTAAGAAAAAGTTAAAGTGATATTAAAAAAAATTAACTTTGATATTAAGAAAGCATGATAGTTACGGCGATATTAACAATTTTTATTAAGAAAAAGTTTTTACGATATTAAAAAGTTATTGTGATATTAAATTTTTTATTAAAAAAAAAAGTTTTCAGAATCTGATCTTGACTTTTGTAAAAAAGTCAAAATCAGATTCTGATATCACAATACCTTTAACGATGAAAACGATTTTTTTTTGAAATTTTTTTCAGCGATTCTTAATTATTTGTTGTCCTCTTTATTTTTTAATTTTTTCAGATTTTTTTGAATTTTTTTCAGAAAAAAAGTTAATACGATAGTAACGATTTAAAAAAAAGACGGGATATTTACGATATTGCCACTCCGCCTTTTTCAGATGGTTGACTAGATGGAGGGCTGAGATTAGTCCGTATCATCCGCAATAAAAGACAAAAACGTACTTGATCCTCACCCTATATATATATATATATATATATATATATATATATATATATATATATATATATATATATATAAGGATGAGTTATTTTCAGAACCAAATAAATTGCGATAACTGCGAGAACTATTTGTAGCCAATCATTTTAATTAAAAAGATTTTTTATTTATTTAAATAGGTTTAATTATAGAAGGGTATAATGGGAACAGACGTCTTTTAAACATTTGTAACTGTCCCCGTTAAAATGGAAGCTCCTAAAAGTCCGGTAAAAAAAATTCTCTTTTCTTTCTTTAACACCAACGTGGCTGATGTTGAAATTCAACAACACGACATTTTATTATTTTTATTTATCATATGTGGTGTTTAATTTTAATATAAATTAAGGCATGGCGTGACATTATTTAGATGACTTTTACTAGAGAAACCACATGTGCATGGCATGGAGTATATATTCTAATAGCTTTTTTGCAGTGAGTTTCAAATTGGTGAAGTTGGTGTGTTTATTTATGGTATATTGGTATAACCGATATACACAAGTATACGCATAGTATTTAAAGGAACATGAAAAGCATGAGACACATGTGCACGATGGACATAGTTGATTCGAAAACAAAAATGCGACATGTGAAACGCATTGAATTTTAAACATATGCACAAGTGCATCATCTTAACAAAACACACGTGCATTAAAAATGGAACATAATGATGGTTTAATTGGATTTGACTTAACAAAATACATGTGCATTAAAAAAGCAAGATTGGGTGTTCACTTATAAAAGTAGTAAAAATGAATTTTACACTTGTGCATGGAACAAAACTATTAATTGTACATATAATTTGAAATTTTGCATGAAACGTAATACATTGTTTGTAGGTTGTGCACGCGTGCATGAAATATATATAATACATTGTTACGAACACATATGCATAAAGCTTTAAGTTCTTTCATTTGAATTGCTTATCGTCGTTAGGTTTGAGGAACACACATGTGCATATAATCATCTTCATCATCTTGATCGACCAAATTGTTAATGATGGTTTAATTGGATTTGACTTAACAAAACACACGTGCATTAAAAATGCAAGATTGGTGTTCACTTAAAAAACTAGTAAAAATGAATATTACACTTGTGCATGGAACAAAATTATTAATTGTACATATAATTTGCAATTGTGCATGAAACGTAATACATTGTTTGTACGTTGTGCACGCGTGCATGAAATATATATAATACATTGTTATACGAGCACATATGCATAAAGCTGTAAATTCTTTCATTTCTATTTCTTATCGTCGTTAGGTTTGAGGAACACACATGTGCATATAATCATCTTTGTCGTCTTGATCGACCAAATCGTTTTTAAAACAATGTACATATGCATGTGTCTAATCTTTTTTCTTCAATAAAGCCATAAAGGCATGTATTTTTCATCATCATCTTTCTTCTTCAACAAACCTTCAAGTTACTGCAAACATACACATGTATTTTTCATCTTAGTCATTTTCGTTCAATCGTCTTAAGCTTCACCAAACACGTCCAATATTGTTGTTAACACCTATGAAACACAATTAAGAAAAAATGATATTAAAACACAATCAACAAACTTGCAAAGCAATGAGTTATTCGTTCTTCAATCATCATATTTCAAAATACATGCGCAAATATCCTCTAATTTAAAACCAAGATGTACCTGATTACTACATTTTACAACCACATATTAAAATCATGATTAATCAAAAGAAACCCATGTACGTTAAACATTTTATATCCTAATTAAGCAAATGAAACAAACAAAAATACATTACCATTATTTTCAATCCTTTATTACCTTCCATTGATTTTACCATAAACCCTAAAGTTTGACAGACGGGACTCATAAATCAACCCGATGCTTTGTCGATGTAGATCCGATAACAAACCAATCTTTCCCAACAAATGACTTGACATGGGATCTCGTCAAGACTGTTATATAGTGGTTTCTGGCAAAGCCTACCGAACTTCACCTCAAAGAGGTTAAACGGATCTTTCGGTACCTACGAAGAACCATTAACATGGGACTTTGGTATCCGAAGGATTCGGGGTTTAATCTAACAGCATTTTCAGATGCCGACCATGTAGGAGATCAAGTAACAGCAAAAAGTACATCAGGTGGAACACAATTTTTGGGTGAAAAGTTAGCAAGCTGGTCGTCAAAGAAACAGGATTGTACTGCGCTATCAACCCACTACAAGGATCAGGAGAACATGCGTCGAGGGTTTTCCCGTCGACATTATGTCGACGGCATAAGGCACAAAACGACAAAAAAAACGCTTGACCGAGCCCAACTGCGTTGAATTTTTCATAATCGTATTTTCCCGTCGACATGTCGACGGGACCATTTTAGAATATTTTTTTAGCCTCAATAATTCACCAAAGTTGGGCGCGAAATTTACCCGCTAATATTTTCCCGTCGACATGTCGACGGGAATATATTAATAACGTTTTATCTCGTAGTTAACGTGTGATTAAGCATAATAATTATTATGTTTTAAGAGTCCCGTCGACATGTCGACGGGAGTATATTACTAATTATAAACGTTTTTACTAAATGGGTAAAATATTGGGCGGGATATTTTCCCGCTTTCTTGTTCCCGTCGACATGTCGACGGGAATATATCTTCAAAAATCAGGCTATATATATCCTCACAAATACATTCCCGTCTCATTTTTTTACCAATATATACATTTTCACAAAATTATTTCCGTCTCATTTTACACATCTCACAAATAATTCAATCGTCAATTTTTACAAGACACACATGACTTGGCGTGGTTGCACAGTTGAAGAGGAGTACTCAAAAATCTTGTCACACGAGCTCCTCTTTAATGAAGTTATGTTAACTTTTGGTCATGCAGTTTATGAGGAATATGGTGATTTTAAGGATGCTGAACCGTGGATGAGAGACAAGATTATCGAATGGTGTAGGAAAAAGCCGTACTACAAAGAGTACATGGACGAGCTAGATGCTGCTGGAGCTCAAGCTGCTGCTGAAGCTCAAGTTCTTGCTGTTGGAGGTGACGACGAAGCTGAAAGTACGTTGGAAACAAAACTTGATAATTTGGGAAATAGGATCACAAATCTTGAAGCTACGTTTGCACATATCAAGGAAATGAGAGCAAGGAAGGGAAAAGATGGTGCGAGTTCGAGTAAAGCGGGAAGTAGCCGCAAAAAAAAAATAAACGGGTTGTTTCGTTTGATATGTTGTTTTAGTTGTCGAGTTGTTTCGTTTGGTTGTCGAGTTGTTTAGTTTGAGTTGTTTCGTTTGGTTGTCGAGTTGTTAAGTTTGAGTTGTTTCCTTTGGTTGTTGAGTTGTTTAGTTGTTTAGTTTGGTTGTCGAGTTGTTTAGTTTGAGTCTGTATGAAAATGCATGTGGTTAAGAACTCTTGCTTGTTTTAAATAAACAGTTTGCCTTTGTGTTTGATAATTATTGCTTCTTCAGTTCTAATTATTGCTCCACAACAACAACATTTTATTAAACAACAACAACATTTTATTAAACATCAAAAACATCAACAACAACAGCAAACAACAACAACAACAACAACGATAACAGTACGACATATGAAATTTATCCATGTCACCTACAAGGTCACGGAGTATTGCATCCGACTGACATGCGTGGTCGTGGTTGGGATACGTTGCCATGTCAAGTTTTGCCTCCAGCACCCTTAATTTTGTCTCTAACACCTGTTTTTGTGCCTCCAACACCTGTTTTTGTGCCTCCAGCAAGTTTATTCTAAGATTTTTTTCATGACAGTTTGAGCACCTTTTTGGAGTAGATCCAGAACCGCTTGATGTTGAAGCTCCCAGAGAACCGATCATCATTTTGGCGAGTCGTTCCTCCTTCCATAAAAAAAAATTACATCCATGGTCGTCTGTCCCAGGCTGTTAAAGAGTAAAAACTATTATTATTAACAACTAACCAAATTATTTAAAGAAAAAATATGTAATTGTTCACCTGCGAGAAAGGACACGCATAGTATAGTTTACCACGGGAGTAAGGTTTACACGATTCTCGCAGAACCACGTCTCCTCGTTCACAAGGACAAGGAAAAGCTTCAAATTCTGCCATCTTCTTCACCATGATAACAATGTATGTTTGTGGTTGTGAGGTTGAGTGGTTGAATCGTGACCGGTGTGGCCCGATCTACAAGTTGAGGTGATAAAAGGTGGTGGCCAGAAAAAGATTCCGGCGGCCGGAAAATGCTGGTGTCGCCAGAAAACAGAAACTGATAGAGAGAGATATAGTGAGATAAGTATGTGTGTGTGTGTGTGTGTGTGTGTGTGTGTGTGTGTGTGTTTATATTGTGAGGATAAGGTGTTAGGTAGAGAGAGAGATATAGTGAGATGAGACATATCATGTATAACCATAGCATCTCGACTCGTTCGTTTAACATCTCATGTATAACCATTGCATCTCGACTCGTTCGTTTAACATCTCATGTATAACCATTGCATCTCGACTCGTTCGTTTAACATCTCATGTATAACCATTGCATCTCGACTCGTTCGTTTAACATCTCATATATAACCATAGCATCTCGACTCGTTCGTTTTAACATCGCGTGTTTAACCATTGCATCTCGACTCGTTCGTTTTACATATCATGTATAACCATTGCATCTCGACTCGTTCGTTTAACATCTCATGTATAACCATAGCATCTCGACTCGTTCGTTTAACATCTCATGTATAACCATTGCATCTCGACTCGTTCGTTTAATATCTCATGTATAACCATTGCATCTCGACTCGTTCGTTTAACATCTCGACTCGTTTATTAATTTTATAATGGTTGGGATTTAGTATTTTGTGATATTTTAATTATTTTATTTTATATTTTAATAAATGATTTTTTTTAATTATAATATAAGTAATTAATTTTAAATTTATATATTTTTTTAATTTTATAAAAGTATTTATAATAAATAATTTTTTTCAATTATATAATTAATTTAGTTTATTAATTTTATAAAACTTATTTTTTAATATTTTATAAAAGTATTTATAATAAATAATTTTTTTTAATTATATTAAAGTAATTTTATAAAAGTATTTATAATAAAGTAATTTTATAAAAGTATTTATAATAAATAATTTTTTTCAATTATATAATTAATTTAGTTTATTAATTTTATAAAACTTATTTTTTATTATTTTATAAAAGTATTTATAATAAATAATTTTTTTTAATTATATTAAAGTAATTTTATAAAAGTATTTATAATATAGTAATTTTATAAAAGTATTTATAATAAATAATGTTTTTCAATTATATAATTAATTTAGTTTATTAATTTTATAAAACTTATTTTTTAATATTTTATAAAAGTATTTATAATAAATAATTTTTTTTAATTATATTAAAGTAATTTTATAAAAGTATTTATAATAAAGTAATTTTATAAAAGTATTTATTATAAATTTTTTTTTAATAAAAGATATTTTCCCGTCGACATGTCGACGGGAATAAAACCGCCAAAATTTCGTGAAAATTTTATACGCCCCGCCAAAACGCAAACGACAAAATAGTGTGATATTACCGTCAACATGTCGACGGTATTAGTAATAACATAAAAAATTTCGTTTATATTCCCGTCGACATGTCGACGGGGATAAAAAACTATACAAAACCAGATCTGGTCAATTATTTCTCACAAAACGCAATACCCAAAAAAATTAAACCATCGCACTTTCTCTCCGGCGATTATACCACCACCACACCACCTCCACCACTCCTCCGGCTATTATACGACCACACAACACCACCTCAACCACTTCTCCACCCTAACAACATACCACATTATACCAACACCACCACCACAGCTCCACCCCAACAACACCACCACAGCTCCACCACACGAGCACCACTGTGCACCTCCTCCTCCTCCTATTCCCATGTTTAATTCTTTCCTCAACCCCTCATTTGTTTAATTCTTTCCTTCTTCTTTCTTCTCCTTTTTTCCCACTGAGCACCACAGGTAATTTTTTTAATTGTTATTAAAATTGTTATTAAAAATTGTTATTAAAAATTGTTAATAAAATTGTTATTTAGTTTTGTTAATAGAATTGTTGTTACTTTTTGTTATAATTTTTTTTTAATACAGTAGCAGAGCCGAGGGTGAGAGCCGAGAGTCAGAGCCGAGGGTGAGAGCCGAGACAACCAAGACAGCAGGTAATGTAACTCGTTTTATTTTTTTTATTAACTTTTGGTATCCCGACGACATGTCGACGACAACAGCCGAGACCAAGTTTTGAAACTTTTGATATAAAACATTGCTCTCTTTTATTATAGCCCGAGCCCAAGACCACAGTCGAGAGCCCGAGACCACAACCGGAGGTCACAGCCCGTGCCCGAGACCACAGTCGAGAGCCCAAGACAGTATGTTGTTTCTTTTCGTATCCGTATTATTTTTTACATATTAGTATAGTATATTAGGTATGTTAGACTTTGGTTAGTTGTTGTAGATATTGCGTTTGGTTGCGTTTGGTTAGTTGTTTGGTTGCGTTTGGTTAAATGTTAGTTGGCGTTTGGTTAGTATATATGGTATACTAGTTGTAGATATTGCGTTTAATTAGGATCCCTTTGCACACTAAGATTCATTTTAAAAATGTGAAGTTAGTATTGGTTAAATGTTAGTTGGCGTTTGGTTAGTATATATGGTATACTAGTTTTAATATATTGGTTAACAACTCATCGAATCTCCAACTGTCTGCTAATTTGAATGATTTGGCATTTGAAACCTTAAATATCGATGGTCAATCAACGTTAGTTGAGGCACCACCACCAATCATTCATGTTGATGACGACGATGAATTTATTGATGATGAGGACGACGATCCTTATGATTTAGCAGACTCTGACGCAAACAATTCTGATGATGAAGTTGAAGATGCGACTCATGCTGTTTATGATAGTGATGTAGATGTAGCAGATTGATCTTAAATTGTAACTTGTAAAACGACACTTAGCTTATTTGAATGAAATTGTTATGGATTGTTTAAATGTGTTTATTTATTTTAAATGTGTATGTATTTGAATGTGTGCATGCTTATGTTAATTTGTTCCCGAATTTCTATATGTTAATTCAACTTGTACTTTTTACAGATGGCAGCAGTAGCGCGAGGTCACGGTGGTGACGGTGCCGATGATCCACCACCCCCTCCTCGTTCGATTACTAGCGGTCACCGTAGTGGTAAGAAAATTAAACTTGATAATTTGAAATTTTGTTACTTGTTATTTTTTAACGTTTTCACTCACTTCAATTGTAGGTTCCTCACAAAAATCTCGACGAGGAGGTAGAGCGAGACAAGCTGGCGGCAGGGGTGGAGGTCGGGCTGGCGGGAGGGCACAGGTCCGTGAATCCAACAAAAACAAAGACCTCAGGAAAGCTGTGACTGCCTCAGGCCCGCAATCGATCGAGTTCGAGTGGCGTGATCAGAAGACATTTAAGCATGTTGGGCCCCACCACGCATGGTTCAGTAACTATGTTGGCGAGCTGGTTAGGTCCTTGCCATTGCACTATCCCTCCTGGCACGACCTTGACGAAGCGACTCGACAGGGCTTCATGAACCGACTCGGGGTCAGTTATTTTATTTTCCTTTTAATTATATCTTTGAATGTGTACATTTATTTAAATTTGTTTAATTGTGTATATTTGTTTAAATTTGTTTGCAGGAATTCTTCGACTTGCAGAGCCACATGCTCTCACCCAATTGGACTACCATTTCGAAGGGCCTCAATGCGTACATTGCTAAGGTCTACTCCGACAACAAGGGCACGATGAAGAGGGTTTACTTCGACGGGGAGGGTGGGCCTGAAAAAGTGGATGAGATACGAAGAAACCCTCCTCCGAACGTCGAGCCATCTGTGTGGGAGGAGCATATCAAGTTTTACATGAAGGAGGAGAACCTGAAGCGTGCTGCTGTGAACAAGGAGAACCGAAAGAAGTTGAAGGTGTACAGCCGCCACGGTTCCAAGTCATTGGCCGCTATTCGCCACGACTATGTAAGACACATTTTATTTTTATAAAAGTATTTTATTTTTATAAAATTATTTAATTACAACAACGATAAAAGTAATTAATTTTAATTTTATAAAAGTATTTAAGTTTAATTAGAATAAATATGGTGTTTGATTTGCCATTTTTAATTTGTTTCATCTTATATATATGCATGTGTATATACAGTTTCTGAACAGCAAGGACAAAGAATACCCGTCCCTCATCCAGTCGTTTTACGACACACACTGCGACAATGATGGTATGTGGTTGCAGGATGAGGCTCGTGTTCAATATGTAAGTATCTTTTTTTTTTAATTTATTATTTATTTATTTATTTATTTCCCCAAACACGCACTTTAATGATTCATTGAAACATAATCTTGTAATTAACCCGATATATATATATATATATATATATATATATATATATATATATATATATATATATATATATATATATATATATATACACACACACTTACATATATATATAAATTTTCTCAATTTTTTTCTCAATTAAATAGGAAGAGATGGTCCGGCTGCGAGATCTGGGAGCGAATACGCCGGAAGGGGTGGCGTATACGGAGGAGCAGATACTTGCGATGGTTTTGAAGGGCAAGCAGCGGGGCCACATCGCCGGACGGGGTAGGGTCGTACCCGGGCTCTCCAGGCCACCGTTACCATACACCCCGCCTCCACCTCCAGGTATGTACAGTTTGATAATATATTAATTATAGATTACTCGATCATGACTCAAATTAAGTATTGCAATAGATGTTTTTTAATTTTGATTATTTCATTTTCAGAATATGCTGAGATGGAGAAAAAGCTTGCTGAGGCCGAGAAGAAGATTGCTGAGGCCGAGGAGAAGAGCCGTAAAGAAGCTGAAGAGCGTAAGGTCTTGAAGGCGCAGATTGATCTGGTCACAGGTTTTATGTCCTCCAACCCGCGATGGAATGAGTATGTTAGTTAGGCGGGTTCTCAGTACGTGGATGGCTCAGGCAGTGGCGTTGGAGGTAGTGGCGTTGGAGGTAGTGGCTCAGCTGGAGGGAGCGGGAGTCGCAGAGGCGATGAGGATGGTTCTGGCGATGATGAGGGTCCTACTGATGATCACGAGTGATTTTGGATGTAGAGGTACAAACTTGGGTATTTTGTGTTGTACTTACGCTTGAAACAATATTTTGGCGACCCATATGTTAGTATTGTATAGTTTAACCTTTTGGCGACTTGAACGTCGCGGATATTAAAACATTTGTGGATATGGCAGCTAGGTTTAGATATTACCACACCCCGTTTTGTAAACTTTATATGTTTTTATGCATTTTGAGGGTGTTTAGCGATATTTTGCAAGTGTTATAGCCGATGGCGAGTTATACGTTTAGGACATGTTGATATTGAGTGGTTATAGGTGCTATTACAGTTACAGGTTTTGGTAGATTTTTTCCGGAAAATCCGGAAAAATTCTGGAATATTGCAATATTTGCAGCCTGCTGTTAGCAGGATATTAATAATGATGCCGTCGACATGTCGACGGCATCATTAAAACATAGTAATTGGGTATTTATAATACCGTCGACATGTCGACGGTATAATTAAAAAAAAATAATGTTTTTAATTTTATGCCGTTGACATGTCGACGGCATAATATAATAACACTATTATTGTTTTATATAATACCGTCGACATGTCGACGGTATTATATAAAACATAATTATTATTAACTAATTAAAACATTAATTAGTTATATGTTCCCGTCGACATGTCGACGGGATGGGGTTTGACGGACAACAAATCCTTTGACTGGAAAACGATGTGGGACCCACCGTGTCGACGGCGATTTTCGACGGGAACACGGTTCCCGTCGAAGGATAGCCGTCGATATGGTGCCGTCGACATGTCGACGGGACGGTATTATTCCGTCGACATGTCGACGGGTAGGGGTTAAAAAAGTCGCCGGGGAAAGCCTGTTTTGTACCCGAAGCCGAGTATGTGTCTCTATCTGCGTGTTGTGCCCAAGTTCTTTGGATGCGGACACAACTCACATATTATGGCTTTACTTTTGACAAAATACCTATGTATTGTGACTCAAAAAGTGCCATAGCCATCTCGTGCAATCCCGTACACCACTCAAAGACGAAGCATATCAAAGTCCGTTACCATTTCATCAAAGAACACGTGGAAGAGGGTACTGTTGAATTATTTTTCGTGAAGACTGATTACCAACTCGCCGATCTATTTACTAAAGCCCTTCCAAAAGAACAGTTTGACGATTTAGTTCGACGAATTGGCATGCGAAGCCTAACTCCTGAGGAGCTAGAACGTCTTCTCGAATCTTCTTGAAAAATGTTTTCAAAATCGCTTCGCTGTAAATATTTTTGAAAAAAAAAACAAAATACAAAATTTGAAAAACCAACAAAAACGAAATACAAATATATAAAATTTCAAAAAAAATACAAAAACAATATAAAATCAAAAAATCCAAAAATATTCTTCTCACGACATGTCTCGTATAAATCAATATTCTGTACGTTTTTAGAAATGTCATTCAACAATGATACGGACATGTACAGATGCTTGAACGGGAGTTCTTTAAAATGTTTTTCCTAAAACATGTCGTTTCTCAAAAAGTTTTTTAACAATGGCTTTCGTATACTTCAGTACGAAACCCGCACCCAAATGATGACTTCTGATTATTTCAAATCAAGGACTCGTATTTTCAAGGACGAAATCTTTTTCAAAAAGTTCGATTCTAACCAAACGAAAAAGACTTCAAACAAAAAGTCATTTTCAAAACATAATTCTTGAGCACTTTTCCAAGATTCATCAAAAGATTTTTCAAAATCTTTCAAATAAGTGCTCAAGATAACTCCCTCAAAACCCTTAATTGATTTTAAAATGTGCTATCATTAAGGGAGAGTACAGAAACAAAATAGTTCCGAATTCATGCAAAAACAAATCTGTCTTTCTCTCCAAAAGCTTTTTCTTAATCAGTTGATATCAAAAATATCACGATATGCTATTTTTGAGGGGGAGAAGACATGATTAAAATGTGATCAAAGATGTTTAAAGATTGTGACTGAATCTCAAAAGAGCTCGACTCAGAATGTACCAATGAATTGACGAAGCTTAAAATGTCAGTAATCGAAAAGACTTGTCCTGGACGGGTAATAATTTCTAGCTAGTCTAACTAGTGATGTAAGCGTGTCTCGAATAGGAATTGTCTGAGTAGAATGTACCTTATCGAGAGACTTTCTTTGGACTTGACCAGGACGGGTAATAATTTCAAGCTAGTCTAACTAGTGATGTAAGCGTGTCTCGAATCGGTCATGTTCACTGAAAGTGGATCAATTCAAAAAGTGCAAACTCCTCACGCATGTGCAAATCTCTTAAAAACACGTGAGCACATGTGAAGGGGGAGTCCTTTAAAAGAAATGCAAAACTCTCAAAGTGTCAACAATGTGTTTTATTATCATAAACACTTTGAGAGATTTTCAATAAAATGGTTTCATGGCAATTATAGGATAGTAATGGAGTTATAAGGTGACTAAGGTTAGGAAAAAACCGTTCTATGATCCGCCAGAGTCGGAGGGATATACATAAGGACAATTCCAATAGATTAGAAATAGAAGTCCTTAGGTATGATTGAAAAAAGGAGAAAAATGAGAAAGGAGAAAGAAGGGGTTGAAGAATTAAAAAGAATAGTTATGAAAAAGGGTAAAAAGAAATAGCCCTCCATATGTTCAACCTTAGGGCAGACACCGGGTTCAATTCGTATGCTACTGGTTGTTGCTAAGGTGACACCGGTATTGAAGATAAAGACGTCATGGACCCAGTGATGCACTGCACTTAACCTTCTAGCCACTCAAGTTCTCTTACAAGAGCTTGTTTCATTCTCACGGGAACCAGTGTAATCTATCGACCTGTCTCTTAGAGATGGTTGATATTGAAGCATGAGACCTCTCCCTAATCTCCGCATAGGAAACCAAATGTGAACTTATCGAGTCTAGAGCCCCGAGATTCATCAAAAGATCTCATAGGAACACATGATATTTTCTACACTGGTTGTCCAACAATAAGGATGCCAGATGTAAACTTAAGAGTCCTACGCAGATCTTAGCAATCTGCCAGAACATTTATGAGAGGATTCACTTTTGTGATTCTCATTGATTGAATGGAAATTCCTGCCAGGGTCAAAATCAAGCAGCCCTGATAGCAGGTCACTTCGGTAATTCTTTATGGGTTATGCTTAGTGTTCACAGTGGTTTCAAACGGTGTACAGTCGTGGAGTGATCCCCAGCGACTCACCCATTCGTTGAGCTACTTAGTAGGTCTCGTAAGCTCCCTCGGGAGTATCCGAAATGGGAACGGCCATGGTAAGGGTTATAAGGAGTCTTCACACTATGCTGTTGATGATCTCTAATTCCTTATCTGTAAGTACCGGTTGATTTATTGCTAACTGTTTACCTGCAGCTATACATCATCTCCATGGCGAAAGATTCCACATACTCATACATGCATCACAAAGTCAAAGGAAAGTTCTCACAAAGATCAAAGGATAGAAACAGTCAAGAAAGATTCTACGCCAAAAAGAAGAATCTACAAAGTAAAGTGACAAAGATCAAAGTGAAAGAACGGAAACAACAAATGCATGTATCACAAAGACTTAAGACGTATGAGCATGTTGGAATGGCAGACAACCACCACAAACACAGAAGTGACTAAAGGCAGATGACATCATTGGATCACTACAACTTCAACAACAATGAAGCATGATGAATGATGAGGCGAAAAATGAACCACTTTTAGGGGGTCATTTAAGCCCGAAATTGAATTTATATGATCAAATATTACCCTAAATTGTTCCTTTTGTGATTTTAGGTACTTTGGGAGTGAAATCTGGAAAAGGAAGCAATTCGGACGTTTTTGGAGCATAAAAGTGAAGAAAACGCCAAAGACTTAATTTTCCAAGCTGGGAACAGTGTGTGACGGCGTCAAGAGCATCATCCTGACGGCGTCAAGAGTAAATTTCATGACGACCCAGTACAGAAATGAAGGCGTCACAAGGAAGAGCGTCAAGAGTTAAATGTGTGACAGCCTGGAAAAACTTAATACATGACGGCGTCAGATGTAGATCAAGGCAGTCCGAGGATTCTTTTGGCGGCGAGATGACGGCGTCACAAGGTTGTTGTTGACGCCGTCAGCCTCTATTTTCTATATATAGTTTTCTAATTTTCATTCATTAGGGAGAGAAGTTTTGGAGAAACCCTAAGGCCGAACCATATACGAATTTTACAGGTTTTTCAAGGGTTTTCAGCCCTTGAACCCTTACATGTGTAATTGAGATAAGTGTTCTTTTAATTCAATCAATATGTCTATGTGTTGGTTGTCTATATCTTGTTCTTATTTTGATTCCACCATGCTAGGCTAGATTTATCTTGTGTTTGCTTAGATCTAATAAAACCTAGATGTTGATTATGTGTTGATTACTTGTTTATGGTTGTATTGGATGAATGATTTCAATGTTAGGCTTAAGAAAACTGGCAGATCTCCAAATGGTAACATGCTTGAACGTCTTAGGAAACATGAACCGATGTGTACTAGGTTTTATTGGTTGTATTTAATGCATGAGTAAATTCTAATGATCCCATGTTAGGAGCTTCTTAGCCGGCTCGACATAGGAGTGAAGTAGGCACTCATAGGATTGGGGAGTTAAGTACGCCACCCCATGAATGGTATTAAGGAATACAATCCGTCATCCACGCAACTATAACAAGTAATTAACGTGTAAAAGATATCTAGGGAGTGGTGAAATCTAAGTAAATACATTTCTCCACTTATTGCTCACAACATTAGTTTAATTTAGTTTTATTTTCATTTTTAGTATTTTATTTTGATTGCATCTTAGTATTGGGTTAGTTGACTAGCAACTAATTCTGCCCAAATCCTTCAAACCCGAGATTTTTATTTGCTTTCTAAAAAATATAAAAAATACAAAAATAATATTCTCTCATCCCTAGAACTAGTAATTAGGTTTTTCTAATCCTAGCGACACTATTCCTAGCAGAACGATCAATCCCCTGGTACTTGTCACTATACTATACTACAACGATCAGGTACACTGCCTGGTGGGGGTTGTAAGCTTCTCGAGATCCCTCGAGAGGTAAATCCTGGTCCAATCCCTACGCATCCAAGTTTTTGGCGCCGCAGCCCGGGGAATAGTTATTGTCTAGGTTAGAATTTCTTTTTATTAGGTCTACTTGCTAGATTCCTTTCTAGTAAGATTTTATTTTTATTTTTAGGTTCTCTTTAGTCTATCTTATTTCTTTGTTTCTTTTGTTCGTAAACTATTTCGATGGATAACAATAACATTGATCGTTTGATTCCTGTTATTCGTGTTTTTCGTCGTAGGATTTTCCAAATGCCCGACCCACTTCCTTTAGTGGAGAATGAGAACCCACCTAACCTCTCACCCAACCACCACTTTGACAATAATTCTGAGTTAGAGGAGTCTGATCATGATGATGACCGTAGGGCTAGTCCTTTTTACTATTCAGACTCCGACGAGGATCTTGATGATGGTGATGTGATTAATGAGAACAGGATGGAAGAGGAAGTGAACCCTCTTAGGTATGTCGACCCTTGAACAAGGATTGAGCGTGATAGTTCATTCAACATGCAATTTCCTTGTAAGATCGGATTTAGGAACTTTAACGCCTATCTTAACTCATCTCTCCCAATAAACATAATCTCGCGTAATGAATATAATAAAATCATGGTTGATGAGTTAGAATACAAAGGGGAAAATATTATTGCTAGGGCAATACCATTACATGTGTTTGTAGGAAGTTTGGTTTATCTTGTTGAGTTCATGGTTATGGAGAGTCTAGGAGAATTTGTTGATAGTAAGTGACCCAAGTTGTGTTTGGAAGACCTTTCAAACGGCTGACCAACCTCGATGAAAAACTTATAGAAGGGTTAATTACATTCTCGGATGGGGATGAAGATTTTGTCTATCAAATGCCCCACACACACCCTAGGTTCAAGGATTTTTCCATGGAGAAGTGTAGTAGGTATCCGCCCATAGAAATGCTAAGTGAGAATGATAAGAGAAAAGGGCTTAAATATACTCATGAAAAAAATAAAAGATACTATCGCGGATGTTTAGAGTTAGGAGATGATTATAAGAAAGATGAGGCAACTATTAGATGGCTCACGCTTGGTTATGTGAGCATAAGCGATACACGGTAACCCATGGCCTTGAGTCTAGCTACAAGACTCGTAAATAAAGAACAGCGCTTCTTCGGAGGCAACCCATGATTTTGTGTGATTTTATTTTGTTTGTTTGTTATTTGCTTCCGTATGCATGCTTTATTTTTATTGTTGGTAGATCATGTTTCTAAACTAAAAAGTGGAAATACTTTACTTTGTTGTTTGGCCTAGTCTTAACTCCACCTAAAGGTATTTTTGCAAAAGATAAGTGTAAGGGGAAACCCCAAATATGTTTTTAAGAAACAAACCGATCATGATTTTCCACAATATTAAGTGAACATGTATATTCGTATTTGTTAGAGTCAAATGCTTGTATTGAGTCATAATGAAGTTTTGCAGGATTTTCCAGGAAGTAGGACCAAGTTTTTCCAGAAATTTTCCGGAAACTTAACATAAGAATTTCTGCAGGTCAATTCTGACGGCGTCACGAGTTTACTCTTGACGGCGTCACGTGTAAAAATCTGGAAATTTTACCGGTTTTGTTTTTCTAACGGAGTCTTAAAGTTTTTGTTGAATTATTAAGTTTTATAATCTCCAGGAAATCTGCAAACTTCATTCCACAAGCATTATATCTTACTTTGTTTTCTAGGATTTAGTAACTTATGTAGATTGCCGTCGATTTTATGCGAGGTTGTCTTGTTTGTTTTCTCAGGATTCACAGGTTATGTATGACAAGAAGATGATTTATATTCTGGAAGGGAAGCTTTGATTGTTCATTTTCTTGAAGGAAGATCTAACCTGGCCACCTTATTATCCATACCGAGCGAATCAGGGGAGTATTTGATTTCATTCTTTTTACTTATTTCACTTTTACATTCTTTACTTGAACATTGGGGACAATGTTCATCTTAAGTGTAAGGGGAGGGTAAAATGATGATACCTTACAGATACACTTTCGCTTGAGTTTGTTTGTTTAATAGTAGATGTATAATAAAACTATGAGAAATACTTGTTAGTGTAATTTTAGCGCCAAATTTAAAATTTTTTACAACATTTAGGAGTGAAACTTTAGCCATAGCAAGCGTCTCATGGATAGGAGATTGTATCATTGTATGACTAGCACATAACCGTACTTTCAGAAAAATTTTCCACCCAAATATGTGAGGTCCGCCTTTAGATTTGATAGGAAAAGCATTTACAATTAGTGCTTATGAGTGTACCGGTAGCATTTAGATTCTAGAACTTGCGTTAGTGATGCATCCCGAGACCGCTAGTGAGACTACATTCGTGTAGTAGGATTTACTACATGATAAGAGGCATTAGGATCACCCTTGTGTTAAATCCGTATCATAATTACTTGACCATTTAAGTCATATTACTTGGCTAGTTAAGTCAACTAATTTTTCCTACACCTTAGTGTTGTACTCATTTTTAGTACACGAAACCCCTAGTACACCCCTCCGGGCCTATCTTTTCGTTTCTAACTTTAAGCTTTTTACTTAAAGGAAGAATTTGTTACACCCCACTTAAATGTACACCCAAATCGCCTTAGCCTTCCGTGTATGCACTCATTTTTAGTGCATTATTGTTATTTGTTAAACCCTAAGTTAATTATCTAATTGATTACATGGTTGCTAAGTCGAGTCATATCCTTGTACATATTGTTTTGGGACGATTGGGACTCATGGGTAAAGTACTTATTTTTGGAGTAATGGGGAAGAACATCATATTATTACCCCCATATGTACGTTAATCTTAAAAGTACTCCAAGTGTTTTGATTTTCTTAATTCGAGTAATTAGATTAGTTTATTGTAAAGTATGTAAAAATTCAAGTGTAAGGGGAATGTTCATTCCCTATGATGTATTATTTTGGATGGTAGGGTAAGAGTGTCTGCAAAAAAAAAAAAAAAAAAAAAAAAAAAAAAATCAAAAAATCATGAAAAGAAAAGAAAAAAATAGAAAAAGAAAAAGAGAAAAACATACGGACTACCATCCCTTTTTATTCTATGTTCATTTTATGTTTTTGTTATTTTTCATTTATTAGCTTAAGTCGAGTCTAGTCTTGGCTTAGCAACGCTATATTGTACATGTAATTAACCAAGATTGTTAACTCGCCACCAGTAAAGACTGCCTATATCCAACAAAACCGTGTATTTCATATCCATACACCTAACGTTACAACCCTTTAAAAGACCTCTTTGATAGTTTATCCTAGGTGCTTACGCCATGTGGTGGAGGTTTGATCCTTTCCCAAGCCTAAGGTAATCTATTTTGTTATGACAGGTAGTGAGAGATATCTTCCGTTTCCATATTGTAATTTATACTTTATTACACCCGAGAGATGTGAGTATCTAAACACTATTTGTGAGGTGCTTGTGTATGACCTCCATGCTTGTCTTTGGTCTTTAGTCGAACGATTATTTGTTGTAATTACTTTTATATTAGTGTTAAATGACCCCTAACTTGTATTTTGACTAGAATAAAAGCGCATTTGCTTGAGGACAAGCAAATCGCAAGTGTAAGGGTATATGATGAGGCGAAAAATGAACCACTTTTAGGGGGTCATTTAAGCCCAGAATTGAATTTATATGATCAAATATTACCCTAAATCGTTCCTTTTGTGATTTTAGGTACTTTGGGAGTGAAATCTGGAAAAGGAAGCAATTCGGACGTTTTTGGAGCATAAAAGTGAAGAAAACGCCAAAGACTTAATTTTCCAAGCTGGGAACAGTGTGTGACGGCGTCAAGAGCATCATCCTGACGGCGTCAAGAGTAAATTTCATGACGACCCAGTACAGAAATGAAGGCGTCACAAGGAAGAGCGTCAAGAGTTAAATGTGTGACGGCCTGAAAAAACTTAATGCATGACGGCGTCAGATGTAGATCAAGGCAGTCCGAGGATTCTTTTGGCGGCGAGATGACGACGTCACAAGGTTGTTCTTGACGCCGTCAGCCTCTATTTTCTATATATAGTTTTCTAATTTTCATTCATTAGGGAGAGAAGTTTTGGAGAAACCCTAAGGCCGAACCATATACAAATTTTACAGGTTTTTCAAGGGTTTTCAGCCCTTGAACCCTTACATGTGTAATTGAGATAAGTGTTCTTTTAATTCAATCAATATGTCTATGTGTTGGTTGTCTATATCTTGTTCTTGTCTTGATTCCACCATGCTAGGCTAGATTTATCTTGTGTTTGCTTAGATCTAATGAAACCTAGATGTTGATTA
This sequence comes from Artemisia argyi, assembly GCA_030686995.1. NCBI lineage: Eukaryota > Viridiplantae > Streptophyta > Magnoliopsida > Asterales > Asteraceae > Artemisia > Artemisia argyi. Next base: position 21,522,136 of record CM060685.1, on the reverse strand, counting down.
TGTGTTGATTACTTGTTTATGGTTGTATTGGATGAATGATTTCAATGTTAGGCTTAAGAAAACTGGCAGATCTCCAAATGGTAACATGCTTGAACGTCTTAGGAAACATGAACCGATGTGTACTAGGTTTTATTGGTTGTATTTAATGCATGAGTAAATTCTAATGATCCCATGTTAGGAGTTTCTTAGCCGGCTCGACATAGGAGTGAAGTAGGCACTCATAGGATTGGGGAGTTAAGTACGCCACCCCATGAATGGTATTAAGGAATACAATCCGTCATCCACGCAACTATAACAAGTAATTAACGTGTAAAAGATATCTAGGGAGTAGTGAAATCTAAGTAAACACATTTCTCCACTTATTGCTCACAACCTTAGTTTAATTTAGTTTTATTTTCATTTTTAGTATTTTATTTTGATTGCATCTTAGTATTGAGTTAGTTGACTAGCAACTAATTCCGCCCAAATCCTTCAAACCCGAGATTTTTATTTGCTTTCTAAAAAATATAAAAAATACAAAAATAATCTTCTCTCATCCCTAGAACTAGTAATTAGGTTTTTCTATTCCTAGCGACACTATTCCTAGCTGAACGATCAATCCCCCGGTACTTGTCACTATACTATACTACAACGATCAGGTACACTGCCTGGTGGGGGTTGTAAGCTTCTCGAGATCCCTCGAGAGGTAAAGCCTGGTGCAATCCCTACACATCAATGAACTGGAACTATGATTCATCTAATGATTCTTAAAGACGTCAAGAGCTATAAATGTTAAAGTTTAAAGACAAAGATGATGATGTCGCGCAACCTTCAATGACCAACACTTAGGGGGAGATTGTTAGGATCATATTTTATTTATAGAAAGTGTCGGTCATTAATATTAAGTAATAGGTTGCATTAGAATATAATTATGATGAAGTTTTAATAATGTTTTCATGTTTTTATAAAGTCTAAGGGCTAGTTATGTAATATGGTCAAAGATATGTGAAGCCCTAGACTACAACTATAAATACTCTTGTAAACCTCATTTGAGAGGTTGGTTCTCTTAGTAATACAATAGGTTATTCATTTCACACACTAGAGTTCCCACTCACTCTCTCTCTACTTACTTTCTCTCTCTAAGATTTAGGTATGATTCACAAGTGATTAAGGTTGTTCTACGGTCATACACTAATGCTAACTGAAAACCGTATTATCTCCTTCTCTGGCTTTTGTGAACGTATGGGTTTTTTAATTGAAATTAGTTGAAGTGGATGAATGGAATTGAAGGTTTTATGCTAGGGAGGTTTGTGCTAGGTGTTTGGACTAGATCTTTGCTTTGGTTGTTATGACTCATATGAGCACAAAGTTGGTGATCAACCTGCTATAATCATAAGAAGTGTGAGGGTTAGCTGGAACAAGTCAAGTTGAGATTTTATGTTCTTAGATTATAATGTTTAGTAGGCTTATGAATTGTTAGGGGCATTGGAATGAAAAATGCGGATATTTGTTTGCTTTCTACTAAATTTGTTATTATATTGACTATGTTTGTTCTATTTCAGTTGAGAAATGCTCCTAGCATACTACGGCAGGATCATGCCATTCTTGTCCGGTGGTTTTTGCATAGTAATGGTTCCGTCACTAGCAGAGGGAATAGTAAGTGCCTAAGCAGCTTATTATCTTACATGTTATTCGAATAGTATGATAATGTCATATCTCTTGTATTATTTGCAATTTTTTGTTATTTATTTTTGCTTTTTGGAAGTAAACCACGTTATATGACTATTAGAATAACAAATACATAAAATTCTTTGGTCATTGCATTTGCTCACCATGCTTCTGGGGACAATACTTGCTTATGTAAGTCTTGCATTGGATCCGCGTTAAGTACACCCATGTTCACTCGAAGTTATAGGGCAGTGAATACCACAAAGGTATGTGAAATCTATTAAGATTGCACCTCGTCAGGCTTGTTTATCGTTTCATTGTTCTGTAGACTAGACATAAAGTTATGTATGATGCGTGTGGATTTGCCCCCTTGCAACAGGTTTTACCTCTCAAGGGATCTTGAGAAGTTTACAACTCCCACCAGGCAGTGTACCTGATCGTTGTGGTATAGTATAGTGACAAGTATCGAGGGATTAATCGTTCAACTCAGGAATTGTGTCGCTAGGATTAGAAAACCTACTAAACTAGGTCTAGAGGTGAGGGATGATTCTTTTTGTATTTTTATATTTTTATGAAAGCAAGTTAAATATCGGGTTTTGAAGGAGTGGGCGGAATTAGTTTTTAGCCAACTAACCCAATTTATCTAAAGATGCAATCAAAATAAAATAACAAAAATGAAAATAAAGCTATTAAACTAATGTGGTGGAACAATAATGAGGAAAGTTGTGTTTACTTAGATTTCATTACTCCCTAGATATCTTTTACAGGTTGATAGCTTGTTACAATTGCATGGATGATGGGTCATATTCCTTAATATTAGTCGTAGGGCCGTGTACAATATTCCCTAACTCTATAGGATCCTACTTCACTCCTATGTAGAACCGTTAGAAGCTCCTAACATGGGATCATTAGAATTCTCCTACGCATTAAATACAACCAAAAATCGTAGTACACCTCCGATCATGTTTCTTAATACGTTCAAGCAATTTACCAATGGAAGTCTGCTAGTTTTCTTAAGCCTAACATCGAATACAATCAACCCTTGAAAAAGTGATAAAATTTGGACTAGGGTTTTTTCCCTCAAGGTTGCACACTAATGAATGAAATTTGGAAAACTATATATAGATATTACATCATGACGGCGTCATGTGTTAGGTTGTGACGCCGTCAACTCGCCGCCTTCATAAAATCATATTGCCTAGATCTGTTGGTGACGCCGTCATGTGTAGAAATGCTCTGGGCCGTCACGTGTAGTTGGACCCTGACGGCCTTGGTGACGCCGTCAGGTCCTAGGCTTGAAAACTCTCTGGACCGTCACATGTATTTTCCACTTCCACCTCTTTTTTAACTCTTGACGCCGTCATGTACAAAGGCTTGACGCTGTTAGGTACAAAGGCTTGACGCCGTCAGGTACTATTCCCAGCAAGGAAATTTGAGACTTTGCCGTTTTCTTCAGTTTTATGCTCCAAAAACGTCCAAGATGCTTCCTTTTCCAGATTTCTCTCCAAAAGTACCTAAAATGACAAAAGGAACGATTTAGGGCAATATTTGATCAAATAATCTCGAATTCAGGCTTAAATGACCCCTTAAAAGCGGTACACTTTTTGCCTCATCAAATACCCTAACACTTGAGATTTGCTTGTCCTCAAGCAAATTCGCTTTTATTCTAATCAAAATACAAGTTAGGGGTCATTTAACACTAATATAAAAGTAATTACAACAAATAATCATTCCACTAAAGACCAAAGACAAGCACGGAGGTCATACACTAGCACCTCACAAATAGTGTTTAGATACACACATCTCTCGGGTGTAATAAAGTATATATAACAATAAGGAAATGGAAAACATCTCTCACTACCTGTTATAGCAAATAGATTACCATAGGCTTGGGAAAGGATCAAACCTCTACCACCTGGCGTAAGCACCTAGGATAAACTATCAAAGAGGTCTTTTAAAGGGTTATAACGTTAGGTGTAGGGATATGGAATACACGATTTTGTTGGATAAAGACAATATTTACTGGTGGCGAGTTAATCATCTTGGTTAGTTACATGTACAATATGGCGTTGCTAAGCCAAGACTCAACTCGACTTAAGCTAATAAATCAAAAATAACAAAAACATAAAATAAACATAGAATGAAACGGGATGGAAGTCCGTTTTTTTTTTTTTTTTTTTTTTTTTTTTTTTTTTTTTTGCATACACTTTTACCATACCATCTAAAATAATACATCATAGGGAATATACATTCCCCTTACACTTGAATTTTTACATACTTTACAAAAAACTAATCTAATGACTCGAATCAAGATAATCAAAACACTTGGAGTACTTTTTAAGATTAACGCACATATAGGGGTAATATATGATGTTCATCCCAATTACTCCAAAACACAAGTACTTTACCCATGAGTCCCAATCGTCCCAAAGCAATATGTACAAGATATGACTCGACTTAGCAACCATGTAATCAATTAGATAATTGACTAAGGGTTTAAACATATAACAATAATGCACTAAAAATGAGTGCATACACGGAAGGCTAAGGCAATTTGGTTGCACATTTGGGTGGGTTGTTGATACGTGGGAATTGCGCCCTCGCAACAGGTTTTACCTCTTAATGGATCTTGAGAAGCTTACAACCCCCACCAGGCAGTGTACCCGATCGTTGTAGTATAGTATAGTGACAAGTACCGGGGGATTGATCGTTCAACTCAAGAATAGTGTCGCTAGGATTAGAAAGCCTCCTAAACTAGGTCTAGAGGTGAGGGGTGATTCTTTTTGTATTTTTGTATTTTTTTTTGAAAAGCAATTAAAATCTCGGGTTATGAAGGAGTGGGCGAAATTAGTTGCTAGCCAACTAACCCAATTTATCTAAAGATGCAGTCAAAATAAAATAACAAAAGTGAAAATGAAGATATGTTACTAATTTGGTGGAAGCAATAATGAGGAAAGTTGTGTTTACTTAGATTTCATTACTCCCTAGATATCCTTTACTAAGAATTTCCTAAGTGTTAAAATGTCTAACATTTTTGTGATGCTTGCAAAACAAACCTTTGTAAAACAACATTCTTAAACACCATACTTTGGGTCTTAAATTGTGTTTTACTTCAATCACTCCTTTATGCTAATTTCACATAAAACATACAAGGTGAAATAATTCACATTAGCATACATTAGGATGTGTGGAAGAAAATGAGTTTTCAACATCTAGGACTTACACATCAAATGTGACACTTAGTCTCATGATGTTGTACCTCTTGGACTTTTTCAAAACGAATTAAGTTCATAGTGTCTCAAGTAAGGAAACCCAAAGAGTCGAGGAGTCGTTGAATATAACATTTAACGAGAGATCACCTCATTCTAAGATATTATCTTTGGTAGATGATGACTTAGTCGAAAGTCCAATGATGACAAGACAAGTATGTTGTGTAAAACATTAAGGATAAAGATACAAAATAACATCTTCTCACCCTGAGTCAAACATTGAATCAAGTAAAATTGACATAAGTTATAAAACTTGATTTATAGGTCATAGTTGTGTCTAAACAAATTCAACAAAAACAGTTTTTGGAATTTAGAGTAAAACAACTAGTGAAACAAAATAGATTTTTCAAAATAATCAAGTGATTATAGTGTCAATATTTGAAAGACTTTTTGATAATAAAAGCAAGCCCCAAAAGCAAGGGATTTTAACTTAAAGACATTCCTAGTTACTCTCTTGTTTTCAATGGTTAATTTATTGATGACTTATCAAGAATGAGATTAGTAAATCTGTAGGTAAAACTAAACGTAGAGAAATGTTCGGAAGACTACTTGTTCTCATAACAATTAGATCCAACATTATGTTTAGTGTTTGTCTATGTGCTCGTTTTAAAGAAAATCCTAAAACAACTCTTTAGTTGAGCTTGTTTGGATACATCGAAAGGTACTACACAACTAGGATTATGGTATCCCAAAGGAACGGGAATAGAAACCATAGTGTATACCAAATGGAATTATGTTGGTAACAAGTTGATAAGAAAAGCACAAGTGGTACTTGCACTTTTATACTTACTTACCCATTGATTCTTCAAAAACGCTTATGGTTCTCATATTAGTATCAGATGAAGAAGCACGTCAACAAGCTCCACTTGAACAAGCAAATACGTGTCAACAACGGAATTCATTTTATCAACATTGTTATCCCTTCAACAAAGGAAGCATCGACTTCAGCGACAATTCAATCCATTATGTTCTTAATTGACATATTGTGATCCATCATCATCGCCTTGGTAAAAATGTTCATTGAGGAACGTCTTAACTAAGAAAGTCTTATACGTTAACCATTCTATCAACGTTTACACAAAACCTCTTGAATGAGAAGCATTCATCATCCCTAGGCTTAGTCAAAGACTCATAAGACCTAAAACCTTAGTTTTGAACATTAGGATAAAACCTCAAAAATCAAGACAATTCCTTTTGAATTTTTCCTGCAGTTCCCACGGAACCCTCAGACCATACAGGCGGAACCCTCCCTTTGGTTCCGCCTGGTCCGCCAAATCTGCAGGATGTTTTATTTTTTAATTTCTAAACCAAACACCCTCTAAACTTAATCATTCACTTTTCAAACAGCCATCACCCTCTCAAAAACACATAACCATACGAAATTTAGGGCTTTCAATCTAACCTCTTCAAATCCAATCAACTTTGTAAGTGTTCTAATCATAATTGCATTTTTGATTCAAGTATAACATTCTCATTTACATTCATTAACTAGAATCTTAGGGTTTATGCATAGAACTTTTTGATTCATGAAAAACTTGGTTGCTAAACAATCATGTCTTCCATTAGTTAAGAATTGTATCCTTTTTTGTTATTTTGATTTGCCAAACACACCAAGTGCATTGTCTTTCAAAAATTACCATCCACAACTAGGACATAACTCTTCACCACATTGTTAAAACAAATGAAAAACTTCATTGAAACATCACTTGCATATTGTCTCTTGAATGCTAAAGGGGATACATAACTAATATGTATTTTCGGGTACATTCAATCGAAGACACATTCAATTAGGAGATTTTTGGTTATCTTGTGTTTTTATAACAAAACTTGCATAACAAAACAATTTGGACATCAAAATGAGTCAAGATAACCAAGTCTCCACATTGTTTGCATATAGGAACACATTAGAACATCCACATTGTTAAAAGTCGTTAACATATAATTTTGTGTTTTCTAGGAATCAACATGCCTCCCGCAAATTTCTCCGATCACAAGGAAACCCTTAAGTACTTGCCCAAACACCATAGGACCAAAGGTCTCAAGAAAATTCAAGTAGAAACCTTTAAGGCATTAGAAAAACGCTATTTTCACGAAGGTAGAACCATTGATCCATCCTTTCTAGAAGAAACATTCATTCGCCAAAGCTTTGCCGCAATCAACTTTGATTGTCTTCTTGATATCGATGAGCCAATTTGTCCTAGGTTCATCTTAGAATTCTATGCAACCATAAGCCTTTACACAAATGATTTTGGTGAGATATCATTAAAATTCACAACCAATCAAATACCAAATTTCTTAGATTTAAAAGATTTAGCTATCATTCTTGGTGTCCCAAATGCGGGTACTTGTCTCTACACGGATAAGTGGCCCATTTCAAGCCTTGATTCGATTGAGCGTTTTCATCCATACAACAACCCTCTAGCGAGTATGGAAACAATTAAAGAACATCTCTTCGTTAGAACCTCTACCACTAGGAAGAATCGTTCGGGGAATATTGTGGATAAGGATCCTTTTGGTATGGAGCTCAATGAGCTTAAACCACAATTTAGAAGTGGGAAGAAATTCTTAGAGCTAACGTCATAAGTTCCATAGGAAATAGAGATCATGTCAACACATGTCTTTGCTACATGCTCTATAGCATTTCCACCGGTCAACCATTTAACTTAGCCTACTATCTAGCCAAAAGAATGGCAGACATACCCTTAGTTGGAACAACCGCTCTTCCTTATGGAATGCTTCTCACCCGTCTCTTTAGGTTCATCTCTCCCATTCCACCAACTCCAAACGGTCTTCGTCTTGACTACTCTCTCATTCCACACACCTTTGTCCCACTTAGTGATAAGAGAGTTTACAAAGCTCAAGGAAAACGTCCTCATCCTCCTACCTCCTCATCATCTTCCTCAATGAGTGAAGATGACTCTTTGCCCAACTCTAGGCTCCCACCTCTAGAATACCTATCCCAACTTCCAGATATTCCAAATGAGTCGGCGGAGTTCAAGCAAACAAATGGGATGTTTAAGAATCTTGGACGATTCCTTGGAAAACTCAAGAACAAGATTGACCGTCAATGAGTGCGGGTGTGTAGGAGTGTTTGGCACAAGGTGCTATTTAAACAATTTGGTCGTTTAAACAATGTTTGTGATGTATTTGTGTGTTAGAACAATTTGTGATACTATTTGGAACATGTCTTAACTAACAATGATGCAGGAAGACAACGTTTGGCACGTTGTCAAATTTTCATGTTTATGTATTTTCACTAAGTATAGTGAAATTCGCTACCCCCCGGTCAAAGTCCTATGGTATGCGTGTTTACATGTCCATTTTTTGCATTTCCTAACCAGATATGCATTATATTTTTGATTTTAGGAGTTTTCAAAAAATTTGAAAATCGTCTCGCGGGTCAAAATCGCGGACTGTATAGTTTTTCAGGTCTGGCGGATCTAGCGGCACCCTAAATTGGGTTCCGCCAGTATAATTTCTGGGCAACCCAGAAATGGCCCAACGGACCGGACAGAACCCTCACACGGGTTCCGCCTATGTATCCAGAAGGTTCCACCAGATTTCCTGCAGAATTTTTATTTAGCTTTCGACACTTCAACATCCAATCAACAAAATACCATCCTTTTAGATAGAAACCAATTTCCTGCAATGTGTTAAGCACAATAGGACAGTTCTCATTCCTTATAACCCAAAGAAAACCATTTCCCGCCAAATTTCAAAAATACCCATAACTACCTCAAGGAACCTTCACACATAAAGGAAGGAACCCTTCCAAAGGTTCCGTGAAATCCCTGAGACATATCCTTCAACAAATTTGCCAAAACCACTAAGCATTTAGTGCAAATCTTGTCTTCCCACTTCACCATTTTCATTGGATTGACTTCCATGATATGACAACCCACAATTAGTCTTCCAAATCATTTGGAACCTCCATTTTTGTATGGCCTAACATCAAATCCAAACACTCCTTCCCACACTCCTTCATCACTATAAATTAAACCATCCTAAACACTATCAAATCACACCTTCTTCATCAAAATTTCTGATCTTTTAAACCATTTTAACCATGACTAAGTCAACAATCACCTCTCAACCATCACGACCCATCCGGAAAACCGCCCGGATAAGTGTCAAACCACTTTGGTCTAACCAATCCATCAAACTAAGCTCCTCATCCTCGGATGAATTCACCTCACCAATCAAAAATGACAATTTTTTAAACCTTGCATCTCCATCTCCATCACCCAATGAACCCAATGAGCTCACTCCACCACCAACTAAATCACCCATTAACCCAACTCCACCAAGTGCTCCAACCCAACCATCCAAAACTCCATCACCATCACCATTACCCAAACTTGAACCTATGGAGTTATTTGGGTCTCCTCCAACATCACCACACCCTTTTGTCCAAGATCTCAATGATCTTCCACCAAGACAAACACAAACATAACCACCATTCCTCCACCAACTAGACCTTCAAGTGATTCAACACCAAGTGATTCAACATCTCAACAAGCTCAACCATCAAAAACTCCATCACCTCAATCACCAACACTTACACCAATGGAACTTTTCCATACACCGCTGATGAGTGCTCAAACACTCATCATTTTTGGTCAAATCTGAGATGTAAAACATTTAAAAACACTCAAAAAGGCATCAAAATACTGAAAATATTCTAAAATTGTGTTTTATATGTTTCAGATGCAAAAAGTGTAAAAACAGATGAAAAACGAATAAAGTTTGCATAATTGGCAGTTTATGCCCCCCAACTTTCAAAATTTGGCAAAAATAGTCCCTGAGCACTTATTTTAAAGGAAAAGTCACCAAAGGTCCTTTTGAAATCATAAATTGTCATATTTAGTCCTTTGGTGAAAAATTTCAAAAGTTTTGAGAATTTACAGTTTGGTCCCTGAAGTTTCAGAATTTGGCAGATTTGGTCCCTGGTGAGAAATTTTTTGAAATAAAAATCATTATTGGTCCCTGGAAAGTCACAAGTGTCAATTTTAGTCCTTGGAATGAAAGTTTGAAGAAAATTACTTTTTGGTCCCTCAAGTTTCCACATTTGACAATTTTAGTCCCTGAAGGACCAAAAGTGAAAAATTACAGTTACAACCCTTGGAATATTCATAAATGGCAGAAAAGACACTTGAATCAACTTTGGGAATAATACAAAACTAACCCTCAATTTCAGATTTATTACAAGTTTGGTCCTTATGGTTTTAAACTTGAATAAACAAATAAACCCAATCCAAGTTCCAAATTCAGTCCACCATAAACCACCCTTGGCCCAAACCTAAGCCCATCCAACAATAATAAAAACCCACCCCGTTTTTTTATTACTCCCTCCAGTCAAACCCCTTTGACCATCCACCTCCCTTCCCACTTGACACCTGCAAACACCCTTACACACTCAACCTCCCCCCTCCTCTGCCCCTCTTCCCATACCATGTTCCCCTCCACCTCACACTAAACCCCAAATCACAATTAATGCCCTTAAAACTTTCCAAGTTACCTTCCCAGTTGATAACTCTTTTTCCCGCCAAAAATCTTTAAACGGCTCAGATGAGTTTCAAGCATCCAATGGTTCAGAATTAAAGTGGGAATGACAAAGAAACCCCCAAGGAGCTATAAAAGTCAAGAGAAAAAGGAAGAAAGATATATAGTTAGAAAGCAGTAGTGTAACTGTAGTATAACTTAGTGTTGTTTTAAATCTCTATTGTCAATTGTATCTTTTTAAGCTTTCAATTGTTGTATTAAGTTTCATTAGTGTAATTTGAACCTATTTCAAGCATTAATTCCAAGTTTCCCTTTTTAATTCAGTTTTTACCACTTTGAGTGAGAATTTCGTTTTGACTTTTATGTTGTTAAAAGTTGTCAATTCCTGTTTCCTAGGACTCATTCAAGCTTACTAAGAAGCTTTTTTAAGCTTGGAAAGCATTTAGGACAGTTTAGTTAAGTAACTCAAAAATGAAAAAAAAAAAATCAAAATAAATAGGTTTAAATTCAAAAATTAGTGTATAAGATGATACAAGCCAGAGCAGGGTTGATTTTTGGATTGCCATTTGGTTTAGAGCTCCATGGGGAGCATTAGGATGGTGGTTTAAGGTTCTTGGTTCTCAACTGCTTGACTTTGGATCATTTGTAAGGCGTTTTTCCTATTTACTTTTGCATAATCAGTGATTGAGGGTTATGATGTTTATTTGTAGTTTATTTTCACTTATTTGTGTTCATTTATGCTTATTCATGTTAGTATAAGCTCACTTGTCAGTTTCATGCACTAGAATTCCATTTTGCTTCATAAAATTATCAATAGCAGTTTTAATGGTAGTGTTTGGATCAGATTGATTTGCTGTGTTTGATGGTGTCTTTGCTGTTTATCTTGGTTCATACATGTTACTTTAGGTTATCTTAGGTCAATGAATACATAAAATCCAGGTCTCCTTAGTTAAAAGTCAAAATCACCATTTCACCCACCCATTTTGTTAACTGTGTGAATTTTTGGACTCCACAAGCATTAAAATCAGTCAATAGTTAGCTTAGGGTGTGCTATTTCATTGCATTTAGGCATATTACAACATAATCACTCATCTAGGGTAGTTAGAATCTCATGTAAGTCAACTTAGTAGTTTATATCTAAAAAGTTAAATTTTCATTTTCTCAATTTTTCCAAATGTTGTGAGATTTTTAGTGAATTTTCTGTGTGGAACTAGGACTTGAAACTTTTTTCTATTTGTAGCCCCCCAGCTAAACTCTTGAATCCTACTTCCATCATATTTTTGTGATTTTTCCTATGAGTTCCATAAAACCTCAAAGTGAGCTGCAGGGGTGTTTGGTTCAATGAAGTTTTCTGTGATCAAGGTGAATTTAGCAAGTATAAATCACTTAGGCAACTTGAATTAGGTTATATTAGTGTAGGTAAAACATAAAAACGAGTAGTCATTTGTCAAAAAGTCAAAATTCATTTCTAATTTCATATCAGTTAATTAACAGTTAGTGTTTTTAGGTTCTAATTCTCATCATATCATTGCGTATCTAGGTAACTTAGCTTATTTCAGTCCCAATATAGCTTAATATGACATATTCTATCATTAGAATCAGTTTATAAGTCATAAAAGTCAAAAGTGTCCAATTTCTTAAAAAGTCAAAATTGCACTTCTTTGTAGAAAGTCAAATATTCCAGGAATTTTGTAGAATTTTGTGTTAAGTTTTAGGCTTTGAAAATTCTTGGGTGTAAAGTATACCAGCTAAACTCTGAAATCCCATTGGCACTATATTTTTGCAATTTTTTTCTGTGGGCCCCACAACCCCCCAAACAGGGCTGCAGGCCCTTGCTGCACCAGCAAATCACCCCACTGCCACCACTTTGGTGGGTTCCACAGGCCACCTCAGTGGGCCCCACAACCTCCCCCTTGGTTCATTGGACTCACAAGCTGGCCACCTTTCCATTGGTACCAAGATTTTGAGCTTAAACACCCTTGTGGGCCCCCTAGATCAGCCACAACTTTGTCCCATTTTCTGTGTGTAATCAAGGAATTCAAGTGCTTATTTTTGCTTATTGGCTTATTCATTGGTACCATTTGGTTGTTTTAGCTTCATATCAGTTCACTTAACTTGTTTGCACTTAATTTCACCTCTGTGGATCCCACAGAAGCTTATTTTTATCCTAAGTCAACAAAAGTCAACTGTTTTAGCTTTATGTGTCCATTTTGCTTATTTTTAAGCATGGGAAAAGGTGTCTTCACAAAAGTTCTTAGTTTTTAGTAGTAAAATAGATTTCAAAAAGAAAATCCAGAAAAAAACCAATTTAAAATTAAGTGATAGTTTCTATTTAATATTAATTATCTTTTTAATTTTCTTTTTTAGCTTTTTATTAAGTAATTTGCAATTTTATATTTTTCTTAATTTTCTTTTATGTTAAAGTATTTTTAGTAATTTTTCCAGAATTTATCTTGTCATTTAGTACTTATTAGATTTAATATTAGTTTTATTAATAATTAATTAATATTAAAGTGTTAAATAGCATAATTAGTTTTTATCAAGTAAAACTTAGTTTTTATATTTTTCCTAGTTTTTATATGTTATAAAATAATTTAAGAAATTTTTCTAGAATTTTTACTGTTCATCGTTTAGTTTTTATAATTTAATTAGTTATTAATTAATATTTAGAATAATAATTAGTAAAATAGTCTAAAAATAATTTTTATAAACTTTTTATAATTTTTTAGGATTCCTGTGATGGTTAATTAGTTTTATAATAATTTTCCTAATTATCTAAGGTACTTTATTATTTTTAATAATTTTAATTAGTTTAATTAGGAATTAATATTAAATTAGTAATTAATTAATATAAAATCCACAAAAAGACAAAAAGACATATTTTTAATTCTAAAATTTGTTTTTAGTTATTTTATAATTTTAGAAATTTAATTTTCATTTTTCTAGTATTAAAATAATATTATATTGTATTTAAGTTATTTAAATATTAATAATTAGTATTAAATAATATTTAATTAATATTAAATAATTAAATAGTGTAAAAATTAATTTTATTTTTCTAAAACTTTTATTTCATCCTTTAGCTTGTAAAAAAGTCATTTTCACCCCCTGAGGGTTTTCAGATTTCAGTTTTCACTTTTTATTTTGTACGTTCACGTAAATTTAAATTGAACATACACGTTTTTAGGTTTTAAACGTTTCTGGTTTTTCCAATTTCACAATCTTGTTAATATAGCTTATTTAAGCTATTTCCTTGTATAAATCAGTAGTGTAACCAATCATACCCCCTTTCCTTTCCAAATTCACCCGATCACAAACCCGTTTAATTACCATCCACACCTCGTCGGGACATAACGACCCGGGGAAACCCTATACTTCCACGGAGATTGACTCTAGGCTGTTTGAATATGTTGACTACACCTGTGGTTGACTTTAGTTGACTGCTTTTGAGCCAATCAAATTTTGGCGCCGTTGCCGGGGAGGTTGTGCGCGTATTCTAAACGGTTTTGCTGATTAGTAATCTTTGGATATTCACTCTTTGTATATTATCCATCCTTGTTCATATTTTTCATAAAAAACCAAAAATATTTTTCCTTACCCTCTATCCTTTTGATTCTAACTTCTTCCACTTCTCATGTAATTGATTCTAATGGCATCTCTCGATGACGATTTCTTTGAACAAAGGGCCTTTAAGAGTAACATTGAAAAACTTCAGGCCTTGTCAAAAATTTCGAGATGTCGTGTTGATTATGATGGACCATCGATTCCTATTCCCTCTCCGGTGAGGGAAATGGAACGAGAAACCGGGGTGACAAAGGACCCTGTACTTCCCTCTGACGATGGAAGTGTTAAATACGTCCAACCTACGGTTGTCCACGACTTACCTAATTTTCACGTTTATTAAGAACAAAAACCCGAGACCATAACGGCAGTGGTGGAAATTCCTAGCTCTCAGAGCACACCACTTGTACCACCTCCGGATTTTGTTCCTTGTGTCGGTTGTGGTGAGCCGCTTTTCGGTTTTCCATGTCGTTGGTGTACATGTGAACAATGTGGTAATGATATTCGAGACGGGAGTTGTATGTTTTGTGGTTCGAGGAATTCATTTGTTTATGATCCAAATCAGAACTCATTCAACGACTCCTTAAATTTTTCCAACTACCCATCACATTCATACGAGCAAGAATCATATTATCCAAATCTCAATGATGCTTCGTATCAAAATACACCAAGCCAGACTCAACAGTCTTTCTGTTGTGAGTACTGTGGTGGCCCACACTACAGTTCTGATTGTCAATCGGGAAACACGCTTGTCTATGAGCAGTTTCCTGATAACAATTATGACTCTAGCACATACGACTCACAGCCACATCAGTTTTTCTGTTGTGAGAACTGTGGAGGTCCTCACTTTAGCTCGGATTGTCAAACAGGGAATCCCTTTCCTTGTAACAATTATGACTATTCGTTTCAAGACCCACCTCCACAGTACCAAATTACCCAAGCAACTCCTCAATACCCGCAAGACCTTTGTCATGAGGTTCTTGAAGCATTGAAAGAATTTAAGGAGGAGTTGTCTACTACATCGTTTCAAAACTCTCGTGAGAAATCTATGGCAGAATTACTTGCTGAAGAACGAGATGCTAGAAACGAAATGAGCATGGAAGAATTGCTAGTCTTAGAACAAGCAGCTAAAACACGAGCCATATTTCGCAATGCTGCTCTTCTCGACGATGATGATAGTGATGATGAAGTTACCCTTGATATTTCTCAATTTTGTAAGGGTTCATCAGATTCATCAGTTGTGATTCCTTCCATGGAAAATCAGGGAGAAAATAATGTGACGAAGTCACTAGCGGTTGATCAAATGGAACTTGAAGAATCCATAACTGCTAGTCCCTCTCAACTCCCTCAGTCTGTTATCACACCCGAAGTTCACACTCACTCTCTGATCATGGGGGATGAGCATCTTAGCACTGTTCCTGAAAAGGAATCGGACGAATTCATAAAGTCTAGTACTGAGAGCCTTGTCCCAATCCCAGGAGAGTCACAGGGAACTTTTGATCATATGTGTGAAATCCCTCCTCCTCTATTCTTCCCAACTGATCATGTTGAGTTGTTCTCCGATTCTACTGATGACGATTCGTTATCTTGTGGAGACATCGTTTTTATGGAAGAATTACCTTCTGAGCTAGTTAGCTTAGAAGAAGAGAATGATGAGATTGACACTGAAATCAAGGATGAAGCACTTCGTGCAACATTATTGAATGTCAATCTCCCCATTTCTAAAATCGAGGCTTTCAAAGAGAAACCTATTTCATCTCTTATCCCCATTAAGGATAGTGACATTTTCTCCGATGATCCTATTCCAGAGTTTGAAGCCTTTCATTTTGATCATATGGGAGAGAAGATTAGTGGCAGTACCACTTCTCATTCTCAAATTTCTCTCCCCGAGTATGATTCATTCACCTTTGAGGAGTTCTCCGGTGAACTCACTCATATCATATCTCCACCGGAGTATGATAACTTTCACTTTGATCTAGACAAAGATAATCTTTGTGTCCCGGAGGGAAATATTCTCAACCAAGAGAATTTACTTGATATCAAAATCCCAACCCTCCCTCCCATAATATGTCTAGATCATATGAGCTTCAATGATGAGATTCATGATATACCAATTATGGATTCTCTTTCTGATGATGATGACTTTATCTTGATTGTCATCAAGATCTTTCTTCCCATCTTCACCTACAGGGTGACTTCTCCTGTTCTTCATTCCTTCGGGAATGAAGACATTATCTTTGACCCCAGCATCACCGCTTATAGTTTATAATATTTAAAGCCGGGTACTTATCTCATCGGTGTGGAACTTTCACGTGCTTCAAATGTTTGTCCAAACATCTTGAATGGAAGTCCGATGGAGATTGTTTCTTCCACATCATGCTTCCCCAAGAACAAATGAATTCGGGGTCGAGTCAAGCTAGCGACTCGGTAAACAAAAACAGTAGCATGTATATGGGGTTTTCAACCTAAGTGTGGGGGAGTTACCCCTACTATGGTTACCAATAAAGTGAAAAAACTGGTGTTTCCACATTTAGCTTGTAATGTTGCCCTTTTATGTTCAAAGAGTCGGCATAATAGCTGGGACTTTGAATATTGAGGACAATATTCAATTCTAAGTGTGGGGGGGGGGGGGGGGGGGAAATTCTAGCGAATTTTATCACATTTTACCATCTAATACCCCCGTTTTTGGCCAAAAATTATATAAAAAGAATCACTAGAACTTCAAATTTTTGTGGTTATCAATCCGCCATGTCTAAACGACAAAAGGATTGGCTAATCCAGGAGCAAACGGCTCTTGGTAAAGATATATCAAATCCGTTGACGGCTTACAATTTGCTCAAAATTGTATGGTATTCAACTCTCCATATCCTAAAAAGTAAAAGAGTTGGCTAGCCCGCAAGATTATGGCTTGTGGTAAAGGCAGTGGAAAAACCATAATTGGTAATCAGCTCACCAAGATGTTGACTATGTCCATCAAGAGTTGGCTTGTACAGAAGCAAACGGCTTCTCGTAAAGACAAATCAAATCCGTTTACAACGGGTGGTTTGCTCAAAATCACATGGCTATCAGTGTACCATGGTTCTTACTTGAACTGAAACATTTGGCTACTCCAGAAGTAATGGCTTTTGGTAAAGAGATTCAAATCCATTATGTTTTCTCAAAAGATTGCTAGGGACTAGCAATAGTTTAGTGTGGGGGATTGATGAGTGCTCAAACACTCATTATTTTTGGTCAAATCTGAGCTGTAAAACATTTAAAAACACTCAAAAAGGCATCGAAATACTGAAAATATTCTAAAATTGTGTTTTATATGTTTCAGATGCAAAAAGAGTAAAAACAGATGAAAAACGAATAAAGTTCGCATAATTGGCAGTTTCAGTCCCCCAACTTTCAAAATTTGGCAAAAATAGTCCCTGAGCACTTATTTTAAAGGAAAAATCACCAAAGGTCATTTTGAAATCATAAACTGTCATATTTAGTCCTTTGGTGAAAAATTTCAAAAGTTTTGAGAATTTACAGTTTGGTCCCTGAAGTTTCAGAATTTGGCAGATTTGGTCCCTGGTGGGAAATTTTTGGAAATAAAAATCATTATTGGTCCCTGGAAAGTCACAAATGTCAATTTTAGTCCTTGGAATGAAAGTTTGAAGAAAATTTCTTTTTGGTCCCTCAAGTTTCCACATTTGACATTTTTAGTCCCTGAAGGACCAAAAGTGAAAAATTACAGTTACAACCCTTGGAATATTCATAAATGGCAGAAAAGACACTTGAATCAACTTTGGGAATAATACAAAACCAACCCTCAATTTCAGATTTATTACAAGTTTGGTCCTTATAGTTTTAAACTTAAATAAACAAATAAACCCAATCCAAGTTCCAAATTCAGTCCACCATAAACCACCCTTGGCCTAAACCTAAGCCCATCCAAAAATAATAAAAACCCACCCCGTTTTTTTATTACTCCCTTCAGTCAAACCCCCTTGACCATCCACCTCCCTTCCCACTTGACACCTGCAAACACCCTTACACACTCAACCTCCCCCCTCATCTGCCCCTCTTCCCATACCATGTTCCCCTCCACCTCACACTAAACCCCAAATTACAATTAATGCCCTTAAAAATTTCCAAGTTACCTTCCCAGTTGATAACTCTTTTTCCCGCCAAAAATCTTTAAACGACTCAGATGAGTTTCAAGCATCCAATGGTTCAGAATTAAAGTGGGAATGACAAAGAAACCCCCAAGGAGCTATAAAAGTCAAGAGAAAAAGAAAGAAAGATATATAGTTAGTAAGCAGTAGTGTAACTATAGTATAGCTTAGTGTTGTTTTAAATCTCTATTGTCAATTGTATCTTTTTAAGCTTTCAATTGTTGTATTAAGTTTCATTAGTGTAATTTGAACCTATTTCAAGCATTAATTCCAAGTTTCCCTTATTAATTCAGTTTTTACCACTTTGAGTGAGAATTTCGTTTTGACTTTTATGTTGTTAAAAGTTGTCAACTCCTGTTTCCTAGGACTCATTCAAGCTTACTAAGAATCTTTTTAAAGCTTGGAAAGCATTTAGGACAGTTTAGGTAAGTAACTCAAAAATGAAAAAAAAAATCAAAATATATAGGTTTAAATTCAAAAATTAGTGTACAAGATGATACAAGCCAGAGTAGGGTTGATTTTTGGATTGCCATTTGGTTTAGAGTTCCATGGGGAGCATTAGGATGGTGGTTTAAGGTTCTTGGTTCTCAACTGCTTGACTTTGGATCATGTGTAAGGCGTTTTTCCTATTTACTTTTGCATAATCAGTGATTGAGGGTTATGATGTTTATTTGTTGTTTATTTTCACTTATTTGTGTTCATTTAAGCGTATTTATGTTAGTATAAGCTCACTTGTCAGTTTCATGCACTAGAATTCCATTTTGCTTCATAAAATTGTCAATAGCAGTTTTAAAGGTAGTGTTTGGATCAGATTGATTTGCTATGTTTCATGGTGTCTTTGCTGTTTATCTTGGTTCATACATGTTACTTTAGGTTATCTTAGGTCAATGAATACATAAAATCCAGATCTCCATAGTTAAAAGTCAAAATCGCCATTTCACCCACCCATTTTGTTAACTTTGTGACTTTTTTTTTGGGTAAAGGGGAGTAATCCTGCACCCTGGTAAATATATTAAAACCCAAAACGTTTAAGTACAAATGGAATGTGGCTGAAGTACTACATTAACCTCAAGCTTAAACAGCTTGATAGACAAAAAACCTAGAGCTTATGACATGCCAACAGCTCATAACAACTCTAGAATCAAAAAAATGAACCTAGAATAAGAACTAAGCAAAACAAGCTAACCAACTGCTGCCGTGAATGATGAACTACCATCAGTAATAGAGTTAGGAAATAAATTAGTCGATTCCTCAAACACGTTTTCAACAAAATCTTCATCACCGCCTTCATCAGTAGCCAAAGCAGCATATGGATTTGACGTAGCTATATCGCTTTCCTTAGAGGATAAACCTTTAGAGTTCAACATAGATGACAATTTAGGGACATTATTCCTATTAGTAGCTCCCTTGTTTGGCTCACTAGTAGTCTTCTTAGGCTCATACCTGCGATTCGGTTTGACTGAAATACCAACCTGACTCACATTACTAGACTGGGCTTTACCCTTCTTCTTCTTATGATATACCTTTTGGAAACCATCATTAAGAGGCTCTGCAGGAGTAGCGACACTGGGAGTAGAAACAACAGGAGGACTGACCACGATTTTAGGACAATGATCCTGGGTATGCCCAAAAATCTTACATGAAGTACACCTTGGAGGCCTCCATTCATACTCGACTCGGATAGTTTGTTTAGTAAACCCATCCCCTATAAGAGAGGGGACACCAATAGTAATAACTTCTACGAGCTCAGCCACAGAACAAACCTCGATTAAGCACTGAGCAAAACTACTTCTACCCCAAGAATCCTTACACATAGAGCTAGTGTACGAATCAAGCATAATAGGTTTACCAAGAAATGAAGCAATCAAGCTAATACCATCATCTTCAAAAACTTGAATAGGCACATCATGTAATTTAACCCATACCGGAATACGGGTCAACTCTTCCTTACATAATCTAGTATCAATTGACTATTTCTTGAGAATGATCGGTGATTTGCATATCAACCAAGGGCCATCTTCCAATACTGCTTCTAAACCTGCCTTTTCGACCACTATACGTGGAATAGAAACATTAACTCCTTCACAAACTGAATCAATAGCCAAAGCACTCACCGTAGTATTTGGATTGGCACCCACATTTACACCATTGGGCGTTGGAACTTTGACACTATCTCCAGAATTAGAAGTAGTAGCATTAGCCTTCCTTTCAATCTCGTAAGCCTCAAACAATCCATACATAGCGTCATGCACATGTTAACGAGTAGCACTATACAAATTAGACCATTTTGGATATTTGCCGGTTTAATCTCCTTAAGGAATAAATCAATATCCAAAGATGATTTCAGTGAACCCCAAACACCAATTCAATAAAATCATGCTTACTTTTGATAGTGTTCAAAGGAGACACATGTGTTACTGTCGACCCAGCGTTAGGATTGCTAGGAGGAACATTAGCATTAACCTTATTAGCATCAAGAAACTCTTGAAACGACTCAGGTTGTGAAGCGTCATTATTGCCCGCGTTAGAGGAAACTTTAACACCATCACCGTGAGGCAGGTTTGCATCAATTGAAACTGTATCAACAGTTGCAGGAGGGATACTCCCAACTAACGAATCAAGTGTAGGCTTTACGAAAGCAGGGTTACTAGTGACCGCATTTGTACTAGTATCCTTCATGGTAGCATGTCTTCGAGACTTATTATTTTTCCTCACAGTCACATTCGACAACAATTGCGTATTCTCCTCTCCCGTACCCACTTCCTCCATAATCAACTAAAAAAGAAAACAAGAAAAACCCTAAGAATAACCAACGATCGCAAAAAGAAAACAAGAAGAACTACATCTATCTTCAAACCGATGGCCTTAACAAAGTCAAGGCATGATTTAAATACCCATAGAGATCAACCGACTTCCATATTGTAGATAATCACAAGTAAAAAAAGGAAACAGCAGATCGAAAACCAAAAAAACCCTAAAACAGCGATTCACAAGAAACCCTAAAAAAATCGACAACCTAATTAAATCAAGTCTAAATCCCGATAAAAATAATGTTAAAGATTAGATTAAATGAAGCTAATCAACCAGAAACACAATCGTTAAAGGAATTAGAAGCAGGATTGAAGATTAAGCAACGATTGGAGAGAGTTTAGGGTTAAGAAAATAAATCACCATTGGCACCAGAGGAGGAGTATATTCTAGAATTAGTTTAACTGTGTGAATTTTTGGACTCCACAAGCATTCAAATCAGTCAATAGTTAGCTTAGGGTGTGCTATTTCATTGCATTTAGGCATATTACAACATAATCACTCATCTAGGGTAGTTAGAATCTCATGTAAGTCAACTTAGTAGTTTATATCTAAAAAGTCAAATTTTCATTTTCTCAATTTTTCCAAATGTTGTGGGATTTTTAGTGAATTTTCTGTTTGGAACTAGGCCTTGAAACTTTTTTCTATTTGTATCCCCCCAGCTAAACTCTTGAATCCTACTTCCATCATATTTTTGTGATTTTTCCTATGAGTTCCATGAAATCTCAAAGTGAGCTGCAGGGGTGTTTGGTTCAATGAAGTTTTCTGTGTTCAAGGTGAATTTAGCAAGTATAAATCACTTAGGCAATTTGCATTAGGTTATATTAGTGTAGGTAAAACATAAAAACGAGTAGTCATTTGTCAAAAAGTCAAAATTCATTTCTAATTTCATATCAGTTAATTAACGGTTAGTGTTTTTAGGTTCTAATTCTCATCATATCATTGCGTATCTAGGTAACTTAGCTTATTTCAGTCCCAATATAGCTTAATATAACATATTCTATCATTAGAATTAGTTTATAAGTCATAAAAAGTCAAAATTGCACTTCTTTGTAGAAAGTCAAATTTTCCAGGAATTTTGTAGAATTTTGTGTTAAGTTTTAGGCTTTGAAAATTCTTGGGTGTAAAGTATACCAGCTAAACTCTGAAATCCCATTGGCACTATATTTTTTAAATCTTTTCTGTGGGCCCCACAACCCCCCAAACAGGGCTGCAGGCCCTTGCTGCACCAGCAAATCACCCCACTGCCACCACTTTGGTGGGTTCCACAGGCCACCTCAGTGGGCCCCACAACCTCCCCCTTGGTTCTTTGGACTCACAAGCTGGCCACCTTTCCAGTGGTACCAAGATTTTGAGCTTAAACACCCTTGTGGGCCCCCTAGATCAGCCACAACTTTGTCCTATTTTCTGTGTGTAATCAAGGAATTCAAGTGCTTATTTTTGCTTATTGGCTTATTCATTGGTACCATTTGGTTGTTTTAGCTTCATATCAGTTCACTTAACTTGTTTGCACTTAATTTCACCTCTATGGACCCCACAGAAGCTTATTTTTAGCTTAAGTCAACAAAAGTCAACTGTTTTAGCTTTATGTGTCCATTTTGCTTATTTTTAAGCTTGGGAAAAGGTGTCTACACAAAAGTTCTTAGTTTTTAGTAGTAAAATAGATTTCAAAAAGAAAATCCAGAAAAAATCAATTTAAAATTAAGTGATAGTTTCTATTTAATATTAATTATCTTTTTAATTTTCATCTTTAGCTTTTTATTAAGTAATTTGCAATTTTATATTTTTCTTAATTTTCTTTTATGTTAAAGTATTTTTAGTAATTTTTCCAGAATTTTATCTTGTCATTTAGTACTTATTAGATTTAATATTAGTTTTATTAATAATTAATTAATATTAAAGTGTTAAATAGCATAATTAGTTTTTATCAAGTAAAACTTAGTTTTTATATTTTTCATAGCTTTTATATGTTATAAAATAATTTTAGGAATTTTTCTAGAATTTTTACTGTTCATGTTTTAGTTTTTATAATTTAGTTAGTTTTCTTAGTTATTAATTAATATTTAGAATAATAATTAGTAAAATAGTCTAAAAATATTTTTTATAAACTTTTTATAATTTTTTAGGATTCCTGTGATAGTTAATTAGTTTTATAAAAATTTTCCTAATTATCTAAGTCACTTTAATATTTTTAATAATTTTAATTAGTTTAATTAGGAATTAATATTAAATTAGTAATTAATTAATATAAAATCCACAAAAAGACAAAAAGACATATTTTTAATTCTAAAATTTGTTTTTAGTTATTTTATAATTTTATAAATTTAATTTTCATTTTTCTACTATTAAAATAATATTATATTGTATTTAAGTTATTTAAATATTAATAATTAGTATTAAATAGTATTTAATTAATATTAAATAATTAAATAGTGTAAAAATTAAATTTCTTTTTCTAAAAATTTTATTTCATCCTTCAGCTTGTAAAAAAGTTATTTTCACCCCCTGAGGGTTTTCAGATTTCAATTTTCACTTTTTATTTTGTACGTGTACATGTTTTTAGGTTTTAAACGTTTCTAGTTTTTCCAATTTCACAATCTTGTTAATATAGCTTATTTAAGCTATTTCCTTGTAAAAATCAGTAGTGTAGCCAATCACACCCCCTTTCCTGTCCAAATTCACCCGATCACAAACCCGTTTAATTACCATCCACACCTCGTCGGGACATAACGACCCGGGGAAACCCTATACTTCCACGGAGATTGACTCTAGGATGTTTGACTATGTTGACCACACCTGTGGTTGACTTTAGTTGACTGCTTTTGAGCCAATCAACCGCCAACATCACCACTACCCTATTCGGAAACATTGGAAGACCTATCACCCAAATAATCAAGTCCACCATCCTTGTCACTCTTTGACACCATTGCTCAAATGGAAACCCAACAACAACCTAGTGAGCAACTAGATGATGAACCCCATCAACCATCATTGGTAGAACGGTTGGCTTACCGTTATGCTATGATGAGGCGAAAAATGAACCGTTTTTAGGGGGTCATTTAAGCCCGGAATTGAATTTATTTGATCAAATATTGCTCTAAATCGTTCCTTTTGTGATTTTAGGTACTTTGGGATTGAATTCTGGAAAAGGAAGCATTTTGGACGTTTTTGGAGCATAAAAGTGAAGAAAACGGCAAAGACTTAATTTTCCATGCTGGAACAGTACCTGACGGCGTCAAGAAGTGAATTGTGACGGCGTCAGGAGTAAAATCCATGACGACCCAGAGAAAACCTGAAGGCGTTAGATGAAGGGCGTCAAGAGTTATTTTGGTGACGGCCTGAAGATGGATTACACGTGACGGCATCAAACCCAGATCTAGGCAGTCCGAGAACTTTATTGGCGGCGAGATGACGGCGTCAGACATTTACTCTTGACGCCGTCACCTCACAAAATCTATATATACTTTTCTATTTTTCATTCATTAGGGAAGAACTTGTGTGGAGAATACTAGGGTCGAACCTAATAAACCTTAGGTCGTTTGTAACAGTATTTTCAAGGGTTTTCACCCCTTGAAACCTTTCATGTTCAATTAAGATAAGTCTTCTTTCAATTAATTCAATATGTCTATGTGTTGTTTGAATATATCTTATGCTTGTCTTGATTTTAACATGCTAGGATAGATCTCTCATGTGTTTGCTTAGATGTAATGAAACCTAGATGTTGATTATAGGTTGATTGCTTGTTTATAGTTGTAATGGATGAATGATTTCAATGTTAGGCTTAAGAAAACTAGCAGATCTCCATTGTGTAACCTGCTTGAACGTCTTAAGAAACATGAACCGATGTGTACTAGGTTTTTATGATTGTATTTAATGCATGAGCAAATTCTAGTGATCCCATGTTAGGAGCTTCTTAGCCGGCTCGACATAGGAGTGAAGTAGGAGCTTATAGGATTGGGGAAGTAAGTACGCCACCCCATGAATGGTATTAAGGAATACAATCCGTCATCCACGCAACTATAACAAGTAATTAACCTGTAAAAGATATCTAGGGAGTAGTGAAATCTAAGTAAACACAATTCTCCCATATATTGCTCACACCACTATCTTAATTTAGTTTAATTTCATTTTTGTTATTTTATTTTGATTGCATCTTAGTTATTGGGTTAGTTGACTAGCAACTAATTCCGCCCACTCCTCTAAAAACCGAGATTTTACTTGCTTTTATAAAAACATGAAAATACAAAATGAATCATCCCTCATCTCTAGACCTAGTTTTTAGGTTTTCTAATCCTAGCGACATTATTCCTAAGTTGAATGATCAATCCCCCGGTACTTGTCACTATACTATACTAAAACGATCAGGTACACTGCCTGGTGGGGGTTGTAAGCTTCTCGAGATCCCTCGAGAGGTAAAGCCTGGTGCAATTCCCACGCATCAAGTTTTTGGCGCTGCAGCCTGGGGAATAGTTATTGTCTAGGTTATAATTTCTTTTTATTAGGTCTACTTGCTAGATTCCTTTCTAGTAAGATTTTATTTTTATTTTTAGGATCTCTTTAGTCTATCTTATTTCTTCATGTTTTTGTTCGTAATCTTTACCATCCGACATCATGGAAGGTGGTAACATCTTTGAACCCATCAACCCACCACAACAAGACCACCCACAAAACCCACCACTAGCTAATCAACCTCTTAGGCCCCGAACCCTAGGAGAGTACTCCCGACCTAGCCACCAAGGCTACCGAAACACCATTGAGCTCACCCAAGGAGCCAATGTGTCTCCCTTGCGATCCGACACCATCCGGTTGGTGCAAAGCGGATGTGCATTCCATGGACTTCGTTTCGAAGATCCAAATCAACATCTCAAGGACTTCCTTAAAATCGTAGATTCTATAGACCTTGTTGCTACAACTAGAGAGTCAACCCGATTACGCCTATTCCAATTCTCTCTACGTGATCAAGCTAGTCAATGGCTTGAACGTTTACCCGCGGGATCCATCACCTCATGGGATGATCTCATCACTCGTTTCCTTGCTCAATTTTTCCCACCGGGGAGAACTACCAAGCTTAGAAATGATATCTTGATGTTCCAACAACGTCAAGGTGAAACTCTATATGAAGCATGGACTCGTTTCAAGGACTTACTCCAAAAAGTCCCTCATCATGGCATAGATCTTTGGCTCCTTGTCCAAATCTTCTATGACCATATCGATCTCTCCACAAGGCGAACCATTGACCAATCGGCCGGTGGCAAGCTACGTGATCTAAGTGCGGAACAATCATGGGAACTCATAGAAGATCTTGCTCTCTATGACAACGAAAGTTGGAATGATCCGCGTGATTTGAACAAAATAGTTAAGGCAATATCTTTGCCTTCAAACAATTCTAGCACTCCCGACCGTAGGATCATGGAACTTGAGGACCAAGTCAAGTTTCTCATGAAATCTTACGAAGCTCCTAAGCCTTCAAGCTAAGTGAACAAAATCACTTCTTCATGCGAATTATGTAGTGGCCCCCATGATACTCGTGATTGTGTGGAACTCCCCGAAACAGCTTTTGCGGACTAAACGTCCTCGCGTACCGACGAAGCGGGAGATAAGTGGTACACTTTCAAACCCGAGCCAAACCCATATGGTGATTCCTACAACCCTTCTTGGAAAAATCACCCAAACCTTAGGTGGAAACAAAACCAAGCCAATTCTTCCAATCCGCCTAATCGTTACCAACTAAACGGTCCACCCTCCAACCGTACTTTCAACAACAATCCTTCTAACAACTATGGTAGTACCAACAATCTTGAAGGATTGATGTCCAAGTTCATGGCATCTCAAGAAGCTCGCATATCTAAGTTTGAAGCCAATTTCAAACAAAAGCAAAGCGAGATGACTACCAAAATTGACACATTGTTGAAAGTTCTCAATGACCGAGAAATGGGAGCACTCCCAAGCGACACGGTCAAGAACCCGAAACTAAACGTTAATTCCATATCATCAGTTTCTTCACCCACTTCTTGTCCGCAATACTACTCGGTTAAATCAACGAGCACGTGTTTCAAACAAAACCAAATTCTTCAAAAGGACTAATCAAATAAAACACCCGATATAAAACCGGTCAAAAGCATAGTTGAAACACCTCCTACGCAAGACCTTGACGATGAATTCAAGGAGCTTCACCTTGAACACCCCGTCATTGATGTCTTAGCCCGTGCTCCCTACTATAGTGCCCTCCTAGAAAAGTATGAGAAGTTTAAACTAGGTAAAAATTGGACCGCCTTCGTTCAAAACAAGTTGCCTAAAAAGCTTGATGATCCGGGTATATTTGTTTTTGCCTTGTAAGATAGGAAGATCCGAAGCTTTCAACACACTAGCTGATTTAGGGTCAAGCCTTAACTTGATTCCCTTATCCCTTTTCACCACTCTCAAGATAGGAAAGTTAGAGGAGACGGAGGTATTAATTGGTCTAGCGGATGGGAGTATTGCCCACCCGGTTGGGATGATTAAGGATGTAGTTGTTCACCTAGGGAAGTTAACTATCTTAGCGGATTTTCACATCCTAGATATGGTTAGTGACACTAAATGCCCATTGTTAGTTGGAAGAGGATTTTTAGCTACCGCTAGCGCCATGATAGATTGTAAGGAGTCTAAGATAGCGGTAGGTGAGGGCGATACTTGGTCGGTATATGATGTTAAGAAACATAGCTATGATTGTGAGGATGAACCGACACCACATTGGGTAGAGATGAATAGGAGACCATCTAGATATGGACCTTGGATAGAAAGAAACTTTATAGGACCTCAACACCCATTCTATCTAGAAAAATATTTCATCGATAAAACACATTCGGTGGAACAACTCATAGCTAGAGATGAAGAGCTAGACACTTTTGAGGACCCCCTAGTCTTTAGGAAAATGATTGAGTTCTTGAGCGTAATGCCTATTAACATAGAGATGAACAAGTGGAAGAGAGAGTGGGATAATTGTAAATGAAGGTGGGACAAGCCGCCTAAGGAAGGTGACGGATCATGGCATATGAAGATGATTTTGTATGATCCGGATGGAGAAAAGTTTGAAAGGTCATACCGAACTAAGAAAACCGATAGGAAGTTGAAACCTAAGTTTGATCCCAAAGATGTCCTCAATGAGGAACTCACCCATATCACGTAGTAACCCATGACCTTGAGTCTAGCTACAAGACTCGTAAATAAAGAAAAGCGCTTCTTGGGAGGCAACCCATGTTTTGTGTGATTTTTATTTTGTTTGATTGTTATTTGCTTCCGTATGCATGCTTTAATTTTATTGTTGGTAGATCATGTTTCAAAACTAAAATGGTGAAAATACTTTATTTTGTTGTTTGGCTTAGTCTTAACTTCATCCAAAGGTATTTCGCAAAAGATAAGTGTAAGGGGAAACCCCAAATATGTTTTTAAGAAACAAACTCGATCATGATTCTTCACAATATTAAGTGAACATGTATATTCGTATTTGTTAGAGTCAAATGCTTGTATCGAGTCATAATGATGTTTTGCAGGATTTTCCAGGAAGTAGGACAAAGTTTTTCCAGAAATTTTCCGGAAACTTAACATAAGAATTTCTGCAGGTCACTTCTGACGGCGTCAGGAAGAAACCCCTGACGGCGTCACGTGTAAAATTCTGGAAATTTTACCAGTTTTGTTTTTCTAACGGAGTCTTAAAGTTTTTGTTGAATCTTTAGTCTTATAATCTCCAGGAAATATGCAAACATCATTCCACAAGCATTATATCTTATTTTGTTTTCTAGGATTTGTTAGCATATATTGATTGCCGCCGATTTTACGCGAGGTTGCCTTGTCTGTTTTCTCAGGTTTTATAGGTTATGTATGACAAGAAGATGATTTATATTCTGGAAGGGAAGCTTTGATTGTTCATTTTCTTGTAGGAAGATCTAACCTGGCTACCTTATTATCCATACCGAGCGAATCAGGGGAGTATTTGATTTCATTCTTTTTACTTATTTCACTTTTACATTCTTTACTTGAACATTGGGGACAATGTTCATCCTAAGTGTAAGGGGAGGGTAAAATGATGATACCATATAGGATACACTTTCACTTGTGTTTGTTTGTTTGATAGTAGATGTGTAATAAAACTATGAGAAATACTTGTTAGTGTAATTTTAGCGCCAAATTTAAAATTTTTTACAACATTTAGGAGTGAAACTTTAGCCATAGCAAGCGTCTCATGGATAGGAGTCGTATGACTAGCACAAAACCGTACTATTCAGAAAAATTTCCCACCCAAATATGTGAGGTTCGCCTTTAGATTTGATAGGAAAAGCATTTACTATTAGTGCTTATGAGTGTACCGGTAGCATTTAGATTCTAGAACTTGCATTAGTGATGCATCCCGAGACCGCTAGTAAGACTACATTCGTGTAGTAGGATTTACTACATGATAAGAGGCATTAGGATCACCCTTGTATTAAACCCGTATCATAATTACTTGACCATTTAAGTCATATTACTTGGCTAGTTAAGTCAACTAATTTTTCCTACACCTTAGCGTTGTACTCATTTTTAGTACACGAAACCCCTAGTACACCCCTCCGAGCCTATCTTTTCGTTTCTAACTTTAAGCATTTTACTTAAAGGAAGAATTTGTTACACCCCACTTAAATGTACAACCAAATCGCCTTAGTCTTCCGTGTATGCACTCATCTTTAGTGCATTATTGTTATTTGTTTAAACCCTTAGTTAATTATCTAATTGATTACATGGTTGCTAAGTCGAGTCATATCCTTGTACATATTGTTTTGGGACGATTGGGACTCATGGGTAAAGTACTTATTTTTTTGGAGTAATGGGGAAGAACATCATATTATTACCCCATATGTACGTTAATCTTAAAAGTATTCCAAGTGTTTTGATTATCTTAATTCGAGTCATTAGATTAGTTTATTGGAAAGTATGTAAAAATTCAAGTGTAAGGGGAATGTACATTCCCTACGATGTATTATTTTGGATGGTGGGTAAAAGTGCATGCAAAAAAAAAAAAAAAAAAAAAAAAAAAGAGAAAAAGAGAGAAAAAACATATGGACTACCATCCCGTTTCATTCTATGTTTATTTTATGTTTTTGTTATTTTTCATTTATTAGCTTAAGTCGAGTCTAGTCTTGGCTTAGCAACGCCATATTGTACATGTAATTAACCAAGATTATTAACTCGCCACCAGTAAAGACTGCCTATATCCAACAAAACCGTGTATTCCATATCCCTACACCTAACGTTACAACCCTTTAAAAGACCTCTTTGATAGTTTATCCTAGGTGCTTACGCCATGTGGTGGAGGTTTGATCCTTTCCCAAGCCTATGGTAATCTATTTTGCTATGACAGGTAGTGAGAGATGTTTTCCATTTCTATATTGTGATATTACTTTATTACACCCGAGAGATGTGAGTATCTAAACACTATTTGTGAGGTGCTAGTGTATGACCTCTGTGCTTGTCTTTGGTCTTTAGTGGAACGATTATTTGTTGTAATTACTTTTATATTAGTGTTAAATGACCCCTAACTTGTATTTTGACTAGAATAAAAGCGCATTTGCTTGAGGACAAGCAAATCTCAAGTGTAAGGGTATATGATGAGGCGAAAAATGAACCGTTTTTAGGGGGTCATTTAAGCCCGGAATTGAATTTATTTGATCAAATATTGCCCTAAATCGTTCCTTTTCTGATTTTAGGTACTTTGGGAGTGAATTCTAGAAAAGGAAGCATTTTGGACGTTTTTGGAGCGTAAAAGTGAAGAAAACGGCAAAGACTTAATTTTCCATGCTGGGAACAGTACCTGACGGCGTCAAGAAGGGAATTGTGACGGCGTCAGGAGTAAAATCCATGACGACCCAGAGAAAAACTGAAGGCGTCAGATGAAGGGCGTCAAGAGTTATTTTGGTGACGGCCTGAAGATGGATTACACGTGACGGCGTCAAACCCAGATCTAGGCAGTCCGAGAACTTTATTGGCGGCGAGGTGACGGCGTCAGACATTTACTCTTGACGTCGTCACCTCACAAAATCTATATATACTTTTCTATTTTTCATTCATTAGGGAGGAACTTGTGTGGAGAATACTAGGGTCGAACCTAATAAACCCTAGGTCGTTTGTAACAGTATTTTCAAGGGTTTTCACCCCTTGAAACCTTTCATGTTCAATTAATATAAGTCCTCTTTCAATTCATTCAATATGTCTATGTGTTGTTTGAATATATCTTATGCTTTTCTTGATTTTAACATGCTAGGCTAGATCTCTCATGTGTTTGCTTAGATGTAATGAAACCTAGATGTTGATTATAGGTTGATTGCTTGTTTATAGTTGTAATGGATGGATGATTTCAATGTTAGGCTTAAGAAAACTGGCAGATCTCCATTGTGTAACTTGCTTGAACGTCTTAAGAAACATGAACCGATGTGTACTAGGTTTTTATGATTGTATTTAATGCATGAGCGAATTCTAGTGATCCCATGTTAGGAGCTTCTTAGCCGGCTCGACATAGGAGTGAAGTAGGAGCTTATAGGATTGGGGAAGTAAGTACGCCACCCCATGAATGGTATTAAGGAATACAATCCGTCATCCACGCAACTATAACAAGTAATTAACCTGTAAAAGATATCTAGGGAGTAGTGAAATCTAAGTAAACACAATTCTCCCATTTATTGCTCACACCACTATCTTAATTTAGTTTAATTTCATTTTTGTTATTTTATTTTGATTGCATCTTAGTTATTGGGTTAGTTGACTAGCAACTAATTCCGCCCACTCCTCTAAAAACCGAGATTTTACTTGCTTTTATAAAAACATAAAAATACAAAAAGAATCATCCCTCATCTCTAGACCTAGTCTTTAGATTTTCTAATCCTAGCAACACTATTCCTAAGTTGAAATATCAATCCCCCGATATTTGTCACTATACTATACTACAACGATCAGGTACACTGCCTGGTGGGGGTTGTAAGCTTCTCGAGATCCCTCGAGAGGTAAAGCCTGGTGCAATTCCCACGCATCATGCTAGACCATCAATTTTACCAAATGATCAAGGTCATGCACACTCACAATCATTTGTGTTTCACACAATTTACAAATACCTTCATGGTAATCCCTCCGGCGAACTAAGCTTCCGCCATTTTGTTCAAAACCAACAACCACAACAAAAAAAACCACAACAACAACAACCATCACCACAAGAACCTTCCCAACAATTTGAATCTCTAATTTCTTCTTATAAGAAAATAGAAGCATCCATATGGGAAAAACCTCCAAACCTTAATGATGAGATTGACACTCATTTAAACCACCTTCATGCCTTCAAACGTATGGTTGACTCTCAAATCAACCATATTATGGTTTTACAAACAACACTACACTCAACTAATGAAGGAAGCAAAAACACCTCTCAACCATCCACATTTGCTCCTTCAAGTTCAAGCCATCCACCACCAACAAATCAAACCACTCTTCCACCAAACTTTCCCAGCCATGATTGCAATCATTGCGAAAGAACCTCTCACATTAGTGAAGGGTGTCGAAGGGAAATTCGTGAGCTATCTGAAGAAATGAGGTTTATACTAAACCACATTTTGGATCATCTACAATCCGTGTCTCACCCACATCAACCTTAGAGTCTCCAAGAATGAAACAAAACCGTTTCTTTTGGAAAATGTTTCCCATTTAAACCAACAAACCAAAACCTGTGTCACCCTCTCAACCTTCAAAATAAAGCCCGCTACAACCTCCAACACACATTTTCATCCTTAAACAACCTGAGCCTTGTTTTTGGAAAATGTTTCTCATTAAGGAAAATGATGATTTCCTTGTAGCATTTTTATGGTCTTAGTTTATTTTTAGTCTTTCTTTATGTTTAAGAAGTAGGATAATGTCGTCCTAATTTCTTGTCTTTGACTTTTTAAGAGTCAAAATTTTACATGAAATGAATTTCATTCTACTACAAGGTTTGCATTGTTTGTTGACCATTTAGGTATAATGAGTGAACTATACCTTGCTATGGTAACATACATATATCGTGTGTTTTAGAAACTAACATTTCTTTTTGTAGGATCATTATCCATGTTTTCTTTCCTTGATACTCCATTTAGGGGAGTAATATTTAAGGAGGAGCATGAGTGTTGCATTATTCCACTTCACAACTCTTAGTTGTGTTCTTGACATGAAATGCTTTCATGACTTGTCTTGTGTGGCAACTAACATTTTATTTTGTAGGTTCAAAATCCATGTCTCCTCTCTTGGCACTCCATTTAGGGGGAGTATCGTCCAAGGGGGAGGAAGTGCATACTTCCGCTTCGCTACTATTCTTTTTGTTTCGACAAAAAGGGGGAGAATTTATATATAAACTTGTTTCAAAATTTTTTTTTGCATATCACATCATCTTAGCAAAAACAAGGTTTTATACTAACTTTATAAGACTTAACACATAAAAATAGTGACTTACTTATAAATAAAGTTTATGTTTTGTCATCAACAAAAAGGGGGAGATTGTTAATACAAATATCGCCTAAAAACGTTATTTATATTTTACGATCTTTGCTAAGTTTATTTAATGACAAAGTATGAACTTTAGCTAAGAGTAAATCATCACTTTAAGTGTTTAAGTCTTGTTTAACTAAGGTTTACATTTCCTTTTAAACAAAACATTGTTTTTATTTCTTAAATTAGAAAGTGTCTTGTCACATCACATTTATTTCTTTAAATAGAAATATCACATCACATTTATGGTAAGTTTGTCAATATACATTTATGAAAAGAAAGTGTGTTTGACTAACCATAAGTTTTCTTGTGCAAGTTTATGTTTGACTAGTATTTATGTGATGTGACCTTGTTTGGTTTGGAAGATTTATTGCAAAACCAACTGCAGCCCTGACGGAACCCTGGGGGTACACGGGTGGAACCCATCTGAGGGTTCCGCTGTATCCGCCAGACCTGCAGAATGTTTTGCTATAAATACCAAACCACTTGTTAGTTTTGAGTCATCACTTTAGGACATATATTTGAAATACTCTCTCAACTAACTCAGTAACCTTTGACTTGTGTGATCCTCTTATGTAGCAAGGGACTTCACAAGATCATCCAAGAAGTTACAAGTTTCAACTCTAAAGTTGCAAGACTTGTTAGCTTTGCTATGTATAAGCTTTGGTAGTTTATACTTCATTTGTATTGTGTGTATAGAAGTGATCGATTAGTATTTTAGGCCTCAAAATACATAGTGTGTCGGGAGTTGTTGTACCCTTGTAAAAGAACTAACGGGAGTGGTTGTACCCTTGGTAAAGAACTCGACATCTAGCTTAGTGTCGGTAAAAGTGTAAGCGACGATGGGAGTGGTTGTACCCGTGTAAAAGAACTCGACATCTAGCTTAGTGTCGGTAAAAGTGTAAGCGACGTTGTAAAGGTTTCTCTACCGGGAAAGGAGCTTGTTGATTAGTGCTTAGAACTCTCGAGTAGGAAACTCGGGGCGTGGATGTAGGGCAAGGAAAAAGAGTCCTTGTAGCCGAACCACGATAAACAATCGTGTTGTGGTTTGATCGTTTCTTTCTTTATCTTTGCTTATTACATATTGTCTTTAGTTAGAATTGATAATCATACGTAAAGCTTTTCAAAGAATTAAACAAGTAAAGTTATGTTTATATCTTTAAACAAACGTAAAGCTTTTCAAAGAACTAAACAAGTAAAGTTAGGATTGTTATTCACACGTAAAGCTTTTCAAAGAATTGAACATGTAAAGTTGTTTTTATATCTTTAAACAAACGTAAAGTTTTTAAAGGATAATCAAGTTAAAAAGATTTTAAAAGCGGTAAACTATTCAACCCCCTTCTAGTTTTCCACAGATCAAACCTCCACCACTTGGCATAAGCACCTAGGATAAACTATCAAAGAGGTATTTTTAAAGGGTTATAACGTTAGGTGTAGGGATATGGAAAACACGGTTTTGTTGGATAAAATCAATATTTACTCGTGGCGAGTTAATCATCTTGGTTAATTACATGTATAATATGGCGTTGCTAAGCCAAGACTAGACTCAACTTAAGCTAATAAATAAAAAATAACAAAAACATAAAATAAACATAGAATGAAACGGGATGTTAGTCCGTATGTTTTTTCTCTTTTTATTTTATTTTATTTTATTTTATTTTATTTTTATTTTTTTTGCATACACGCCTACCCTACCATCCAAAATAATACATCATAGGGAATGTACATTCCCCTTACACTTGACTTTTTACATACTTTACAATAAACTATTCTAATGACTCGAATCAAGATAATCGAAACACTTGGAGTACTTTTTAAGATTAACGCACATATGGGGGTAATATATGATGTTTTTCCCCATTACTCCATAACACAAGTATTTTTTTGGTTGCACATTTAGGTGGGTTGTAACAAATTCTTCCTTTAAGTAAGATGCTTAAAGTTAGAAATGAAAAGATAGGCTCGGAGGGGTGTACTAGGGGTATCGTGTACTAAAAATGAGTACAACGCTAAGGTGTGGGAAAAATTAATTGACTTTACTAGTCAAGTAATATGAATTAAATGGTCAAGTAATTATTATACGGGTTTAACACAAGGGTGATCCTAATGCCTCTTATCATGTAGTAAATCCTACTATATGAATGTAGTCTCACTAGCGGTCTCGGAATGCATCACTAACGCAAGTTCTAGAATCTAAATGCTACCGGTACACTTATAAGCACTAATAATGAATGCTTTTCCTATCAAATCAAAAGGCGAACCTCACATATTTGGGTGGAAAATTTTTCTGAATGGTACGGTTTTGTGCTAGTCATACAACTCCTATCCATGAGACGCTTGCTAAGGCTAAAGTTTCACTCCTAAATGTTGTAAAAAATTTTAAATTTGGCGCTAAAATTACACTAACAAGTATTTCTCTTAGTTTTATTACACGCCTACCATCAAACAAACAAACTCAAGTGCAATAGTATCCTATAAGGTACCATCATTTACCCTCCCCTTACACTTAGGATGAACATTGTCCCCAATATTCAATTAAAGGATGTAAAATTAAAACAGGTAAAAGAATGAAGACAAATACTCCCCTGATTCATTCGGTGTGGATAGTGTGTCAACAAGGTTAGATCTTCCTCCAAGAAAATGGACATTCAAAGCTTCCCTTCCAGAAATATAAATCATCTTCTTGTCATATATAACCTGTTAAACCTGAGAAAACAATCAAGGCAACCTCGCGTAAAATCGGCGACAATCTATATATGCTAACAAGTCCTAGAAAGAAATTTAAGATATAATGCTTGTGGAATGAATGTTTGCAGATTTCCTGGGGTTTATAAAACTAAAGAATTAACAAAAACTTTAAGACTCCGTTAGAAAAACAAAAATCGCAAAATTTCCAGAATTTTACACGTGATGCCGTCAAAAGTGACATGCAGAAATCTTTACGTTAAGTTTCCGGAAAATTTCTGGAAAAACTTATGTCCTACTTCCTAGAAAATCCTGCAAAACATCTTTATAACTCGATACAAGCATTTGACTCTAACAAATACTAATACACATGTTCATTTATTATTGTGGCGAATCATGATCATTTTTCGTCTTTAGAAACAAATTTGGGGTTTCCCCTTACACTTAGCTTTCGCAAAATACCTTTATATGAAGTTAAGACGAAGTTAAACGACAAAATAAAGCATTTTCACAATTTAGTTTGAAACATGATCTACTAACAATAAAAATAAAGCATGCATACGGAAGCAAATAACAATAAAACAAACAAAAATCACACAAAACATGGGTTGCCTCCCAAGAAGTGCTTTTCTTTATTTACGAGTCTTGTAACTAGACACAAGGTCATGGGCAATTACGTGACCTCATCATTGGTCTCATTCTCTAAGTCATCTCCAATCTTAGTTTTGTATTCCGGACATAGTTACAAACATTCCTTGTAGAAACCAAGTATTCTACTCATGACATAATCTACTCCTCTACGTCTATCCTCATCATTCCTATAGTAAACCGCTTGCTTGTGTTCCTTTTCTAGGTTTGATAGAAGACGGTATTGTTCAATCTTTTAGGGCATTTGGTAAGCAATCTCATCGTTCTCTTCCTTGAATCTAACTATCCCTAGGGACGGGTCATAACTTGTCACACCCCCAAAATACCTGAATGGCAGCGGAATGGAATACCTGGGGGTGACTGTCATAGCACCACAATTACAGTTATATTGAACGACCTAAAGTGTCCTTTTGAAAATACATCGTTTGATTCATTTAAAATATTCAGCATTATAAAACATAGGTCCCAAAGTCTTGAAAAGTTTACAGAAATAAGTTTAGTACAATCAAACGATAGTTCATAAGTGCATGAAAATCCAAAATGAGACGCGTCATCCTTGTTACTCAATGATATGACTCCATGCATGTCATGAAGAATATGTCTTAGTTACCTGAAAATACATTGCGAAAACGGTCAACAATAATGTTGGTGAATAATCATAGGTTTGTAAGTTAAATCGTATGTACATTCGCCACAAGTATAAAGTAAACCGACAAAATGTCAAAAGTAATACATTGGCTCTTAAGCTCATGACCCCGAAGCTAGACATTACTTGGCCCCAAATGAGTGTTTACCAGACACTCTAAATATATTAGACATGAAATGCATTCGTACCCGTTGGAGCAACCCAAACACGAATGGAGGAGTCACCCTCAATAGATCTATTCACTCACTCTCACTTATAGATTAATTAACGGTCCATTATAATAAAGGGGACTTGTCATGACGTGGTAATAAGGCAACTTAAGCAATGTAAGGAATTTAATACTTTGGCATGTACAGAAGAATAAGTAATGCAATGTATTCTCCCCCGTGGGATTTGAAATCAAATATGTAATTGAAAACGGGGCTATGAAAATTCACCTGAAGTGATAGTACAATGTGATGAAATAATCGGGACAACAAGGCGCGAACACTAGCCGCAACCTAATATGAGTAATAACGATCTACTTTAGATCATGCCGTGATGTAATGAATGCACATGCACATGATACCTATATCACTCGTAACTTGAAAATACTTGTTATTGTCAAAGTAGGTAATTTCCATACTTAAGAACAATAAGTCCAACTAGAATAATAAAAACTTGTCGTAATATATCGTATATAAAAAATGTTAGTGTTATATTCCTCGTTTTGAAAATCTTGAAATAACGTCTAGTAGTTGTATAAATAAGCCTTGGGTCGTACGTAATTCATTAGTTAAGAATATAGTTCTTGAACAAGAAATCTAGAAAATATAGTATTTAGTACGTAGTTATTTTATTTCTATTAGTGACTATAATTATATATATAGTTTTGACGATTTTAAAATGTGTATAACTTGGTCGTTTTAAGTTCATTTTCCTCGTTCTCTATATCCACGGATTCGTTTTAGTATGTATTAATATATTTTCGATAGCTCGGCTCCTCTAGGTTACGTCTAACGCCTCTATTTGTCCGTCGAAAATCGTCCAACAGCATGTAGTTTTCAGAAAAATAGTTTTCGTCAATAAACTTGCAAAAATCATAACTCCTTCGTTATAAGCTCGTTTTAATCCGTTCTTTCGCCCACGGCTTCGTTTTTGAAAGTATTTTCTAAATCTTTGGTCAAAAATTACCCATCACCTAGTGAGTTTCCCACGTTTTAAAAATATGGTCAGTAGGTATATATATTGTTTCAAAAATCATTTCTAAGGTTCCAATCTAGTTTCAACTTCAACCAAACCACTTTCAATCACCACAAATCTAGTCTAATCTTACCATACACCTTCTTAGGGTGTCATGGGTTTCTAAACATCATAAATCAAGTGGATCTAACAAGGATCTAACTATAATCTATTTCTATGGCTCAAAAGTTAGATATGTATAAAATGGAGTGGTATAAATAACATATGCATGTAGATCTTGTATATATATCATATGAATTTTGTAAAAACTTGGTAAAATTATAAAGATGAGTTTCAAACACTTACTTGAAAGATTAGTGAGCTTTTGATGGTGAAAACCTAAGTAAACCTTGAGTTTGTATTACAAAACCTTAAAAGGAGTACAAACTATACTTGATAATTACTAGATCTTGGAAAATTAATATTTTCTTGCTTGTTCTTGAGTTGAGGCCGAGCACCACACCAAGAGATAAAAAGAAAGTGTTACTTGCTTTTAGATCTGGAAATGGGATGAAAATGAAGTATTTTTGGTATATATATTATATATATTAGGCAAATAATTGATATATTAATGATATGGTAAATATTTCAAAATGTGTAAGAAATGGGAGTGGGGGGGGGGGGGGGGGGGGCTGCATCTTGTGAGAAAAAAGAAAAGAAAAGTGGTATTTGTGTAAGATAGTTGTTAGTTATTGTATTATTATGTATATATTAATAGTTTTAGGGAATACCGGGTACCGAGTTAACTAAAAATAAATTTTAACGGAGTTAACCGAGACATAATAAAGTCGTAAAAATTGTAAAAATAAGTTGGGTATAAATATTGAGTGTTTAGATAATTATTATTTAATTTCTACGAAAACCGTCGTAATTTTAGTAAACTTACGATAATAATTAAATAAATTTCCAAAACACCGGGTAAATTAATATTATAATTTTTATATTATTAAAATGAATATAAAAATATATTGGGATCATAGTCGGGAGTATCGGACGTGTTAGTCACATTATTAATCGTGTGTTAACGTTTATTTAGAAATAAATATACGTAAAAGTTAATTATACCAAAAGTACTAATTTAAATATCCTACGAGTGAAATAGTATGCAAGTGCTATAATGATGATATGCAGACTATTTCTAGTCCGTATGAAGTGTCCCAATGATAATGCATGAATTCGCTCCTGAACCAATTTGGTTACGCGAATTTGAATACCCGTAAACTAAATTTACGATGAAATGAGTAAAGTACATGAATAGTGTTTTCTCTTTGGAAATGAATAGTGTCATGTGAATAGTAAATTTTCTGAACGCTTCTCGAAATCTCAAACCGACACAAAAATGATGAATAGTAAAATGATGAATAGTGATCGGTGAATAGTAACTGATGAATAGTAACTTCTGAGATGAATAATGAAATTTTGACATCTGAACAAGGACTTGAAATTACGAATTGTGACAGTCTTCCCCTCTAAAAGGAACTTCATCCCGAAGTTCAGTTTTGGTTGGTCTCTGAAGTATATTCGGTAAAAAGACGTATATACTTGAGTTGCATTTGGTTTTCCCGTTCCCAAGTATATTCGGGTCCTTTTCAAGAATTCCAGCGAACTTTCACGATAGGAATTCGACTTTGCTTCAACCGTTCGACCTCACGGTCCATGATTTCTACTGGTTCTCCTACCAGATTTAGGTTTGTCATTGGGTTCGATTCCTTCCAATGGAATCATGAGTCACTAATCTGAAAGTCATTTCTCGGTATTTGAAATTATGAAACATGTTTGTGTAATCTTGCTACTTTCCAACAAGGCTTAAGTCTGAGGGTTACAGGCCTACTCTGTCTGAAATATTAAATGGTCCAGTGTACATCGAGTTTAACTTCCTGGATTTTTCGGAATGGTATCATGCCTTTCCTAGGCAGAACTTTTAACGTGACCCTACCACCAACTTGAATTTCTAAGGGTTTACAACTTATCGACTTGTAACTGATTCTTGATTTGCAGGAAATTCCTGGTTATTTCATGAGTACTTACAGGAATAGTGAGTTTGGCTTTTTCCGCGTTTGGTCCGTCAATAGATGATCAGTGCTTCTTGAGGTTTACAATGTAATATGGGTAATATATGTTGTTGAACTCTGCCAGAACTCAAATTTTTATATGCCAGCTGGTCGATTCTAAAATGAATCTTAAATGGTCCAAAATACTAGAGGTTCAATTTCTCGTGTTACCCAAAATTGTCTCATGCCTCTCCAAGGCAAAGCTTTCAACTTAGTTCGTTCTCCCACTTGAATCTTGATGGTTTGCTGTTCAGGGATACTCAATCCGCATGATGTGCGTCATGCACCAACCTAACTTCTACCAGTTTCTCGTTGCTTGTAACTGGTTCTTGACTTGGGAAATTTCCTTTGTTGTTCCTTAGTTTAGTTCTAGACCAGTGAATTTAACTTTCCGATTTCGGTCTGTAAATGGGTAATTGGTACTTCGACCATAGAGTGCCTCAAATGGTGTAGTCTCTACACTCGTGCGATAACTATCGCTGCAAACGAATCTGATTTATGATAAATGGTTAGTCCAACCATTTCTAGAGTCAATCGCTCACTCTCTGAGCATACCTTTCCTATGTTTGAATTGTCCTCTCGATCTGACCATTGGTCTGAGGATGATAGGCGGTGTTTACATCTAAATGGGGTTCCGAAGGAAATATTAAAATGATTGCTAGAAGTCTGAGGTGATTCGATCACCTTTATCAGGAATAACTGAAACGGTTACAATGAATCTGGTGACTAATTCGACAATGTTATACTTTTCGAAAAGGACGTTATACGAAGAGGATAGAATATGGGTAATAATTTTGATTCCTTGTGTTTTGATCTAATAGATGCTACGACCTATGTCTTTCTTTGCCTATTGTGTTTAGTCTCCATCTCCGACGTGTGTAATTGCTGTATGGTGTCCCTCCTAATTTTCTTCATCACACATTCTAATATTCCTTATTGTCAAATTGCAAAACCCTAAATGCATAAGCGATCTTGTAAGGTGATTGTTGATATAAATAATGTCTAAAAGCATTATTAATATTTCTCAATAAACCTACGTTTTGATAATAACAAAACTCAAATGAAATTAAGTCAAGATTAAGACGTAAACAAGTATTTGGTAACAAATATTTACCTCTACATCTAATATCACTTAAGGTATGCATAAACTAAGCATCTTATGCATTACATGATCAAAGGAAACCTTGTCTTAAGACATAACTTTTTATAAAATGATATTGTTGACATAAATAATGTGTGAAAACGTTATTCATATCTTTCGATACTTCTATATTTTGACGATCACAAAATGTAAAATCGTCAATCGTATAATTACTACGTAAACAAGTATTAAGCTAGTTTATATCACTTTATCCAACTTAATCACTTAAGGTATGGATAAACAAGTGCTTAATACATCTCATGATCAAAGGGGTATTTAATTAACTAACACAAAGTTTATTTAATTATATAAACATATTATATATTTTTGAAAAACACTTTTGGTAATTAAGAAAAATGTTTTATTCATACTAAATATATGAATTCAAATTTTTAACCAAAATCAGTTAGTTTTTCACCAAATAAACTTTCCCCACTAAAAGACGAAGATTCTGGCCGTTTCAGCTGGGCGGCCCCCTTAATTATAAGGGGCGGTCCCCTTAATTTTAAGGGGGCCGGCCTTGATTTAAGGGGACCGGCCACGCTCCTCTGTCAGAATTTTTTGCCTATAAATACCACCTTAAACCTGAATTTTTGCCTCACCTTTTGCACGAAATTTTCAGATCTATAACTCTCTAAACATCCTCTAAAACCCTTTGATCATTTGTATATTAATCCTTGTTTCAAGTGATTCAATCCCTCATCATCCATTCTCATCCAAAGTGCAAAAGAAGAACACTCTTTCTACAACCAAGTTCAAGAAGTGTTGAAGAGTAGTTGTGCATAGTGTATATATACATTCATTTGTGAATATTGTGTTGCGCTTGTTATATATTGTTTAGAAGATATAGAAGTTGTGTAGGAAGTAGGAGTTGATTAGTAGTGAAGTAGGTTAGTTGTGAAGATTGGTGTGAAGTAGAAGATTGGTGTGTAGAAGATAGGTGTGAAGAAGATTGGTGTGTAGCATATTGGTGTGAAGAAGTTGTGTAGAAGTTGTGATCAAGTTGAGAAGTTGTTGTGGTGTGTAACGTTTTCTCCGCCAAAAAGGAGTTTGTTGACATAGTGAAGAAAACTCTCGAGTAGGTGACTCGGGGAGTGGAGTAGGAACAAGGAAGGTGTCCTTGTAGCCGAACCACTATAAATCCTTGTGTTGTGGTTTGATCTTTCTAACTCTTCTCATTACCTATTTATTTACCTTTACTATATTAGCTTTGTTAGTTAGTTACCATACAATTGTTCATATAGTGCAAGTATTGAGTTCACATAAACTAGAATCGAAGTTTTTAAAACAAACTTATGTTTATAAATTTAAAAGGACGTAAAACTATTCAACCCCCCCCTTCTAGTTTTCCACAATTGGTATCAAGAGCCACGTCTAGCAAGATTTTTAAAATATATTGTATTTTAAAACTTGTAACGATCTATGGAATCTGAAAAATATTTAGAAGGGCAATCTATGCAAAGACCACCACTATTTGAAAGCGATGGATTTTTATATTGTAAAAATCGATTCGAAACTTATGTGAAATCAAAAGATCTAGATCTTTGGCATATTATTACCAATGGTGATTTTTTACCTATTCAAAATAACCCCGAAACTAAGAAAGATGAAATCGTACCTTTTGAAAAACAAAATGATGATTTAAAAAGAAAACTTGCTAAAAATAATGAAGCAAAAATGGTTATTTACAATGCACTACCACGTAAAGAGTACGAAAGGATCTTTATGTGTGAAACCGCAAAAGAAATTTGGAATTCTTTATTAATAACTCACCAAGGTAATAATCAAGTCAAAGATAACAAAATAGATCTACTTGTTCAACAATATGAGCAATTCACGATTCCGGAAGAGGAATCAATTGATAATGCTTTTGCTAGATTTAACACTATAATCACAAGTTTAAAAGCACTTGATGAGAATTTCTCTAGTAAGAATTTTGTTAGGAAGTTTTGTTAGAGCTCTTCACCCAAAATGGCGAGCTAAAGTGACGGCTATTGAAGAATCAAAGAATTTGTCAACGCTACAACTTGATGAATTAATTGGTAATTTAAAAGTCTACGAAGCAATAATAAAGAAGGACTCCGAAATGGTTAAAGGGAAACGAGAGCAAAGCAAGTCAATCACCTTGAAAGCTAGAAAGAAATCCAACAACGATGATAGCTCATCTTCCGAAAGCGAAGACGAAGAATATGCCATGGCCGTAAGAGATTTCAAGAAATTCTTCAAAAGGCGAGGAAGATTCGTTAGACAACCACACGATGAAAGAAGAACATCTCAAAAGAATAATGATGACAAGTATAGCAAGAATGAGAGAAAATGTTTCAAGTGTGGTGATCCGAATCACCTTATTGGAAAATGTCCAATGATGAAAAGAGATCAAAATCAAAGAGCGTTTGTTGGAGGTGCTTGGAGTGATAGCGATGAAGATGAGAAAGAAACAACAAAGGAAGAAAAGTGTCTCATGGCTAAAACATCAAGTGAGGTACGTTCCGAAACCGAATATTTTAGTGATGAAAATCTATCATTAGATGAAAAAGAATTAGATAGTGAATACAATAGATTATGCAAACTAGGACAACAAGTTATGGCTAAAAACAAATCACTAAAATACATAAATAACCAACTAGAAAATGAAGTACTTGAACAAAAAATTAAAATACATCAACTCGAGAAAGGTAAAGAAACTTTTGAAGAATGTAAATCATGTCAAGAGCTTAGAAGTGAAAACAACAAACTTAAGGAAGAAATTTGTAAACTTGATAAATTTGTAAATAGTAGTAACTCACTTATTAAAATTATAAGTATTCAAAGAATATCC
This sequence comes from Artemisia argyi, assembly GCA_030686995.1. Taxonomy (NCBI): domain Eukaryota; kingdom Viridiplantae; phylum Streptophyta; class Magnoliopsida; order Asterales; family Asteraceae; genus Artemisia; species Artemisia argyi. The sequence continues at coordinate 21,477,484 of CM060685.1, read as the reverse complement.
GGAGATAAAACCGGTCTAGGTTTTAACTCAACCGAAGCCTCAACAAGTGAAGTTAAAAATGTTAAATTTGAAAGCGAACTCAAGGAACTAAAACCTTCAAAATCTAATCCTGAGTATATACTCATAAATGATAAGAAAATACATCTAGCTAGTAATGAAGAAATAAAACCGTTTTATAAACCATCTTTAAAAACCGAAGTAGGATCGTCCAAAACTAAAACAAGATCTAAAACTCCACCACCTAGGAAACCGAATAATTCTTACCCTAGACCTAAAACACCTCAACCAAGAGTAAACCAAAATAGACGAAACTTTAACAATAATCAACAAATGTGGAACTTCATTCCATGTGGAATGTTTCCACCATATATGCACCCAAGTCAAATACAAAACATGTTCGGGACAAACAACTTTGGTCAAATGAGACAATGGGGACCAACGTAAAAACTTTCGCCATTCATACATGGAAATCTTTGATGTCACCCCGTGTTCGGACTTTCCCTTGAAGATTTTGAAGTTAAACGCATTGAAGACGAAAGGTACACATTTCCTTTTATTTCCTTGCAAACAAATGCATGCTTAGTTTAGTATCTAGCTTTTATGTGATTTTGATTGGTTCATTATTCTCTCTAGTTTTTATTTCTATACATATATATACTTATTTACTTATACTATATCTAAATATATAAATATATATATACATGTATATACACTTAGCTATATCTAGGATCTTATAACCTAGAAAACTCATTTGTTGATTTTCTAGAACTAGAAATTGTTCGTTTACGAACCTTTTCTTTTCTCCATTTGCCTTATTGAACTTTAATGTTCAACAACACTCATGCTGATGAAGAGAGATGAGTCGAAAAATCTATGGATGAAACAAACTCCCGGCTTCCGTTGCATTCGTCTCCTTCCTTTATTCTCGTCTTATAAGCCCATACTACATACATATATATATATATATATATATATATATATATATATATATATATATATATATATATATATATATATATATATATATATATATATATACACACACACACATATACTTATGAACCTTCCACAACGTTCTCGTGTACTTGACAACTTGATAAATTTCATCCGAAATGATCAAGAAAATTTAATTGGCAAATTGTCAAGTAAAAGTGTCAAGTAATTCCTTTCGTGCGAATACCTTCCAACGTACTTTTGATTAAATATAAATCTAATACATACATATAAATACTTTCTTGTTCTTTCCAGAAACCAAAATCAAAAATATCAAATTTTGGAGGGCGGCCCCCTTAATGTTTAAGGGGACCGACAGCCAAATGAAGGGCGGCCCCCTTAATGTTTAAGGGGGCCGGCCATCTGATAGCTCAAACCCGTTTTTCTCCTTTTTCCTTTTGGCAAACACTCCACTTTTTCATGCTCCCTTTCCCCTGCTTCTGCTGTGACGAAAACCAAAACCCAAAAACCTCTCAAATCACTTCCAAATCACATAATTCGGGTTAATTCGCAAAGGGCAAATTCATCTAACACAATCACCATTACGTATTGTAAGTTTTTCATAACACATTTCATCTAATTTCATCTTATTTGGTCATACTCATGATTATGCATGTTTTATAAAATTCTTCAATTTCACAATTTCTTTCGAATTAAGTCCTAAAACTCCGTAACCGAATGCTTCCCCTAGGTTTAGAATGATCAATCAACACTAGAAACTAGTAATTATAAACTATCATGTCGAAATTTTTTTGAAAAACTTCATACACTCCTTTTCAAAAATTTTAGTAAACTCATTGTTGAATAATGTTTTGAAAACATGTTAAAACTAATCACATTGTACTTTTGTAACTTGTAAAACTTGAAATTACATTTTTCGACCAAGAAAAATTATATTGGTTCACGATATAGGGGTGTTTGGATTATGTCCAAATAATATCGAAACCTAGACATTATAATTTTTATAAAACCTTGTTACAATTATAAACTTAAAAATTGCTAATCGGACTCGTCAAGATATATAATTCATATATATATTGACATACTAGGGGTATAAGTCAATAGTTAAGGAAGCGTTTGGTTTATTACTAAAAATGACATTTTAAAGTAAAAATACAAACCATCTTTTTCAAAAACAAATCACATACATAAGAAACTCGCAAGAAATAGCTAGGTTTACAATCTAATGTAAATCTAGTAAATTTCATGATATATTAAGATGTTTAAAGGGGCGTTTGGATTTGTCCATAACTACTTATTAAACATCGTAAAGTATATCTAGAACGAGTAAAAAACAATATTAAGGAACATGGTAATCTACTTCTTAGGATTAGTAACGAAGTATGTTTACGTTCCAACATAAGCCTTAACAATATACATATACTTTTATCTTTCTTTATATTTATTTTGGTCTTTTTGTATTGTTGATGTGTTTAGGTGAAAATGCCAAAAGCAACTACCGAAGATCTTTCTCACACGAAAAACTACATTCCTAAAGTTTCCCAACTCCCTACCACATCTCCTTCCATTGGAATTATATATCGTCAAATTGAAGATAGAAATGTTCATGAAGGACGTGTAGTAGATCTTGCTTTTGCTCAATCCGACTACATAAATCGCGTGTTTACAAGCATCAACTTCAATTGTCTTTATGAAATAAATGAACCTATCATTCCTCGTTTCATAATGGATTTCTATAGCCAAGTCACCGTCCAAGCCAATGACCTTGGTTTCATCACCATTTCTTTCATGATTAAAAATGAATTTATCACTCTAACTCTCGAACAATTTGGTCATATCCTCCAAATTCCTTTTAGAGGTCAAGCCGTTTTCACAAACGAGTGGGGACCTCGAATCTCTTAATCGCTATCGACCAACCTTCGGTCCCTATTTCGACGAAATTCCTCATCCCGACGAAATTCGTCAAATGCTTGGTGTGGAACGTGCCACCACAAGCCGAAAAATAAAATCCAAAAACGTTCAAATCTCTCCATACCAACTTCTCCTAAAGGAATTAAGCCCCCACATGAAGCGTTGGGAAGAACTCATTCGTGAGAATGCGTTTGGTACCGGAGGTCACCGGGACCATCTCCCGGCGTGCCTTGCTCACATGTTGTATTGTATAGCTGTCGAAAAGCCGTACAATTTGGCCTACTTCTTTATCAAACGGATTGAGTGTGCTAGAAAAACTCCCAAAGCCAACCTTCCATATGGAATGTTCCTCACTCGTCTCTATCGTCATGTTATCGAGTACTACCCCGATCTTGACAATAGTATCTATGAGTCCATGTACCCCACTCTACGTCCTCTCGCTCTAAAACAAGCTCGACGAACTCGAAGTGACAAGGGTAAACCTCATCGTCATAGCTTTCATGGATCATCCTCAAGGCAAGACGATGACGATGAGGAGGAAAACATCCATGATGCTAGTATCCCTTCGTTTTCTGAGTTCGTTGACAATTTAGAGGATCTTGACTATCCCGAGTATTCTACCCCATCTCCTAGTGATCAAAACGAAGAAGTGCTTCATGAACGAACTACTGAGATGCTTAGAAGACAAAAGAGCTTGCACGAAGAAGTTAGAGGTGGCTTCAAATCTATAGGAAAGACTTTGAAGGGTATCTTCGGGAAGAAAAAAAATATGATATGCTTGGATTATGTTTGTTAAACAATATTTAATTTTTATGTCTTGTGTGCTATTTGTCCGAAATACATTCGGAAGTACTTGAAACTTTCTTGGAATAATTGTTTGGATAAATGATTAGTATGTTAACTTGTTTATTATGTTTAATATATGCTTATGAATGCATGCTTTGGATCTTAAATTATATATATACTTGCATGATTAGCTTATATATATATATATATATATATATATATATATATATATATATATATATATATATATATATATATATATATATATATATATATATATATATATATATATATATCATGTTTGCTTTATAATAGACAAAAACAAACGTGAAATGTCCAAATGGTGCTTGCTGAAAATACAAAACAGAACACAACATTTTTCCAGAAAATTTTGAAAAATTTTGGTTTCTGGGTCGTCAGATGGGCGGCCCCCTTAAATCATAAAGGGCGGCCCTCTTAAAATTAAGGGGACCGGCCTCCATTTAAGGGGACCGGCCATCTGAAACAGTTTTTACACTGTTCTCTTTTGCATCTTGTGATCCCTTTTTGTTAGGTCACTCTTTATGTAAACACAAGTATAAGAATGATAGAAATAAGATGAGAAGGAGAGATGGTTGATTAAGACAATTAGAGAGAGAGAAATGGAAGAGTTTGCATAGAAATAATGAAATAACCAACACCTCTCTAATGAGAGGATACAATGTATTTATAGGGGAGGATTAGGGCAACACTCCCTTCCTCCCTTTTCTTTCAAACGAAATGGGCTTAAGGCCCTTGGGCTTGCTACATAAGCCTTAACTTTAAATAAACATACAAGCCCTAGCAACCTATTACATTAAATGACCGAAACTTGAATAAATAGTAAAACTATGATCCCAACAATCTCCCCCTAAGGGTCGGTCATCAAGGTTGCTTGACGTCTTCGTCTTAATCTTTGACTTTCAATGCTTTAGACGTCTTCTAAATCATTCATCGTTCTTTGTTCTTAGTTGATGTAGTTGTGATCATCTTATTACGAAATGTAATGACCGAGACTTGAATAAATATAAAAGTACGTTCCCAACAATCTCCCCCGAAGGGTCGGTCATCACGGTTGCTTGACGTCTTCTTCTTTGTCTTTGACTTTTGACTCGTATAACTTAAGACGTCTTCAAAAGAGAGTGGGTGTTCTTTTGCTTCATTGTTCATTGTTCGTAATAGATGTGGTAGTGATCATCTTATGAAGTTATCTGCCATGCGTCACTCTGCGTCTGTGGTGGTCGTCGTCCATTCCAACATGCTCATACACCTTTGAACTTAGACATTCACATGCACGTAGTTCCCTTTCATTCACATAGATCTTTAGTCCTTAAACTTTGTAGATTCTTCTTTTTGGCGTAGAATCTAATTTTGAACATTGTGTTGCTTAGATCTTTGAGGGAGCTTTTGTTGACTTCAAGATGTATGTATGAGCATGCGGAATCAGTCTCCATGGAGATGATATGTCCCTGAAAGTAAACAGTTAGCAATAAACAACCGGTACTTACAGAAAAGAAATTAGAGATCGTCAACAGCATAGTGTGAAGACTCCTTCTAACCCTTATCAAGGCCGTTCCCATATCAGATACTCCCGAAGGAGCTTACGAGACCTACTAGGTAGCTCAATGACTGGGTGAGTCGCTGGGGATCACTCCACGACTGTAGACCGTTAGAAACCACCGCAAACACTAAGCGTAACTCACGAGGAGTTACCGAAGTGACCTGTCAAGGCTGTTAGATGATGACCCTAACAGGAGTTTCCGTTCAATCATTGAGAAATACTTATGCAATTCTCTCATAAACGTTCTCGGCAGATTGCTCAGATATGTGAAGGACTCGATAATTTACAGCTGGTGCCCATTGATTCAGAACACCAGTTGTAGAAAATACTAAGTGTTCCTAAGAGATCTTTGATGTATCTCATGGCTCTAGACTCGATAAGTGCTCACTTAGGTTTCCTATACGGAGACTAGGGAGGGGTCTCCTGCTTCAATATCAACTATCTCTAAGAGATAAGTCGATAGATTACACTGGTTCCCTGTGAGAATGAAACAAGCTCTTTTAAGAGAACTTGAGTGGTTAAGAAGGTTTAGTGCATTGCGTCACTGGGTCCATGACGACTTAATCTTCAATACCGGTGTTGTTTTTGCAACAACCAGTAGCATATGAATTGAACCCGGTGTCTGCCCTAAGGTTGAACATATGGAGGGCTATTTCTTTTCACCCTTTTCTTTACTTTTCTTTTTAATTCTTCAACCCCTTCTTTCTCCTTTCATTCTATACTCCTTTTTTCGTATCATACCTAAGGACTTCTAGTTCTAACTATTGGTGATGTCCTTGGGTAGATCCCTCCGGCTTAGGCGGATCATAGGACGGTTATTACCTAACCTTAGTCACCTTATAACTCCATGACTATCCTATAATTGCCATTGAAACCTTTGAAAATCTCTCAAAGTGTTTGTGTTTTTCAAACATTTTGTTTAACACTTTGAGAGTTTTACGTTTTCTTATGAAGGGCTCCCCCTTCACATGTGCTCATACGTATTAAATAAATTTGCACATGCGGGAGGAGCGTGCACTTTTTGAATTGATCCACTTTCAGTGAACAAGACCGATTCGAGACACGCTTACATTACTAGTTAGACTAGCTTGAAGTTATTACCCGGCCTGGTCAAGTCCACATAAAGTTTCTCGAAACGGTACATTTCTACTAAGACAAATCCTTTTCGAGACACGCTTACGTGGCTAGTTAAAGAGTTCCATTATCAGCTTTTAGGTGACAACTAGCTCTAGTAACTAACTTGATGTTATTACCCGTCGAGGAAAAGTCTTTTCGAATTTACTAACTTTTATGTTTCGTCAATTCCTGGGTGAATCTGAGTCTAGCTCGCATGAGATTTGACTTTACCGCAACATTTAACTTTCATATTTTAATCACTTTCACTTTTATCCCCCTCAAAAATAGCATATAAGATGTTGTTTTTGAGAAACATTTGATTAAAATATGCCTTTTGAGTCTTATGGGGAGAAATCAACAAGAACTTTTGTTTTCCAAAACGATGAGTTTTCAAGTGCTCCCCCTCAACAAGTGAATACTCATTGAGGTGAAATACTTGTCTTTTGAGCAGAATTATGAAAATCAGAAAATTGATTAATTCTACTCAAAAGTAAGAAGCCTTCGCTCCTTATATAAGGATTGAGGCACTGAAGCGTACCTCAGGGTCCTTTAATTACAAGCACGGGTTGTACACTGTTATGTGTGCACAAACCAACAAAACATGATTTTGACAAAGCATTTTGATTTTGAATACTCCCTCTCAAAACGAGCATGTGTTTTGACATTTTTTTTTTAAACTTTGGAGCGAATTGGGGAGTAAAGGTTTGAAAAATCTTGAGCAAAATTTTGAAAAGTTTTGAAAAAACCTTTTGAAAAATTATGAATAAATTTTGCTCAAGATTAAGAAGTTTTAGATAAGCTTCGCATGAAAAACTTCTTCTTGTTTTTAAGGATAAGTGCGCGTATGGTTTTAAAGAACGGTTTAGCAAGGCACTTTCCTTTCTTTGAAACTTGAGTTGTGCACTGAAATGTGTGCACAAGTCATTGTTTTGATACAAAATTAGTTTACTTAAAACGAAATACTCCCCCTCAAATAATGAATGTTATTCGTATAATAAAATACTTTTTGAAAATTCGTGAGACGACTCTGCTCAAGGTTTTAGAAAACACAATCAAGTATTATACAACAAAGAATGCTTGAAATTCAAAACTCTTTTACTGTTGAAAAGTTGTCTGAGACCCGGAGTCTCTCTTTTGAGTTTTAAAATCTGAAAAAGATTTCCATCTAAAGTTGAACCTCATGGGTTCTTTTGAGGATTTGTTTTTGTGATGCATGGAAAACATCAGGTATTTGGGATGTTCAGATCAGAGACATTCTTTTTATTGAAGCCAAAGCATTCCAGATTGTGAAAATTTGAAAGGTTTTGAATGACTTTGCTTTGGTCTCCACACTTGCTTTACCGGTGTAAAACAAGAGTGTATAGTTTGGAAAAATTTGTTTCTCACCATTTTGAATCCTTTTACCAGTTTAGCCTTTAAACACATTTTGCCCTTTGACCTCAAAATATGTTCCATAAGAAACATTTTGTCGAATGTTGAAATTTTGACTTTCAATGGGAGGACATGTAGTTGCACACAGAGAAAATGCATCAGGCACAAACAAGTATAAGATGAATCAAAAAACTCATTCTAAATCAACCTAAGTGCTCAGAATTCTCAAATTAACACACACAATCACAGATTAATTCATTCTTTCTTTCGAGATTTACCAATTATTGTCATGGTTTGGGGTTATGATTTGAGTCTATGCACACTTGTTAGCATCATAATGCCTGAATATCAAACAAACAAACGTCCTAGTAATAGCAGCAAAGACATTGACATCTTAAACCCTAAATCACATGATTCTAATCCTATGTTGTTCCTAATCGAGCAAGTACACCAATTGAGCATTCTTTAGTGTTCTCTAAAGCTATATAAACTAGTTAATTAGACTAAACAAAAAAAAAATGAAAGCCCTGATTGATAACCCTAGTTTCTGATTATGCCTTTTTGACCATTGAAAACACTTGAAACATTTAGGGAATGATTAGACAACAACAATGAAGAAATTAGAAACTCACAAATGAAAAGAAATCGAGGAAAAAAAATCGTAAGTCTGATTCGTTGAGGTTTCTAATTATGTGTGAAACTTTTGAGAGCATTTGTTGAAACATTTATTAGAGCCCATTTTATTTTCCATGCAAGATCCTTTTACCTAAGTTTAAGACATTTGTGAATCTTTACTCATTAAAAGTTAATTACTTTTCCATTTGAAGTCCAAACTAGATAAATTTGGAATCATTGCAGAAAAAAATTTCCTTTCTCCCCCTCGAATTAGCATATATTACGTGAAACCTTTTTGTACATTTTAATTCGAGAGATCATAGAAGTTTTTTTTGAAAATGAGATTTTAATCCAAATGATGAAGAAACATTTTATCCTTGAAGAATAAAAATGAGGTGTCCAAACTTCATGATATTGTGAAAAGTTTTCTCCCCCTCAAAACATGTTCCATTTTGACAGAGAAAAGCAAAATTGGTTTAAATGGAGGAACATAGTTTTGAAGATTTGAAGTTTGTACACAAAGAAAGAAGATTCTTTTTGTAGAAAAAGTATTTACAGAAAGACTTTGATGTTTGACTCTTGTTAGGTTTTAAGAAAATTTTGCAAATCATCAGGAGTCAAACATCACATACCATTTTGGTGAATTAAATCAACAAACCTTGATGGAGGTAATTATCTCACATGTGAGCAGGATCCAAATTGCGTGTAGACGACTCAGGAATGAGTTGAGCCGGTGCAAACGGATTAAAGAACGCTTAAAGAACGCCTCTGGGTCATGCTCTGCGGTTTGTGGAACTGATTTAGGTATGGAGTCTTCAGCTGATTGTCGTGAGTTGGACACGGTTTGTTCTGCTGTTGTCGGAGATGCAATTGGAGGACCGTCTCTCCCAACAGTTGTTGTTGTTTGTGAGGTGAATCAGGTACTTGATTGTGATCAAGATGTGCAGCGGAAATTGGTGAGACCTCAGAAAGACGGTTTTCAATCGTATCCTCAAACAATAGAGCAAACAAGGTTTCCACTTCTTTACGGGTGAGAGACAATGGTTCAGCCGAAGAATCCGGAAATTTCAGACGGTTGGATGCGGGTCCTAAGCTGTTGTGCTCAGAAGCCATAACATTAAGCTCGGGTCCGAAGCTGAGTTGTTCCGAAGCCATAACATTAAGCTCGGGTCCGAAACTGAGTTGTTCCGAAGCCATAACATTAAGCTCGGGTCCGAAACTGAGTTGTTCCGAAGCCATAACATTAAGCTCGGGTCTGAAACTGAGTTGTTCCGAAGCCATTCCTGTTGAATCTGCACAGAAAGAAAGAAGAGACAAGAAAACATAGAACAAGGATCCCCAAAAGTAACTGGGTTCCAGATGTTAGAAGCATAAAGATGTAGTGTCAATTATCTTCTTGACACTCGAACACACAATACCGATGGTTTTCATTCTAGTCTCAGAGGTAGAAGTTGTGGAGATCACATTAGTTTTGGTGCAAATGTCTAAAATCTTTCCTGTAGGAATCCACCTAAGACCAATTGATTTGAAAATTCTACCCGTGGGTACCCACCTAATGTTAGATCTAGGAGATGTTTTCCTTTTAGATGCAGTGGGATGAAATGTGGGAGCATCACTTCGTTGAGAAAACCTACGTCCTATATTGATCCACTTCTTAGGTTTCTGACTTATGACTTTTGGTTCAACGGGTTTGTTTGTCTTAATCGATTGAGCCTTTTCAAGTGAAATTCCTTTTTGAAGATATTTTAAAGCACAAACAACATGATTATTTACGCAACTACTCTTAGATGCTAGCCAATTCCTATTAGTTTGTTGAGAACTCCTAGGTTTTGGTGTGCTACTACTAGCAGTATGAGGTTTTGAACCTAGAATTCCATCCTTTTGAAGTAGCGCCTTTTTCCTAGCCTTTTCTAGATCATAGTTCTTGTACATGTCATATGTGTCATAAGACTCTTTACTTTTAATGCTTGTTTTAGACACTATTTTCGAACTAATCCTAGATGAGCCAGGCATAATCACGTGTTGAGATTTAGCAGACACAGATGCATTTTCCTTTGGCCAAGAATGTGGAGTGACTGGTTTTGTCAAATTGTTATTCTCAACAACTTGGGAGGCAAACCGAGGTTTTGAAAATTTAGGTCGTTCAGATTTAAATGCAGTTGGTTGTCTAACCACTGATTGTTTTCTGTTTGTTTGAGAAGGCGGTTTCCCCAAGATTGATGGTTTTGCAAACTTAGTATCCACACTATTGCTAGTCAGTCTTCTTAATTTGTTTTGCAATGCAGCATGTGCAAACACCTTTTCTTGAATTTGACCTTTTAAAAGCTCATTTTCTTTAACTAATGTATCCACACGTTTACTTAGTTCATTTGAAACTTGACCATTGTTGCCCGAATTTAGAGATTCGTTTTGCATTTGGAGTTCAAGTGAGATGCAATGTGCCTCTAGTTTTGAAAAATCTTTATGACACTGGGCAATGGTCTTTTTGAGAAGAAGGTTTTCAGACTCAAGAGTTTGATTTGATGTTTCATTCATTAGATTATCATGTAAAGACTCAGACTCAGAATGTTTGTCTTGACATTGAACAACATTCTGGTCAACCTCTCCTTCATTACTGAAGTTAGGTTGCTCAGATTGTTGTTTCTCATATGCAGGTATAATACGATCAACAGTAGATTGTACCTCGGCCATTAGCTCTTTGTCAAAGTTAGGTTCTGTGTCATAGATGGGTATGACATCTTCCTCATCCATCTGTCCTTTGTCAAAGTTGAGCTCTGAGTCATAGAAGGGTCTGATCTCTGCACAGTCTGCATCTGTATCATTCCCTAATCTGCTGTTGTCATCCTGCTCTTCTGATTCTGTCCCATTGCTTTCCATGACAACCAAATTAGCTTCCAATACATCATCTTTATGAACTTGCTCTTCTTGAATCTGCATCTTCTGTTCTTTGATAGCACTCAGATGAAGTGATCTTACATTAAGCATAAATTCTAAGCGGTTTAGGCGTGAAACAAGTTGATCTCTAAAATCTTCAACCTCCATACTAGTGATGTTCTCTCTCCATACATTGCTTTCATATTTATAGTGTATGAGAGCTTTAAAATGCAATGCCATGAACACTTTGAACTGTGCCTTGAGCGCTCTAACTCCTGCCATGCAATCGCTTCCCTGTTCAATTTGCTTATCAATTTGAACAATGTTTTCTCGGAGTTTCCTTTGGAAGGTTAGACGATCCATTTCAGTTCCGAAGAATGCATTAAAGGTACCCCCCGTAGGAAACCATGCATCTGAGAGAATGTTGGGAATTCTGCTAAGAGAGAATTCTGCTGATCGATTCTGCTGAAGAGACAGATTCTGCTGAAGAAGTGAATCTGCTGAAGTAGAGATTCAGCATATTATGTTTCTACGGATATAGTTATTCCGTGTTATTTATTAGTTTGTTAGGATATGCATGAGCTATTTTAGGTAGTGATATGCATTGATATTTTTATTTTATTATTGTATTAGGGTTCCTTGTGTATAAAAGGAACTGATAGTCATTTTTATTAGTACGCTTCTTGAATAAAAACTCCAGGAAAAACACCTTTAGTGTGTGTGATATAGATCCATAGAGGATCATTGTTCTTATAGAAAAACCTTGTTGAAACTTTGATTGTTCGTTATTATTATTCCGCTGTGCAATCAATTATTGTTAAATCAAGATCAAGCCCAATCTAGGATATAATAACAATGATTGATTGCACAGCGGAATAATAATAACGAACAATCAAAGTTTCAACAAGGTTTTTCTATAAGAACAATGATCCTCTATGGATCTATATCACACACACTAAAGGTGTTTTTCCTGGAGTTTTTATTCAAGAAGCGTACTAATAAAAATGACTATCAGTTCCTTTTATACACAAGGAACCCTAATACAATAATAAAATAAAAATATCAATGCATATCACTACCTAAAATAGCTCATGCATATCCTAACAAACTAATAAATAACACGGAATAACTATATCCGTAGAAACATAATATGCTGAATCTCTACTTCAGCAGATTCACTTCTTCAGCAGAATCTGTCTCTTCAGCAGAATCGATCAGCAGAATTCTCTCTTAGCAGAATTCCCAACAATTGACAGATTCTGCTGAAGAAGTGAATCTGCTGAAGTAGAGATTCAGCATATTATGTTTCTACGGATATAGTTATTCCGTGTTATTTATTAGTTTGTTAGGATATGCATGAGCTATTTTAGGTAGTGATATGCATTGATATTTTTATTTTATTATTGTATTAGGGTTCCTTGTGTATAAAAGGAACTGATAGTCATTTTTATTAGTACGCTTCTTGAATAAAAACTCCAGGAAAAACACCTTTAGTGTGTGTGATATAGATCCATAGAGGATCATTGTTCTTATAGAAAAACCTTGTTGAAACTTTGATTGTTCGTTATTATTATTCCGCTGTGCAATCAATCATTGTTATTATATCCTAGATTGGGCTTGATCTTGATTTAACAATTGGTATCAGAGCGGGTGGCTCTCGATATCTAGTGATCTACAAGGTTTTTAAAGTCGAAGAAAATTCTTTTGGAGAAGGTAAACAAGAGCAGATCGATTATATACTTATTTGGTTTGTGGCTGCGAATAAAGGGTTTCGTGGTTTGCTGCTGTGGTGATACTTGACGGCAAAAAGGTATATTTATTTGGTCAATACCATAAAAGGCATGGTACTGATTTGATTTAATGAATCATAGGACTTAAAAAGATAATTGTTTTTGTCGTCTAGTACATGATTGTTTCAACATATTTATCTCGTACTGTTGGTCAAAGTCGATGATTATTGCTTATAGTTAATTCATCGTAGAGACGTTTGATGATTAGTATTTAATTGGTCTAAGCAAAGTGGTGCGTTTGATATTAAATTCGATTGGCTGAATTCACAATTTAATCTCGTACAAGTGGGATCAAGGATTGATTGGTGAATATTATAATTCGTGTGTGGGGCTGATCAAAATAAGGGGTTGTCGTGATCTATAAATTGGTCGGTGGCAATATATTCTATTTTGTGTGAGACTGCTGCTGTTTATTTTTTTGTGTGTGACGAAAAAGTATGATTGGGTGACTTTACATGAATAAACCTCATACTAATATTAATTTTGGGTCAATGGAACTGACGTTAAGAGGAACAGAGATAATGTCCAAGCTGGTTTGTCGATTAGTGCATTGAATTTGTGGGGATCGTTTTTCATCTCGTATTAAGTGGTCAAAGGTTATTTGATTCTCTTAATTATTTTGCACAATAGTGGGTCGGTGGAAGAGACAACCTCGTACTGCATTAAAGATTGTGATTTTGCATATTAATTGATATTGTTTGTGGGGTTTGTCACGTGATGGCTGCATAAAAATAATCGAAAGATCAATATTTTTGTGATTCGCTGGTTTTAACGATTTGTCATCTTTCGCATAAGTGTGGGGCTGCTATTAAATTGGTAATACTGAAGTTTAATTGGTCAAGGATATTGATATTGGATTAGTGATAAGCACAAGTTATTTTTTTTTTCGGTTGTGGGGTTGATGAATATCAGTTATATCTTGCACTCTAGTTGGTTATTTGAATTGTGAAGCTAAAGATACCTCGTTCTGAATTTTTGATTGGTCGAATTTGATAGTGGGTAAGATTTGTCGCTTTCACAATTAATAAAGAATCACAACCTCGTACCAAATTGTGTTTGATTATTTATTGCGATTGGGGGAATTGTCGTTTACTAAATCAATAGTAAATTCTGTATCCGATTATTAAAAGTCAAGTGGGTCAGTAGGGTTGTTTGAGAGCAAGTGGCAAAGTGATATTCTGGTTGCTGCTGAAGACCAAGAATTGTTCTTCTATTGGTTACTGGCGTATTTTTCGTTCCTCCTGATTACTTGTGTGGTTGCCTCTTGTTTCTGCTGTACATTTATTGGGTTTGTACTGGTATTATTTTGTCAACATTTAAAATGGCAGAATTTAAAAATGAAAGGAACGATGCAATGTTTCCTTATTTGATAAATGATGAGTATGAAGTCTGGGCTAAGAAGATGGAACACTGGATCATGAACAATGATATGAATATCTGGAAGGTGATTCAAAATGGAAATAGCTTGAAAAGGATTGGAAAATATAGCGATGGAAAATACTTTGTTCATCCTCCTACGACTGCAAATGAACACATGGAAGTTCATAGGGAAGCAAAGGCAAAAACTACCTTGCTTAAATCTATTCCTGCTGATCATGTAGCAGATTTCCATTATATGGATGAGGCAAGTGATATATGGAATGCAATCAAAGCAAGGTATGGTGGAAAGGCTGAATTCAAGAAGATGAGAAAGGAAGCTTGCACTATATCCAAGACAGAAGAATTTGCACTTATGGGCATCTCTCAGGTACATAATTGTGTCTTTGGTTGTAGTGTAAGATACAATGAACTCAAACAAGAATATGATGAATTGAAACCTAAGTACAATGAGTGTTATGTTGAATTAGAGTCATATAAAATGGCTTTAAAAACTGTAGAAAAACAAACAGTCTGGTTTCAAAAGAATCAAGTTAAGTATGATGAAAAAATAAGAGTTCTAGAAAGTGATTTAGAAGTGGCTAAGATAGACTTAAGACGTACTGAAAAAGAAAAATCTGATCTTGAATTAGAAAAACAAGAATTACAAGCTAAGTTAGACAAAGAGATAGCTAGAAATAAACAATGGTTAATATCAGGGGATAATTTGGCTCGAGAACTTTATGGTAGTCAGGCTGTGAACTCTAAAATAGGTTTGGGATTTCAAAAATATGTTGGTTTAGAAGCTAAGAATGACCTAGGTAAATCAACACCAGCAGGGTTAGCTAACTTTGTCAAAGAAGGTAACTTACATGCTGTCCCTGGACCTATAAGAGGGGAACATATGCCTATTGACCTATCCATACCAAGTGACTTTGATGGATCACACCATTTATATGGCAAAAAGTCTACTGACTTACATGATTCAAGTGACAAGTCTTCAAAGGTCAATGTCCCTTCCCCTAGTGTTTTTAGTGTCAAAAGCTTAGAGTCCAATTCTACTAAGTCTACCTCCTTTGTTTCTACTTCTAGTGTTTCTACATCTAAGAGTAAAGCTGAGATTGAATCCACAGTTAGGGCACCCAAACATGAACCCATTGTTGTTCAAGATTTACCTAGTTTCATTTGTAATAAATCTGATAAGCATACATACAATTCTAGGACTTCTTGTAATAAGAATGGATGTTTTAATAAAAAGGCAAGTAAAGTTAAGAAGAAAACTTGTTTTGTGTGTGGTAGTAAGTCTCATCTTATTAAAGATTGTGATTTTCATGAGAAGAGAATGGGTGTGTGTGCTGACCAAAAGAGACTTAGACCAATGTGGACCAATGTTAATGATATTCCTCCATATGTTCCACAAGCAACACATAAAACCAGCAAACCTGCTGGTAAGCCAGTTTCTGCTGGTACACCTTTTTCAGCCGGTTGGAAAAGACATGTTGCTAGACCATTTTATAGACCTACTAGCACTTACTTTCAGAATGGTTATTGGCCTAGTTATTTTGACCCAATGAATATGGGGTGGGGGAAAAGATGGGATAATAGTGTTAAGCCCTCAACAGGTTGTTCTTGGACAAATAAAAGGAAAAGTTCATTATGGGTACCCAAGAACAATAATTCTTGTCAGGTGCACTGATTGAGGGGAGGCATAAGCCTAAGGGGAGGCTTATTGTTGTATTCTTTGTATTCTAACCATTTTTGCAGCTGTTGGATCCTCATAAGCCTAAAGGGAGACTTATTGCTTCTACTGGCACTACATTTTTCTTTGGTTTCTACTGATGCTTGATGGTATATTTTCCATATTTTGTATCTCTTTTTCTTTCTTTCTTCTATTATTAATAAAAAAAAAACATAATAATAAAAAAAAAAAATAATAATAATAAATAAAAAAAAAAATTAAAAAAAAATTAAAAAAAAAAAAAAAAAAAAAAAAAAAAAACTAACATATATTTGTATAGTTTTTGTTTTCTCTTATTTGCAGGTTTTGGTGTTGGTTCATTACCATACAACTTAGGGTTTTCAACTCACCCATGCTTTATTGCTGAGTAGTTGAAATGGTTGTCAATTGACCATGGATTTTTCCTTTATGGATTCTCAATAATTGGCTAGCCCACATGTATATGGCTTGTGGTAAAGGCAGTGGAAAACCATATTTGGTAATCAGTTAACCAAGATGATTTTCATCAAGATAATTGGCTAGTCCTGAGGAAACGGCTACAGGTAAAGACATCTCAAATCCGTTTATAGCTGATGATTTGCTAAAAATCATGTGGTTATCAGTGTACCTTTGAACACTTGGCTACTCCGGTAGTAATGGCTATTGGTAAAGAGACATCAAATCCATTATTTTCAATGATTCACCTCTCACAGGAGTTAACACACCTGGATGTGATGAGAATAGTATGAAACTCATTTGTTTTGATGTACAATTGGTCATTTGTTGCTGCTCATACTTAGGAGTTGCTTATGGTACCTTGTTCTTCAAAGATGGTTTCTAGTTGCTGCTAGTTCTCATATTCTGCTGCACACTTATTATGTTACAATCCTCAAGCTTCATATGTTCAATGATTTATCCAGGAATCTTGAAGTTAACACAGTCAACATCAAGATTAGGGGAGGATTGTTGGGAATTCTGCTAAGAGAGAATTCTGCTGATCGATTCTGCTGAAGAGACAGATTCTGCTGAAGAAGTGAATCTGCTGAAGTAGAGACGTTTGCTGCTCATACTTAGGAGTTGCTTATGGTACCTTGTTCTTCAAAGATGGTTTCTAGTTGCTGCTAGTTCTCATATTCTGCTGCACACTTATTATGTTACAATCCTCAAGCTTCATATGTTCAATGATTTATCCAGGAATCTTGAAGTTAACACAGTCAACATCAAGATTAGGGGAGGATTGTTGGGAATTCTGCTAAGAGAGAATTCTGCTGATCGATTCTGCTGAAGAGACAGATTCTGCTGAAGAAGTGAATCTGCTGAAGTAGAGATTCAGCATATTATGTTTCTACGGATATAGTTATTCCGTGTTATTTATTAGTTTGTTAGGATATGCATGAGCTATTTTAGGTAGTGATATGCATTGATATTTTTATTTTATTATTGTATTAGGGTTCCTTGTGTATAAAAGGAACTGATAGTCATTTTTATTAGTACGCTTCTTGAATAAAAACTCCAGGAAAAACACCTTTAGTGTGTGTGATATAGATCCATAGAGGATCATTGTTCTTATAGAAAAACCTTGTTGAAACTTTGATTGTTCGTTATTATTATTCCGCTGTGCAATCAATCATTGTTATTATATCCTAGATTGGGCTTGATCTTGATTTAACAATTGGTATCAGAGCGGGTGGCTCTCGATATCTAGTGATCTACAAGGTTTTTAAAGTCGAAGAAAATTCTTTTGGAGAAGGTAAACAAGAGCAGATCGATTATATACTTATTTGGTTTGTGGCTGCGAATAAAGGGTTTCGTGGTTTGCTGCTGTGGTGATACTTGACGGCAAAAAGGTATATTTATTTGGTCAATACCATAAAAGGCATGGTACTGATTTGATTTAATGAATCATAGGACTTAAAAAGATAATTGTTTTTGTCGTCTAGTACATGATTGTTTCAACATATTTATCTCGTACTGTTGGTCAAAGTCGATGATTATTGCTTATAGTTAATTCATCGTAGAGACGTTTGATGATTAGTATTTAATTGGTCTAAGCAAAGTGGTGCGTTTGATATTAAATTCGATTGGCTGAATTCACAATTTAATCTCGTACAAGTGGGATCAAGGATTGATTGGTGAATATTATAATTCGTGTGTGGGGCTGATCAAAATAAGGGGTTGTCGTGATCTATAAATTGGTCGGTGGCAATATATTCTATTTTGTGTGAGACTGCTGCTGTTTATTTTTTTGTGTGTGACGAAAAAGTATGATTGGGTGACTTTACATGAATAAACCTCATACTAATATTAATTTTGGGTCAATGGAACTGACGTTAAGAGGAACAGAGATAATGTCCAAGCTGGTTTGTCGATTAGTGCATTGAATTTGTGGGGATCGTTTTTCATCTCGTATTAAGTGGTCAAAGGTTATTTGATTCTCTTAATTATTTTGCACAATAGTGGGTCGGTGGAAGAGACAACCTCGTACTGCATTAAAGATTGTGATTTTGCATATTAATTGATATTGTTTGTGGGGTTTGTCACGTGATGGCTGCATAAAAATAATCGAAAGATCAATATTTTTGTGATTCGCTGGTTTTAACGATTTGTCATCTTTCGCATAAGTGTGGGGCTGCTATTAAATTGGTAATACTGAAGTTTAATTGGTCAAGGATATTGATATTGGATTAGTGATAAGCACAAGTTATTTTTTTTTTCGGTTGTGGGGTTGATGAATATCAGTTATATCTTGCACTCTAGTTGGTTATTTGAATTGTGAAGCTAAAGATACCTCGTTCTGAATTTTTGATTGGTCGAATTTGATAGTGGGTAAGATTTGTCGCTTTCACAATTAATAAAGAATCACAACCTCGTACCAAATTGTGTTTGATTATTTATTGCGATTGGGGGAATTGTCGTTTACTAAATCAATAGTAAATTCTGTATCCGATTATTAAAAGTCAAGTGGGTCAGTAGGGTTGTTTGAGAGCAAGTGGCAAAGTGATATTCTGGTTGCTGCTGAAGACCAAGAATTGTTCTTCTATTGGTTACTGGCGTATTTTTCGTTCCTCCTGATTACTTGTGTGGTTGCCTCTTGTTTCTGCTGTACATTTATTGGGTTTGTACTGGTATTATTTTGTCAACATTTAAAATGGCAGAATTTAAAAATGAAAGGAACGATGCAATGTTTCCTTATTTGATAAATGATGAGTATGAAGTCTGGGCTAAGAAGATGGAACACTGGATCATGAACAATGATATGAATATCTGGAAGGTGATTCAAAATGGAAATAGCTTGAAAAGGATTGGAAAAGATAGCGATGGAAAATACTTTGTTCATCCTCCTACGACTGCAAATGAACACATGGAAGTTCATAGGGAAGCAAAGGCAAAAACTACCTTGCTTAAATCTATTCCTGCTGATCATGTAGCAGATTTCCATTATATGGATGAGGCAAGTGATATATGGAATGCAATCAAAGCAAGGTATGGTGGAAAGGCTGAATTCAAGAAGATGAGAAAGGAAGCTTGCACTATATCCAAGACAGAAGAATTTGCACTTATGGGCATCTCTCAGGTACATAATTGTGTCTTTGGTTGTAGTGTAAGATACAATGAACTCAAACAAGAATATGATGAATTGAAACCTAAGTACAATGAGTGTTATGTTGAATTAGAGTCATATAAAATGGCTTTAAAAACTGTAGAAAAACAAACAGTCTGGTTTCAAAAGAATCAAGTTAAGTATGATGAAAAAATAAGAGTTCTAGAAAGTGATTTAGAAGTGGCTAAGATAGACTTAAGACGTACTGAAAAAGAAAAATCTGATCTTGAATTAGAAAAACAAGAATTACAAGCTAAGTTAGACAAAGAGATAGCTAGAAATAAACAATGGTTAATATCAGGGGATAATTTGGCTCGAGAACTTTATGGTAGTCAGGCTGTGAACTCTAAAATAGGTTTGGGATTTCAAAAATATGTTGGTTTAGAAGCTAAGAATGACCAAGGTAAATCAACACCAGCAGGGTTAGCTAACTTTGTCAAAGAAGGTAACTTACATGCTGTCCCTGGACCTATAAGAGGGGAACATATGCCTATTGACCTATCCATACCAAGTGACTTTGATGGATCACACCATTTATATGGCAAAAAGTCTACTGACTTACATGATTCAAGTTACAAGTCTTCAAAGGTCAATGTCCCTTCCCCTAGTGTTTTTAGTGTCAAAAGCTTAGAGTCCAATTCTACTAAGTCTACCTCCTTTGTTTCTACTTCTAGTGTTTCTACATCTAAGAGTAAAGCTGAGATTGAATCCACAGTTAGGGCACCCAAACATGAACCCATTGTTGTTCAAGATTTACCTAGTTTCACTTGTAATAAATCTGATAAGCATACATACAATTCTAGGACTTCTTGTAATAAGAATGGATGTTTTAATAAAAAGGCAAGTAAAGTTAAGAAGAAAACTTGTTTTGTGTGTGGTAGTAAGTCTCATCTTATTAAAGATTGTGATTTTCATGAGAAGAGAATGGGTGTGTGTGCTGACCAAAAGAGACTTAGACCAATGTGGACCAATGTTAATGATATTCCTCCATATGTTCCACAAGCAACACATAAAACCAGCAAACCTGCTGGTAAGCCAGTTTCTGCTGGTACACCTTTTTCAGCCGGTTGGAAAAGACATGTTGCTAGACCATTTTATAGACCTACTAGCACTTACTTTCAGAATGGTTATTGGCCTAGTTATTTTGACCCAATGAATATGGGGTGGGGGAAAAGATGGGATAATAGTGTTAAGCCCTCAACAGGTTGTTCTTGGACAAATAAAAGGAAAAGTTCATTATGGGTACCCAAGAACAATAATTCTTGTCAGGTGCACTGATTGAGGGGAGGCATAAGCCTAAGGGGAGGCTTATTGTTGTATTCTTTGTATTCTAACCATTTTTGCAGCTGTTGGATCCTCATAAGCCTAAAGGGAGACTTATTGCTTCTACTGGCACTACATTTTTCTTTGGTTTCTACTGATGCTTGATGGTATATTTTCCATATTTTGTATCTCTTTTTCTTTCTTTCTTCTATTATTAATAAAAAAAAAAACATAATAATAATAAAAAAAATAATAATAATAAATAAAAAAAAAAATTAAAAAAAAAAATAAAAAAAAAAAAAAAAAAAAAAAAAAACTAACATATATTTGTATAGTTTTTGTTTTCTCTTATTTGCAGGTTTTGGTGTTGGTTCATTACCATACAACTTAGGGTTTTCAACTCACCCATGCTTTATTGCTGAGTAGTTGAAATGGTTGTCAATTGACCATGGATTTTTCCTTTATGGATTCTCAATAATTGGCTAGCCCACATGTATATGGCTTGTGGTAAAGGCAGTGGAAAACCATATTTGGTAATCAGTTAACCAAGATGATTTTCATCAAGATAATTGGCTAGTCCTGAGCAAACGGCTACAGGTAAAGACATCTCAAATCCGTTTATAGCTGATGATTTGCTAAAAATCATGTGGTTATCAGTGTACCTTTGAACACTTGGCTACTCCGGTAGTAATGGCTATTGGTAAAGAGACATCAAATCCATTATTTTCAATGATTCACCTCTCACAGGAGTTAACACACCTGGAAGTGATGAGAATAGTATGAAACTTGTTTGTTTTGATGTACCTTAAGTCATTTGTTGCTGCAAAGAATGGAGCTTTCAAGTATATGCTGATCATAGAGATTTTACTAACGATGATTCTTTGCTGGTACTCTTACAATCCTCTTGGTATGTTATTTGGAAGATCTATCAAGAATCTTGAACTTAACCAGGTCAAATTCAAGATTAGGGGAGGATTGTTGGGAATTCTGTGAAGTCAGGATTCTGCTGCTATTTCTGCTGAAAAGATTCTGCTGAAGGGTTTGTTTCTGCTGAAGTAGTATATCTGCTGAAGACTAGTTTCAGCTTTATTAGTTTCTGCGGATTTAGTAATTCCGTATTTTATGTAATATTGTTTGGATATGCATGAGTTTATTTAGGAAGTGATAATGCATATCTATTAGAAGTTTTAGAATATACGTTTCTTGTGAAACGGTTTAGGGTTCCTTGTATATAAAAGGAACACACGTTTATGTATAAAACAACTTTTGAGTGAGTTATTATAATGAAAAAAGATCCATAGAGGATCAAGATTTCTTAGTTGAAAGCTTGTGTTTTATTTCCGCTTTAAAAATACAAGTTGCAGAGATTGTCTATTAGTGTGTTGTTGATTACAATAACATAGCTAACGATTCTAGAGTGCTCATTAAGATCTATCAAGATCTATCAAGGTCTATAACGATTCTAGAGTGCTCACTAAGAAATCTTCAAAGTTTCAAATATGGTTTTCCACTGCCTTTACCACAAGCCATATACATGTGGGCTAGCCAATTATTGAGAATCCATAAAGGAAAAATCCATGGTCAATTGACAACCATTTCAACTACTCAGCAATAAAGCATGGGTGAGTTGAAAACCCTAAGTTGTATGGTAATGAACCAACACCAAAACCTGCAAATAAGAGAAAACAAAAACTATACAAATATATGTTAGTTTTTTTTTTTTTTTTTTTTTTTTTTTTTTTTTTTTTAATTTTTTTTTTAATTTTTTTTTTATTTATTATTATTATTTTTTTTATTATTATGTTTTTTTTTTATTAATAATAGAAGAAAGAAAGAAAAAGAGATACAAAATATGGAAAATATACCATCAAGCATCAGTAGAAACCAAAGAAAAATGTAGTGCCAGTAGAAGCAATAAGTCTCCCTTTAGGCTTATGAGGATCCAACAGCTGCAAAAATGGTTAGAATACAAAGAATACAACAATAAGCCTCCCCTTAGGCTTATGCCTCCCCTCAATCAGTGCACCTGACAAGAATTATTGTTCTTGGGTACCCATAATGAACTTTTCCTTTTATTTGTCCAAGAACAACCTGTTGAGGGCTTAACACTATTATCCCATCTTTTCCCCCACCCCATATTCATTGGGTCAAAATAACTAGGCCAATAACCATTCTGAAAGTAAGTGCTAGTAGGTCTATAAAATGGTCTAGCAACATGTCTTTTCCAACCGGCTGAAAAAGGTGTACCAGCAGAAACTGGCTTACCAGCAGGTTTGCTGGTTTTATGTGTTGCTTGTGGAACATATGGAGGAATATCATTAACATTGGTCCACATTGGTCTAAGTCTCTTTTGGTCAGCACACACACCCATTCTCTTCTCATGAAAATCACAATCTTTAATAAGATGAGACTTACTACCACACACAAAACAAGTTTTCTTCTTAACTTTACTTGCCTTTTTATTAAAACATCCATTCTTATTACAAGAAGTCCTAGAATTGTATGTATGCTTATCAGATTTATTACAAGTGAAACTAGGTAAATCTTGAACAACAATGGGTTCATGTTTGGGTGCCCTAACTGTGGATTCAATCTCAGCTTTACTCTTAGATGTAGAAACACTAGAAGTAGAAACAAAGGAGGTAGACTTAGTAGAATTGGACTCTAAGCTTTTGACACTAAAAACACTAGGGGAAGGGACATTGACCTTTGAAGACTTGTCACTTGAATCATGTAAGTCAGTAGACTTTTTGCCATATAAATGGTGTGATCCATCAAAGTCACTTGGTATGGATAGGTCAATAGGCATATGTTCCCCTCTTATAGGTCCAGGGACAGCATGTAAGTTACCTTCTTTGACAAAGTTAGCTAACCCTGCTGGTGTTGATTTACCTAGGTCATTCTTAGCTTCTAAACCAACATATTTTTGAAATCCCAAACCTATTTTAGAGTTCACAGCCTGACTACCATAAAGTTCTCGAGCCAAATTATCCCCTGATATTAACCATTGTCTATTTCTAGCTATCTCTTTGTCTAACTTAGCTTGTAATTCTTGTTTTTCTAATTCAAGATCAGATTTTTCTTTTTCAGTACGTCTTAAGTCTATCTTAGCCACTTCTAAATCACTTTCTAGAACTCTTATTTTTTCATCATACTTAACTTGATTCTTTTGAAACCAGACTGTTTGTTTTTCTACAGTTTTTAAAGCCATTTTATACGACTCTAATTCAACATAACACTCATTGTACTTAGGTTTCAATTCATCATATTCTTGTTTGAGTTCATTGTATCTTACACTACAACCAAAGACACAATTATGTACCTGAGAGATGCCCATAAGTGCAAATTCTTCTGTCTTGGATATAGTGCAAGCTTCCTTTCTCATCTTCTTGAATTCAGCCTTTCCACCATACCTTGCTTTGATTGCATTCCATATATCACTTGCCTCATCCATATAATGGAAATCTGCTACATGATCAGCAGGAATAGATTTAAGCAAGGTAGTTTTTGCCTTTGCTTCCCTATGAACTTCCATGTGTTCATTTGCAGTCGTAGGAGGATGAACAAAGTATTTTCCATCGCTATCTTTTCCAATCCTTTTCAAGCTATTTCCATTTTGAATCACCTTCCAGATATTCATATCATTGTTCATGATCCAGTGTTCCATCTTCTTAGCCCAGACTTCATACTCATCATTTATCAAATAAGGAAACATTGCATCGTTCCTTTCATTTTTAAATTCTGCCATTTTAAATGTTGACAAAATAATACCAGTACAAACCCAATAAATGTACAGCAGAAACAAGAGGCAACCACACAAGTAATCAGGAGGAACGAAAAATACGCCAGTAACCAATAGAAGAACAATTCTTGGTCTTCAGCAGCAACCAGAATATCACTTTGCCACTTGCTCTCAAACAACCCTACTGACCCACTTGACTTTTAATAATCGGATACAGAATTTACTATTGATTTAGTAAACGACAATTCCCCCAATCGCAATAAATAATCAAACACAATTTGGTACGAGGTTGTGATTCTTTATTAATTGTGAAAGCGACAAATCTTACCCACTATCAAATTCGACCAATCAAAAATTCAGAACGAGGTATCTTTAGCTTCACAATTCAAATAACCAACTAGAGTGCAAGATATAACTGATATTCATCAACCCCACAACCGAAAAAAAAAAAACTTGTGCTTATCACTAATCCAATATCAATATCCTTGACCAATTAAACTTCAGTATTACCAATTTAATAGCAGCCCCACACTTATGCGAAAGATGACAAATCGTTAAAACCAGCGAATCACAAAAATATTGATCTTTCGATTATTTTTATGCAGCCATCACGTGACAAACCCCACAAACAATATCAATTAATATGCAAAATCACAATCTTTAATGCAGTACGAGGTTGTCTCTTCCACCGACCCACTATTGTGCAAAATAATTAAGAGAATCAAATAACCTTTGACCACTTAATACGAGATGAAAAACGATCCCCACAAATTCAATGCACTAATCGACAAACCAGCTTGGACATTATCTCTGTTCCTCTTAACGTCAGTTCCATTGACCCAAAATTAATATTAGTATGAGGTTTATTCATGTAAAGTCACCCAATCATACTTTTTCGTCACACACAAAAAAATAAACAGCAGCAGTCTCACACAAAATAGAATATATTGCCACCGACCAATTTATAGATCACGACAACCCCTTATTTTGATCAGCCCCACACACGAATTATAATATTCACCAATCAATCCTTGATCCCACTTGTACGAGATTAAATTGTGAATTCAGCCAATCGAATTTAATATCAAACGCACCACTTTGCTTAGACCAATTAAATACTAATCATCAAACGTCTCTACGATGAATTAACTATAAGCAATAATCATCGACTTTGACCAACAGTACGAGATAAATATGTTGAAACAATCATGTACTAGACGACAAAAACAATTATCTTTTTAAGTCCTATGATTCATTAAATCAAATCAGTACCATGCCTTTTATGGTATTGACCAAATAAATATACCTTTTTGCCGTCAAGTATCACCACAGCAGCAAACCACGAAACCCTTTATTCGCAGCCATAAACCAAATAAGTATATAATCGATCTGCTCTTGTTTACCTTCTCCAAAAGAATTTTCTTCGACTTTAAAAACCTTGTAGATCACTAGATATCGAGAGCCACCCGCTCTGATACCAATTGTTAAAGATCGTTTAAGCCCATCTAGGATAAGTAATATGATTTGCACAGCGGAATAAGAACATAAGAATCAAAGTTACTTCAAGGTTTTCTTTTATTGAATATAAAAGAAAATACTACTACTACTATACTACTACTAACGCTCTATGCGTTTCTAGACTCTCATTGGAGAGACTAGCTATGAATGAATCAGATCAAAGATGGTTTCCAAAGGGAATTATTGTTGAAACTTTGCCAGTCTGACTCATCAAACTTCCAGGTGTGTTAACTCCTGTGAGAGGTGAATCATTGAAAATAATGGATTTGATGTCTCTTTACCAATAGCCATCACTACTGGAGTAGCCAAGTGTTCAAAGGTACACTGATAACCACATGATTTTTAGCAAATCATCAGCTATAAACGGATTTGAGATGTCTTTACCTGTAGCCGTTTGCTCAGGACTAGCCAATTATCTTGATGAAAATCATCTTGGTTAACTGATTACCAAATATGGTTTTCCACTGCCTTTACCACAAGCCATATACATGTGGGCTAGCCAATTATTCAGAATCCATAAATGGAAAAATCCATGGTCAATTGACAACCATTTCAACTACTCAGCAACAAAGCATTGGTGAGTTGACAACCCTATGGTTTTGAGCAAACCATTACAGCTATCAACAGATTTGATGTGTCTTTACCAAAGCTGTACCCTTTGGACTAGCCAACTTTATGATGGAATAGTCAACATCAGGTAAGTTGATAACCAAACCTGCAGACAAATACAATAACATTTTTTTTTTTTTTTTTTTTTTTTTTTTTTTTTTTTTAACTAAAATAAAAAAAATATACAACATAAGATCCCTACTCAACTGCTGCTCTAGAAGTCTTAATCCTTTGTTTGAAAACCTTCACCAAAGATTCAGCAAACAATCTTGTATTACCAGCTGGATCAGGAGGAATTTCCAACTTCTGTTGCAACATTTTCTCCATCAAAGATACCTTCAGAGGATATTTATGAATGATATCCATGGTAATCCTCAGACCAGTGGTAGTTTCCAGCAAATGTACATAAGACATAGGATAGAACTTCCAACTCTGAACTTTCCATTTCTGATTATCCTTCCATATATCATAACTTGCACCAGCAGGAGTAGAAGAATCAAACAATACTTGAAGATCACCCAACAAATACAATCCATAACCTTCAGGAGTATGAGTGGCATAAAACTTAGTAACCAACTCATGTAGAGTGACCAAATCCTGATAACTGACAAGATGAAGAATCTGCTGAAGGAAAACAAAAGATATGGATGACTTATCCAATCTATGAATGATATTGAGTTGACCATCTGGACTTAACTCCCAACTTACTAGAACCACTCTAGTTCCTTCTGGCCAATCATCAGATGATCCTTCCCTTATAAATGTAGCATCTGAATCATTTACATTAATTAGACTATGTAATGATCCTACTCTAGCCATTCTCTTTCCTCTTCTACCAGGAACATAAATAGCATCATGAACTGCTGCATCAGCAGAATTACCTTCTGCACCTTCACTATCCACTGATGGAGTATCCATTTGGTCATCAGCAGAATCTTCAGAAGATTCAAGTGCAGCAGAGGCATATTGTTCATCCATAGCTTTCCTGATTTGTTTGTTCCTAGCAGCTTGAATTTCAACTTCTCTTGTCTTCAAATCATGAAATCTAGCGAGTGCAGCCCTTTGTTCATCTTCTTGATCTTCAGTCAACCTTCTAGCAGTCTCCTCACCTAATCTTTCCAGCTCTAATTGTCTCCTAGTTCTCTTCCTAGTTGGAGCATCTGATGTTGTTACTTTGGCTTTACCTTTATCCAGAGAAACATCAACACCAGAAGAAGTAGCAGGTAAAGATACTTGTGCAACAGCTATATGAACATTCTTAGAAGAATCCTCATCAACATTGAGAAGTTGAATTTTCTTTGAAGCATCCATTCCAGCTTTAGCATTCCTAGATTTGATTCTATTATAAATCTCAACTAGGTTGTTAAAAGGAAGTCCCCATACATATTTCTTAGACCAAGCAGTATTATATACTGAGCTGCTCTGATTTTTTACATATGTTCTCATATACTCTGTTTGCTGTGCTTGAGTCATGGGTTTTTCCCTTTTTGCTTTAGCCTTTAATTCATCAGCTGCCTTCTTCCTCATCTTCAACATTTTCACAATCTCAGATTCAAAATCTTGTTCCTCCACTTTCTTTCCAAAAAGATCAGCAGTTACAGTAGTATTAGCAAGCATCTGTTTTCCAATAGACTGCCAGTCTGACTCATCAAACTCTAGAACTGCTGCATCCAATTCCCTTTGTCTTGCAATGGGTAAAGTAGATACATATCTTTGAGTCTCTGAATCTAATTCTGCATCAAAACTTCCAGGTGTGTTAACTCCTGTGAGAGGTGAATCATTGAAAATAATGATTCACCTCTCACAGGAATCTAATTCCCTTTGTCTAGGATATAATAACAATGATTGATTGCACAGCGGAATAATAATAACGAACAATCAAAGTTTCAACAAGGTTTTTCTATAAGAACAATGATCCTCTATGGATCTATATCACACACACTAAAGGTGTTTTTCCTGGAGTTTTTATTCAAGAAGCGTACTAATAAAAATGACTATCAGTTCCTTTTATACACAAGGAACCCTAATACAATAATAAAATAAAAATATCAATGCATATCACTACCTAAAATAGCTCATGCATATCCTAACAAACTAATAAATAACACGGAATAACTATATCCGTAGAAACATAATATGCTGAATCTCTACTTCAGCAGATTCACTTCTTCAGCAGAATCTGTCTCTTCAGCAGAATCGATCAGCAGAATTCTCTCTTAGCAGAATTCCCAACAGAGAATCTTGCATTGAGTCTTAACTGATTCAAAATGAGGTAAGCAATTTTCTGTAGAATTGATGGCTCTTTTCTCAGCTTCAGTCATCTTTCTCTCAAATGGGTCTTTAGAGTCATCAGAAGCATTTATGTCGTATACAGGGTCTGTATCATCCATGATACCCAAATTATCTTCCAATATTTTAACCTCATTGCCTATATGAACGACATCTGCAGTATTCCCAACAGTCCTTTCAGCATTCCTTCCTTGTCTATCAACTCTTTCACCTTGCACAACAGCTTGATTCCTTATGTTAGAAGAAGAATGAAGATGGTTGTTTGTCTTGTTGGAGTATTTGCTGAGGACACGAGCAAAAAGTTCGCGTCCTTGATTCAGAATAGCTTCCACTTCATCGTCATCTATTGTGTCACTACTTACATATGGGCCTGAATCATTCAACTGGAGTTCCTGCATGTCCGCCATTAACATCACATCTGTTGTATCGGCTTCCAAATCTGCATATTCATCATCAGATGGAATATCTCCCATGACACTTTGCAAAACTGCATTGAGATTACCCCCTTCAACTTCCATTTGACTAAGTGTGGCATTGTATTCAACATTATCGTCAAAGAGTGGAGTTGAATCATAATCTTGATCTTCCACATCTGCAATATTTTCTGTATATGCCAAAAATGCCATGCTCGGTTCGATAAGATCTTCTTCATCATCAGAATCTTTCATTGTGTTTAAGCATTGAGAAGTTGAAGTCATAGCGCCATTGCCTTTCTTAGAAGATACTTGACTAAGCTTCACTAAATTTTGTAGAAGAGATTGCACATTATTATGTAGTGTTGCAGGATGGTACTGAGAAATGAAGAAAGGCTCAGGTGCATTCGGAGGATTGAAGAAGAGACCATTTGGAGTGTGTGTTAAGGATCCATGGTCAACATCTGGAGTTGGTGGAGCAGGGAGAATGGTCTTCAGTGGATTCATGCTTAAGCAAGATTCAAGAATTTGCTTCATTCTGAAGTGATGAAGTTCTTCTGTATGATGCATAGCTTCAAGATATTTCCACATTTCATAAGCAATGGCTTGAAAGTCCATATTCATGTAAATTGAATTGGGAAGGGCTAATGTCATGAACCATGCAGCCTGATGGTCAGCATCGTACTGAGCAAGTTCAGTAGCATTCAAATCTTCATCAGTTTGTGGTCTGATAATCCCTGTTGACTCAGAAAGAAATATCATTTTGTAAGGACCTTCTCTAATGGATTTAAGCATGAGATCTGTAGCAGGACGATATATGAGCCATTGAAGAAATCTCCGTTTCCAAACAGTATATGGTAGTAACATTGGAGGCCTTGTGTCATCGCCAAAGATCAGAATATGACGAATGAGGGAGCTGTGACTTTGTTGTTGATGATACTGTTGCTGATGAGAATATTGGTGAGGGAGGTAGTTGGAAGAAGGTACTGATGCTGATGACTGTTGCTGATGAGAATATTGGTGAGGAAGATAGTTGGAAGAAGGTACTGATGCTGATGACTGTTGCTGATGAGAATATTGGTGAGGAAGGTAGTTGGAAGAAGATGATTGAGACATTGTAGATGACATTTCTCTCCCCCTTGATTGTTGCGACGTAATCGAAATAATCAAACAAAATGTCACACTCAAGGTCGGAATAGTGATTACTGGTTTTCCCTCCAAAATAATTTGAAAAAATTTTCTCTTCCAAAATTTTGAAAATCACTTTAAAATGCAATTATAAGGTTGCAAGAAAAATTTGAGTTTCAAAAATTTTGCCGCCAAATTTTACCGAAAAAATTTGAATTTTGGCCTAAAAATTTGAATTTTGGGCCAAAATTTTCTCTGTTATACCAAAATTTAAATTTCGCGTAAAAAATGAACGTTTAGTCTCCTATAAAAATTAAATTTTACTCAAATTTTCCCGCCAAAAAACTTTTTTTTTTTTTTTGAAATATGAAAGAATATTATAGAAAGAGACTTGTGTGAATGATGGATCGTTGTAGAAGATTGAAATGCACGTTCCTTTGGTTAAGTTCAAAAATCCCTGGGGTAAGTTGGAATCTTACGCGTAATAAAGAAACTTATGCGTAGACTTCAAAGTTACGCGTAAGATTGATCTTATGCGTAAACTATAAAGTTATGCGTAAGATTTTATGCGTAAGGTTCAAAGACCAAACAAATCTTTCAAACTTATCCAAGCTTGAAAGATATCCGTAGTCGAAGTATTCCACTAACTTATCCAAGCTAGGGAAGTACTGAGTCACCGTAGCACAAAGAGAAGACCGTTGATGAAGCTTATGCGTAGACTCTGAAACTTACGCGTAAGATTAGATTTTACGCGTAAGATCTGACTTATGCGTAGAAACTTAGGCGTAGAGACAACTTCTGCGTAGGATCTGTCTTCTGCGTAGGAACTTAGGCGTAGGAAATAGACTTACGCGTAGGAATTCACACTTACGCGTAGAAAATGACTTTACTCGTAGGATTTAAGGCGTAGACTTCCAAGTAACGCGTAAAAACAGGGTTTTGACTAGAGTTACGCGTAAGAAAAGGGTTTTGACCTTAGTTACGCGTAAGAAAAGGGTTTTAGGCCAAAAGTTATGCGTAAAAAGGACAAAAAGTACTGTTGACAGCTTTAGAATCGTACTATTCACCAATTTTACGCGTAAACTGGTCAGAAACTTGAAAAATCTCAAATTTTTGAAGAAAAAATGCTTAGAAATAAGGTACTTTTGATCAAATAACTTCACCAATACTTAGAAAACACTAACTATTGAAGATTTTGCTGCCAAAAACTAGTTTTCCAATATCAAAGAAGCTATAAAACCTTAAAAAAACCTTAAAAATCACTACTTTATGCAAAAACTAAGCTTCAAATCACTATATCAACCTTGAAACTTATCCAAGCTTCAAGATTTGAGTGAAAGAAACCAAGAGAAATGCAAAAAGATGAAGAATAAGCACCAAATACCCACGTACAAACCAAGAAACACACTTCAATCTCTATTTGGCGAATGATACCACTTGTTAGGTCACACTTTATGTAAACACAAGTATGATTTAGAAAGAAATAAGATGAGAAGGAGAGATGGTTGATTAAGACAAGTATAAGAATGATAGAAATAAGATGAGAAGGAGAGATGGTTGATTAAGACAATAAGAGAAAGAGAAATGGAAGAGTTTGCATAGGAATAATGAAATAACCAACACCTCTCTAATGAGAGGATACAATGTATTTATAGGGGAGGATTAGGGCAACACTCCCTTCCTCCCTTTTCTTTCAAACGAAATGGGCTTAAGGCCCATGGGCTTGCTACATAAGCCTTAACTTTAAATAAACATACAAGCCCTAGCAACCTATTACATTAAATGACCGAAACTTGAATAAATAGTAAAACTATGATCCCAACAATCTCCCCCTAAGGGTCGGTCATCAAGGTTGCTTGACGTCTTCGTCTTAATCTTTGACTTTCAATGCTTTAGACGTCTTCTAAATCATTCATCGTTCTTTGTTCTTAGTTGATGTAGTTGTGATCATCTTATTACGAAATGTAATGACCGAGACTTGAATAAATATAAAAGTACGTTCCCAACACTTTTGCTAGTCCCAGCTACCATTTCCCTTAAAAACTAAACTGATTTTGGAATATGACATTACAATTTCAAACTAATTCCACTTCTAAACATGTTTTCCCACTATATAATCCCCATGCATGTTTAATTCACATTCCATCATCCTCAAACATTCATCATGTCATCACCAAGAACCACCTATTCAAACAATGCCAAGAAACAAAAACTTGTCAGCATTCCACCCAAACAACTCTTCATTGATCTTACAAATGAAGACAACACCACTCCATCTCCACCACCTCAATGTTCATCTCCTAGTGTACCAAATGCACCCTCCAAAACACCTTCAACAAATGGAAACTCCACTTCCTCACTCTCTCATTATCACCATTAACACCTCTTGATGCACATTTCTCATCATCTCCTATCAATCCACCAACCTATAACCCCGTCCCATGGAGCTTACTTGAAGCTCATGGACACACTTGCCTTTGTTGCATTCACAACCGAACAATTGTGTTCGGATTAAGAGATGAGATCCAATACATGTTTTCTCATATTGAAAACTTGTTGCATCAACCACCAACAACAAACACAACACCTCCACCACCATCAACAAACACATCTCCACCATCACCATCTCCATGTTCACCATCCATTCCTCCCAATTAAACATGCTTGGTGTTTTACAAATAAAATTGTGTTAAACCTTTTTGGATGGCAAGCTCTAGAGAGGACTCTCATGTTTGAGCCTTGTTTTTTTTTATTTATTTTTATTTTAGTGATGATTCTAAGCCTTTAAGGCTTTTGTTAGTTGCATTACTTGTTATGGTTGTTAATGTAATGCTTGATGTATCTTTTTCATATTATTAATGTTATGGTTATGTTTAGTCTCTACTCTTGCATGCTATATACATATATATGTTGCTTGCCACTAAATATTTTTGCAAGATATCCATATCTCAATTCCTTTTGGCCTCAAAACGGGGGAGATTGTTGACATAAATAATGTGTGAAAACGTTATTCATATCTTTCGATACCTCTATATTTTGACGATCACAAAATGTAAAATCGTCAATCGTATAATTACTACGTAAACAAGTATTAAGCTAGTTTATATCACTTTATCCAACTTAATCACTTAAGGTATGGATAAACAAGTGCTTAATACATCTCATGATCAAAGGGGTATTTAATTAACAAACACAAAGTTTATTTAATTATATAAACATATTATACATTTTTGAAAAACACTTTTGGTAATTAAGAAAAATGTTTTATTCATACTAAATATATGAATTCAAATTTTTAACCAAAATCAGTTAGTTTTTCACCAAATAAACTTTCCCCACTAAAAGACAAAGATTCTGGCCGTTTCAGCTGGGCGGCCCCCTTAATTATAAGGGGCGGTCCCCTTAATTTTAAGGGGGCCGGCCTTGATTTAAGGGGACCGGCCACGCTCCTCTGTCAGAATCTTTTGCCTATAAATACCACCTTAAACCTGAATCTTTGCCTCACCTTTTGCACGAAATTTTCAGATCTATAACTCTCTAAACATCCTCTAAAACCCTTTGATCATTTGTATATTAATCCTTGTTTCAAGTGATTCAATCCCTCATCATCCATTCTCATCCAAAGTGGAAAAGAAGAACACTCTTTCTACAACCAAGTTCAAGAAGTGTTGAAGAGTAGTTGTGCATAGTGTATATATACATTCATTTGTGATATTGTGTTGTGCTTGTTATATATTGTTTAGAAGATATAGAAGTTGTGTAGGAAGTAGGAGTTGATTAGTAGTGAAGTAGGTTAGTTGTGAAGATTGGTGTGAAGTAGAAAATTGGTGTGTAGAAGATAGGTATGAAGAAGATTGGTGTGTAGCATATTGGTGTAAAGAAGTTGTGATCAAGTTGTGAAATTGTTGTGGTGTGTAAATTGGTGTGTAAGGTTTTCTCCGCCAAAAAGGAGTTTGTTGACATAGTGAAGAAAACTCTCGAGTAGGTGACTCGGGGAGTGGAGTAGGAACAAGGAAGGTGTCCTTGTAGCCGAACCACTATTAATCCTTGTGTTGTGGTTTGATCTTTCTAACTCTTCTCATTACCTATTTATTTACCTTTACTATATTAGCTTTGTTAGTTAGTTACCATACAATTGTTCATATAGTGCAAGTATTGAGTTCACATAAACTAGAATCGAAGTTTTTAAAACAAACTTGTGTTTATAAATTTAAAAGGACGTAAAACTATTCAACCCCCCCTTCTAGTTTTCCACAGATATTAACATTTTATATATATTTGTAAATCATTTTTGGTAATGTTATATTAAACTACAAAGATATGATTTCAAATTTCCAACCAAAAAAGGTAATTTTTATCCAGAAAAACTTTTCCAACGTTCAGGAGGGCGGCCCCCTTAATTTTACTAGGCGGCCCCCTTAATCATTAAGGGGACCACCCCCTAATTAAGGGAACCGGCACGCTCCAGAACAGTGTTTTCTGGCCCTATAAATATTGGATCATTCCACATATTTTTCTCACCTTTTTGCACTATAAACTTTCTGATCTAACCTCCATTTCTACATCTAAAATCCTTTGATCATATAACTCATAAGTCTTTGTTTCCAAGTGATCCAAAGCTTCATCCATTCAAGTGCAAGAAGAAGAACACTCCTCTACATCCATCTAATTGTAGTAGTGTTATGATTAGTTAGTTTCATATTGTAGTAGTGTTAGATATTTGTAAAAGTGTTGTGTGAATTTGTTGATTGTAGAAACTAGGTGTGTTGTAAAGTAGTTTAGTAGTTGTGACTTAGTTGTGCATAGAAGAAGGTGTGAAGTTGACAAGGTGTGAAGAAGGTGTGAAGTCTTGAAGAAGTTGTGAAGGTGTGAAGCCTTGAAGAAGTTGTGAGATTGGTTCTAGCTACGATTAGAACTCGACATTTAGCTTAGTGTCGTTAACTCGTGTAAGCCAAGGTGTGTAAGGTTTCTCCACCATAAGGAGTTTGTTGACATAGTGAAGAAAACTCTCGAGTGTGGTACTCGGGGAGTGGAGTAGGGCAAGGAAGGTGTCCTTGTAGCCGAACCACTATAAATTCACGTGTTGTGGTTTGATCTTTCTAACTCTATCTTTTCTTCATTACATTTCAATACTTTCATTATTAGATTAGAATTGCTTATGTTGGTTGTTACTTGAATTCACTTGAGATCGAATCGAAAGTTTTTAAATAAGCTACAAAATATTTTGGTAATAAATTTAAAAAGGACGTAAAACTATTCAACCCCCCCCTTCTAGTTTTCCACAATTAGTATCAGGAGCCACGTCTAGCAAGATCTTTAAAATATATTGTATTTTAAAACTTGTAACGATCTATGGAATCTGAAAAATACTTAGAAGGGCAATCTATGCAAAGACCACCACTATTTGAAAGTGATGGATTTTTATATTGGAAAAATCGATTCGAAACTTATGTGAAGTCAAAAGATCTAGATCTTTGGCATGTTATTACTAATGGTGATTTTTTACCTATTCAAAATAGCCCCGAAACAAAGAAAGATGAAATCGTACCTTTTGAAAAACAAAATGATGATTTAAAAAGAAAACTTGCTAAAAATAATGAAGCAAAAATGGTTATTTATAATGCGCTACCACGTAAAGAGTACGAAAGGATCTTTATGTGTGAAACCGCAAAAGAAATTTGGAACTCTTTACTAATAACTCACCAAGGTAATAGTCAAGTCAAAGATAATAAGATAGATCTACTTGTTCAACAATATGAGCAATTCACGATTCCGGAAGAGGAATCAATTGATAATGCTTTTGCTAGATTTAACACTATCATCACAAGTTTAAAAGCACTTGATGAGAATTTTTCTAGTAAGAATTTTGTTAGGAAGTTTCTTAGAGCTCTTCATCCAAAATGGCGAGCTAAAGTGACGGCTATTGAAGAATCAAAGAATTTGTCAACTTTGCAACTTAATGAATTAATTGGAAATCTAAAAGTCTACGAAGTTATTATTAAGAAGGATTCCGAAATGGTCAAAGAAAAACGAGAGCAAAGCAAGTCAATCGCCTTGAAAGCTAGAAAGGAATCTAGTATCGAAGATAGCTCATCTTCCGAAAGTGATGACGAAGAATACGCCATGGCCGTAAGAGATTTCAAGAAATTCTTCAAAAGGCGAGGAAGATTCGTAAGACAACCGCATGATGAAAAGAAAACATTTCAAAAGAGTAAGGATGACAAGAACAACAAGAATGAAAGGAAATGTTTCAAGTGTGGTGATCCAAATCACCTTATTGGAAAATGTCCAATGATGACAAGAGATCAAAATCAGAGAGCTTTTGTTGGAGGAGCTTGGAGTGATAGTGATGAAGATGAGAAAGAAACGACAAAAGAAGAGAAGTGTCTTATGGCGAATACATCAAATGAGGTACGTTCCGAAACCGAATATTTTAGTGATGAAAGTTTATTTTTAGATGAAAAAGACCTAGATAATGAATATAATAGACTATGCAAATTAGGACAACTAGTAATGGCAAAAAACAAGTCACTAAAATACATAAACAATCAATTGGAAAATGAAGTACTAGAACTAAAAATTAAAATACATCAACTTGAAAAAGGTAAAGAAATTTTTGAAGAATGTAAATCATGTCAAGAGCTTAAAGGTGAAAACGAAATACTTAGGGAAGAAATTCGCAAACTTGATAAATTTGAAAATAGTGGTCACTCACTTAGTAAAATAATAAGTATTCAAAGAGTATCCGGAGATAAAACCGGTTTAGGATTTAATTCAAATGAAGCTTCAACAAGCGAGATTAAAAATGTCAAATTCGAAAATGAACTTAATGAACAAAAACCTCTAAAATCTAATCCTAGGTATATACTTATTAATGATAGAAAAATACCTCTTGCCAACAATGAAGAAGTAAAAGCCTTTTATAAACCGTCTTTAAAAAACGAAGTAGGATCTTCTAAACCTAAGACAAGATCTAAAACTCCACCACCTAGAAAACCAAATAATCCTCATCCTAGGTCTAAAACACCTAAACCAAGAAGAAACCAAAATAGGTAAAACTATAATAACAATAGTAATCAAATGTGGAACTACCAACAAAGCTATAATCCTTGGGGTATACTACCACCTTTCATGCATCCTAGTCAAATGTTAAACATGTTTGGACCAAACAACTTTGGACCAAAGAGGCAATGGGGACCGAATAGCTAGATGAACATTCCTTGAGGCAATCTTGAAGTTTTTCTCAACGTAGACTTTTTCAAAGTCTATATGTCATCTTGATGATTTGGAATTTTTTTTAAGACCACCGGGTACGCCATTCTTTCACAACTCATTGCCATGCTTAGATAAATATGCCTTGTTTGATTACGATGTTTGCATAGATATAGACTGCTATTTTCCTCTATTTGTTCGATCATATATATGCATACATATATACATATATCTAATATAATAAGTATAAGAATATATATATTGGCCACAAGTATAAATCGTATGTACATTGGCCACAAGTATAAAGTAAACCGACAAAATGTCAAAAGTAATACATTGGCTCTTAAGCTCATGACCCCGAAGCTAGACGTTACTTGGCCCCAAATGAGTGTTTACCAGACACTCTAAATATATTAGACATGAAATGCATTCGTACCCGTTGGAACAACCCAAACACGAATGGAGGAGTCACCCTCAATAGATCTATTCACTCACTCTCGCTTGTAGATTAATTAACGGTCCATGATAATAAAGGGGACTTGTCATGACGTGGTAATAAGGCAACTTAAGCAATGTAAGGAATTTAATACTTTGGCATGTATAGAAGAATAAGTAATGCAATGTATTCTCCCCCGTGGGATTTGAAATCAAATATGTAATTGAAAACGGGGCTATGAAAACTCACCTGAAGTGATAGTACAATGTGATGAAATAATCGGGACAACAAGGCGCGAACACTAGCCGCAACCTAATATGAGTAATAACGATCTACTTTAGATCATGCCGTGATGTAATGAATGCACATGCACATGATACCTATACCACTCGTAACT
Source organism: Artemisia argyi (assembly GCA_030686995.1). Classification (NCBI taxonomy): domain Eukaryota; kingdom Viridiplantae; phylum Streptophyta; class Magnoliopsida; order Asterales; family Asteraceae; genus Artemisia; species Artemisia argyi. Next base: position 21,438,807 of record CM060685.1, on the reverse strand, counting down.
TGAAAATACTAGTTATTGTCAAAGTATGTAATTTCCATACTTAAGAAAAGTAAGTCCAACTAGAATAATAAAAACTTGTCGTAATATATCGTATATAAAAAATGTTAGTGTTATATTCCTCGTTTTGAAAACCTTGAAATAACGTCTAGTAGTCGTATAAATAAGCCTTGGGTCGTACGTACTTCATTAGTTAAGAATATAGTTTTAGAACAAGAAATCTAGAAAATATAGTATTTAGTACGTAGTTATATTATTTCTATTAGTGACTATAATTATATATATAGTTTTGACGATTTTAAAACGTGTATAACTTGGTCGTTTTAAGTTCATTTTCCTCGTTCGCTATATCCACGGATTCGTCTTAGTATGTATTAATATATTTTCGATAGCTCGGATCCTCTAGGTTACGTCTAACGCCTCTATTTGTCCGTCGAAAATCGTCCAACAGAATGTAATTTTCAGAAAAATAGTTTTCGTCAATAAACTTGCAAAAATCATAACTCCTTCGTTATAAGCTCGTTTTAATCCGTTCTTTCGCCCACGGCTTCGTTTTTGAAAGTATTTTCTAAATCTTTGGTCAAAAATTACCCATCACCTACTGAGTTTCCCATGTTTTAAAAATATGGTCAGTAGGTATATATATTGTTTCAAAAATCATTTCTAAGGTTCCAATCTAGTTTCAACTTCAACCAAACCACTTTCAATCACCACAAATCTAGTCTAATATTACCATACACCTTCTTAGAGTGTCATGGGTTCCTAAACATCATAAATCAAGTGGATCTAACAAGGATCTAACTATAATCTATTTCTATGGCTCAAAAGTTAGATATGTATAAAATGGAGTGGTATAAATAACATATGCATGTAGATCTTGTATATATATCATATGAATCTTGTAAAAACTTGGTAAAATTATAAAGATGAGTTTCATACACTTACTTGAAAGATTAGTTAGCTTTTGATGGTGAAAACCTAAGTAAACCTTGAGTTTGTATTACATAACCCTAAAAGGAGTACAAACTATACTTGATAATTACTAGATCTTGGAAAATTAATATTTTCTTGCTTGTTCTTGAGCTGAGGCCGAGCACCACACCAAGAGAGAAAAAGAAAGTGTTACTTGCTTTTAGATCTTGAAATGGGATGAAAATGAAGTGTTTTTGGTATATATATTATATATATTAGGAAAATAATTGATATATTAATGATATGGTAAATATTTCAAAATGTGTAAGAAATGGGAGTGGGGGGGGGGGGGGGGGGCTGCATCTAGTGAGAAAAAAAAAAGAAAACTGGTATTTGTGTAAGATAGTTGTTAGTTATTGTATTATTATGTATATATTAGTAGTTTTAGGGAATACCGGGTACCGAGTTAACTAAAAATGAATTTTAACGGAGTTAACCGGGACATAATAAAGTCGTAAAAATTGTAAAAATAAGTTGGGTATAAATATTGAGTGTTTAGATAATTATTATTTAATTTCTACGAAAACCGTCGTAATTTTAGTAAACTTACGATAATAATTAAATAAATTTCCAAAACACCGGGTAAATTAATATTATAATTTTTATATTATTAAAATGAATATAAAAATATATTGGGATCATAGTCGGGAGTGTCGGACGTGTTAGTCACATTATTAATCGCGTGTTAACGTTTATTTAGAAATAAATATACTTAAAAGTTAATTATACCAAAAGTACTAATTTAAATATCCTACGAGTGGAATAGTATGCAAGTGCTATAATGATGATATGCAGACTATTTCTAGTCCGTATGAAGTGTCCCAATGATAATGCATGAATTCGCTCCTGAACCAATTTGGTTACGCAAGTTTGAATACCCGTAAACTAAATTTACGATGAAATGAGTAAAGTACATGAATAGTGTTTTCTCTTCGGAAATGAATAGTGTCATGTGAATAGTAAATTTTCTGAACGCTTATCGAAATCTCAAACCGACACCAAAAATGATGAATAGTAAAATGATGAATAGTGATCGGTGAATAGTAACTGATGAATAGTAACTTTTCGAGATGAATAATGAATTTCGACATCTGAACAAGGACTTGAAATTACGAATTGTGACATATCTCATCTTAGAGGCCTCATCAAACGGTTTTCCGAACATTACTTGACTTAGGCAACCATCTATTACCGGACAAATATCCTCTACAATCACAAAGTCGGTAACATAAGTGAAGTTTCCTACAAAGACATGTAATCCTTTCACTCTTCCTACAAAGTTGCTCATCCGATTCGTGTTGGGCATCATCCTATATCCAAGTTGCTTCTTCATTACCCAATTATAATAGTTCCTAGTCATGATGTTTATAGGAGACCTAAGATCGATGTAAGCTTTCCACACATGCATATGCCCAATGTTGTATGGTATGTTGATGTTAGAGGGATCACCTACTTTAATAAGGGGTGAACCAAGGATGTATGGTGTCTCGGGATCATCGAATAGATCCTTGTGATATTCCCGTTCTTCCTTGGTAGGTAACCTATCAAAGTATACTTCTACGTTTTCTACTTCCTATAACTTTTCGTCCTTAATATCCTTAACTTCCTTAATCTCATCCCTAGTCCTGGTTTCTATTCCAACTTCATCCTTGTCACTTTCTTCTATATTCTTATCTATTGGCTTAATGGTGACAACGTTGACAAAGTGGATTTGTTTGGATGACGAAGAGCCCTTAATTTGGATTCCGCTATTAGTGTCCCTAATGTCCTTCCTAGGTGTAGTTAGCACTTGGTTGTTGAGTGCTTTCAACAAGTTGTCAATCTTATTGGTCATCTTCGTTTGTTGTTGATTGAATTCGGTTTCAAACTTAGCTATGCGAGCTTCTTGAGATGCCATGAACTTGGACATCAATCCTTCATGATTATTGGTACTACCATAGTTACTGGAAGGATTGTTGTTGAAAGAACGGTTAGAGGATGGACCGTTTGGTTGGTAACGATTAGGTGGATTGGAAGAATTGTTTTGGGGCATGTTTTGGTTTTGTTTCCACCTAAGGTTCGGGTGATTTTTCCAAGAAGGGTTGTAGGAATCACCATAAGGGTTTGGCTCGGGTTTGAAAGCGTACCACTTATCTCCCGCTTCGTCGGTACGCAAGGATGCGTAATCCGCAAAAGCTTGTCCGGGGAGTTCCACGCAATCACGAGTGTCATGGGGACCACTACATAATTCACATGAAGAAGTGATCTTGTTCACTTGGCTTGAAGGCTTAGGAGCTTCGTAAACTTGACTTGGTCCTCAAGTTCCATGATCCTACGGTCGGGAGTGCTAGAATTGTTCGAGGGCAAAGATATTGCCTTAACCGTTTTGTTCAAATCACGGGGATCATTCCAACTTTCGTTGTCATAGAGAGCAAGATCTTCTATGAGCTACCATGATTCTTCCACACTTAGATCACTTAGCTTAACACCGGCCGATTGGTCAATGGTTCGCCTTGTGGAAAGGTCGATATGGTCATGATGAGGGACTTTTTGGAGTAAGTCCTTGAAATGAGTCCATTCTTCATATAGAGTTTCACCTTGACGTTGTTGAAACATCAAGATATCATTTCTAAGCTTGGTAGTTCTCCCCGGTGGGAAAAATTGAGCAAGGAAACGAGTGGTGAGATCATCCCATGAGGTGATGGATCCTGCGGGTAAACGTTCAATCCATTGACTAGCTTGATCATGTAGAGAGAATTGGAATAGGCATAATCGGGTCGACTCTCTAGTTACAACATCAAGGTCTATGGAATCTACGATTTTAAGGAAATCCTTGAGATGTTGATTAGGATCTTCGGAATGAAGTCCATGGAATGCACATCTGCTTTGCACCAACCGGATGGTGTCGGATCGCAAGGGGGATACATTGGCTCCTTGAGTGAGCTCAATAGTGTTTCGATAGCCTTGGTGGCTAGGACAGGAATACTCTCCTAAAGTTCGGGGCCTAGGAGGTGGGTTTTGTGGGTGGTTTTGTTGTAGTGGGTTGATGCGTTCAAAGATGTTACCACCTTCCATGATGTCGGATGGTAAAGGTTACGAACAAAGACACGAAGAAATGAGGTAGACTAATGAAAACCTAAAAATAAAAATAAAATCTTACTAGAAAGGAATCTAGCCTCGAAAATAACTATTTCCCCGGGCTGCGGCGCCAAAAACTTGATACCTGGGAATTGCGCCCTCGCAATAGGTTTTACCTCTCAAGAGATCTTGAGAAGCTTACAAACCCCACCAGGCAGTGTACCTGATCGTTGTAGTATAGTATAGTGACAAGTACCGGGGGATTGATCGTTCAACTCAGGAATAGTGTCGCTAGGATTAGAAAGCCTCCTAAACTAGGTCTTGAGGTGAGGGTTGATTCTTTTCGTATTTTTGTATTTTTTTTGAAAGTAATTAAAATCTCGGGTTTTGAAGGAGTGGGCGGAATTATTTGCTAGCCAACTAACCCAATTTATCTAAAGATGCAGTCAAAATAAAATAACAAAAATGAAAATGAAACTATGTTACTAATTTGATGGAAGCAATAATGAGGAAAATTGTGTTTACTTAGATTTCATTACTCCCTAGATATCTTTTACAGGTTGATTAGCTTGTTACAATTGCATGGATGACGGATCATATTCCTTAATACTAGTCGTAGGGCCGTGTACAATATTCCCTAACTCTATAGGATCCTACTTCACTCCTATGTCGAGCCGTTAGAAGCTCCTAACATGCGATCATTAGAATTCTCCTACGCATTAAGTACAACCAAAAATCGTAGTAGACCTCCGATCATGTTTCTTAAGACGTTCAAGCAAGTTACCAATGGAAGTCTGCCAGTTTTCTTAAGCTTAACATCTAGGTTTCACTACATCTAAGCAAACACAAGAGAGATCTAGCCTAGCATGTTAAATAGAAGACAAGCGTAAGATATAATCAAACAACACATAGACATATTGAATGATTTAAAGGAATACTTATATTTAATTAAACATGAAAGATTCAAGGAGTTGAAACCCTTGAAAAGCTGATAAAATTCGGACTAGGGTTTGTTCCCTCAAAGTTGCACACTAATGAATGAATTTTGGAAAAGTATATATAGATTACACATCGTGACGGCGTCATGTATTAGGTTGTGACGCCGTTAACGCGCCGCCATAATAAAAGCGTATTGCTTAGATCTATTTGTGACGCCGTCATGTAGGATTTTCTTTTGGGCCGTCACTAATACTTAGACCATGACGACTTGGGTGACGCCGTCATCTCCTATGCTTAAAAACTCTCTGGATCATCACGTGTATTTTCCACATCCACCTCTTTTGTAACTCTTGACGCCGTCATGTGGAGAGTCTTGACGCCGTCAGGTACTGTTCCAGCAAGGAAAATTGAGACTTTGCCATTTTCTTTACTTTTATGCTCCCAAAACGTCCAAAATGCTTCCTTTTCCAGATTTCTCTCCAAAAGTACCTAAAATGACTAAAGGAACGATTTAGGGCAATATTTGATCAAATAATCACGAATTCGGGCTTAAATGACCCCCTAAAAGTGATACGTGGGAATCGCACCAGGCTTTACTTGATCGTTGTAGTATAGTATAGTGACAAGTACCGGGGGATTGATCGTTCAACTCAGGAATAGTGTCGCTAGGATTAAAAAGCCTAAAAACTAGGTCTAGAGGTGAGAGATGATTCTTTCTGTATTTTTATATTTTGTAAAAGCAAATAAAATCTCGGGTTTTTGGAAGAGTGGGTGGAATTAGTTGCTAGCCAACTAACCCAATTAACTAAGATGCAATCAAAATAAAATAACAGAAATGAAAATAAATCTAATTATTAATTTGTGTAAACAATGATAGGGAAAGTTGTGTTTACTTAGGTTTCATTACTCCCTAGATATCTTTTACAGGTTGATAGCTTGTTACAATTGCATGGATGACGGGTCGTATTCCTTAATACTAGTCGTAGGGCCGTGTACAATATTCCCTAACTCTATAGGATCGTACTTCACTCCTATGTCGAGCCATTAGAAGCTCCTAACATGGGATCATTAGAATTCTCCTACGCATTAAATACAACCAAAAATCATAGTACACCTCTGATCATGTTTCTTAAGACGTTCAAGGATGTTACCAATGGAAGTCTTCCAGTTTTCTTAAGCCTAACATCGAATACAATCATCCGTAACAACTATAAACGAACAATCAACCCATAATTAACATCTAGGTTTCACTACATCTAAGCAAACAGACAAGAGATCTAGCCAAGCATGTTAAATTGAAGACAAGTGTAAGATATATTCAAGCAACACATAGACATATTGATTGAATTGAAAGAGTACTTATCTCAATTGAACATAAAAGGTTTCAAAGGGTAAAAACCCTTGAAAAAGCTATGAAAATCGGACTAGGGTTTTTCTCCAAAGTTGGACCCTAAAAGTTACACTCTAATGAATAAAAATTGGAAAACTATATATAGATTTTACTGGGTGACGGTGTTAAGAAGGAAATTCTGACGCCGTCAACTCGCCGCCCATAATGAAATCGGATTGCCTAGATCCACTTTTGAATCCGTCATGTGTAAAGTTGCTCTGGGCCGTCACTAACATTTGGACCATGAAGGCCTTGGGTGACGCCGTCATGTCCCTAGTACAAAACTTTCTGGATCGTCATGTGCACCATCCACTTCCACCTCTTGTATTACTTTTGACACCGTCATTAAGAAGCAAGTGACGCCGTCAGGTACTATTCCCAATAAGGAAAATTAAGACTTTGCCGTTTTCTGTTGGGAACATACTTTAGTATTTAGTCAAGTCTCGGTCATTACATTTTGTAATAGGTTGCTTAAGTATTATTTATGTTTATGTTTAAGTTAATGGGCTAGTTGTAAAAGCCCAAAAGGCTTAGTAAGCCCACGTTGAGATGATGAAAGGGACTAGGGAATGTTGCCCTAGCTTCCCTCCTATAAATACAAGGCTTATGATGCCTTAAACTTTGTCGGTTATTTTGATATTCTAATGAAACTCTTGCTTTTATAATTCTCTCATATCTTATAATCAACCAATCCTTATATCTATCTCATTCTTTACTTGTGTGATATCAATATGGGCACCTAACAAGTGGTATCATTCACCTAATAGAGATTGAAGTGTTGTTTATTTGGTTAACGTGGGATTTAGGTGTGTTTTTCCTTATATTTTTGCTTTTTCTTTGTTTCTATCACTTAATCTTGAAGCTTGGACAAGTTTCATGGTTGATATAGTGATTAGAAGCTTAGGTTTTGCATAAAGTTTTGATCTTTCATAGCTTTTAGTACTTTTTCTCTTTGTTTCTTAAGTTTTATAGCTTCTTTGATATTAGAAAACTAGTCTTTGGTACCTAAAAACTTTCATATTTAGTGTTTTCTAAGTGTTAGGGAAGTTATTTGATCAAAAGAAACTCATTTCTAAGCATTTTTCTTCAAAAAGTAGTGATTTTTACTTGTTTCTGGTCACTCTACGCATAAGATTAGTGGAACAGTACAATCTGAAAGCTGTCAACAGTACTTCTTGGTCTCCTTACGCAAAAGATTACTTCTTACGCATGAGTTTTGGTGAAAAACCCCATTTCTACGCGTAAGAGAGCATTCTACGCCTAAGTTCTACGTTGAAGTTACATTTTACGCCTAAGTTCTACGCAGAAGTTAGTTTCTACGCCTAAGTTCTACGCAGAAGTCATTTCTTACGCATAAGTTCCTGAAATCTATGCAAAAGTTTCTTCTCAGGTTCTCTCGTCTAGCAAAGGTGACTCAGTACTTCCCTAGCTTGGACAAGTTAGTGGAATACTTCGACTAAGGATATCTTTCAAGCTTGGACAAGTTTGAAAGATTTGTTTGATTTTTACCTTATGCAAAACTTGCTTTACGCAAAAGATTTAATCTTACGCGTAAAAAGGGAAATCTTACACATAAACCTTGTGTTTACGCATAACATCACCTTTCTACGCATAACTTTAAGTCTACGCATAAGTTGTTGTTACGCGTAAGATTTCAACTTTGCCCAAGGATTTTGATCTTAACCAAAGGAACGTGCATTTCAATCTTCTACAAGGTCCATCTTTTCACACAAGTGTTTTATTATGTCTCAACCACCGTACTACAACTTTAACCATCCTCAGTAACATCAAAATCAGTAGTATCATCAGCAACAACAACAGTATCAACAATCACCACAATATTATCAACAACCGGTTTACTCACAACAACATCTTCTCATGCAACAACATCAGATGGTTCCAATACAACAATCCTATACAATGTCACAACAACAAGGTCAAATCCCATCAAAACAGACTCACTGGTTTGACAGGATGTGTGAAGTCATTTCAACTCAACAATCCAGACATGAAGCAGGATCTACAGACACTCCACCAATGCTTACACTGGGTAATTATGTTCAGTGGGCAAGTCGATTCTTAAGGTTTATAGAACTCAAGAAACCCAATGGTAAGTACATGAAACAAGTTATCCTTGAAGGACCGTTTCAGTGGGCTGTTAACTATGTTGGAGGTGACCCATCTGCTGACCCTCCAGTAGCTCCAACTGCTGTGCAAGTTCCTGAGTCTGCACTCACTACTGAACAACACCTTCATCGTGAAGTAGATGAGTATGCTATGACTTACATACTTCAGGGAATACCAAATATCATATTCAGAAGTGTTGATGCTCAGAAAACTGCAAAAGCTATGTGGGAACACGTCCATCTACTTATGGAAGGCACACAACTAAACAAACAAGACATGGAATCTAAACTTTACTTGGAATAAACTAATTTCATGATCGAACCAGGGGAATCACTTGAATCTTACTATCATCGTTTCACCAATGTCGTCAACGACTTAGAGAGACATGCAGTACACCTTCCAAGGATCGCTGTCAATACAAAGTTTGTAAGTAGTCTGGGTTCCGAGTGGCAAAAGTATGTGACATTTGTAAGACAAGCTAAGAATCTTCATGATGATCCATATGGTTTGTTGTATGACTATCTCAAGCACTATGAATCTGAAGTTGAAAAAGATAGAGTTGTAAGAGGAGGATATACACCACCACCTACTTCTAATCCCCTAGCACTCGTTGCTCAATCTCATGTTACACATCCTCCGATGTCTAATCATGCTTATGTTCAGGACCAAAATTATTTCAGTTACCAACAACCTGCTACCTCACACAAAATGGTCCCATATGAATCATCCTCGCATCACGCTTCTCATCAACTTGCTCCGTATGACAACCATGATAGTATGTACTACTCTAATCAGATTGAAGATGATGATGAAGACGTCAATACGTTGAATCAAGGACTTGCTCTTATCGCTCGTGCTTTTAGCAAATTCTCTAACAAAACCAACAACCGTCTTCGTTCCTCATCAAATACAAGGAATCAAGCTGTCATTCAAGATGGTCGAGTTGAGATTCAGAACCGTAATCCTGGACGGTCAGGATCAGGAGGGTATTATGGAGATTCTGGGTATGGACAAAGATTCAACAACAATGGGGGAATCAGAAACAATTCTGGTGCTCTTCAGAGAAGAAATGACAATGTGGCAAATGGCAATACAGAATCTGGGAATGCGATATGGTGCTACAACTGCAACGAAAAAGGTCATATTGCAACAGCATGTCCAAAACCGAGAACCCGCGGCAGTCAGTTTCACAAGCAGGCATTACTAATGGCTCTCAAATATGAAAAGGAAGGAACTTTCAATGAACAAGAGAACAGTTTCTTCGCTAATGCTTACAACGATGATGATATGGAAGATCTTGAAGCCAATGCAGCTGTGATGCTTATGGCCAACATGCAGGAACATCAGTTGAATGATTCAGGCCCAGTGTTCAACACTGATGGGTTGTCTCAGGTACATGACCTAACCACATGCTCCATACTTGTTAATGCAACACCCTCTGCTTCTGAATCAGAAAAGGCGCAAGTTGTTCCATCCGAATCATTTTTATCTTCTCAGGACGATGAACAATTAAACACAGTTGTTATATTTGATGATGTGTAACACCTAAAATCCGAGAACATGTGAAAAGACCAAAATGCCCCTACAAGTTAAAACTTAATTAAAAGCTTATTAAAGTCTCCAAATAAATCCCAAACTTCAAACAATGCACAAGTTATGTATCCAAATAATTTTAACAATTTCATTTAACATTTATACAAGTTGTGAAATTACCAAAATACCCCTAAAGGGCCGAATGACATAAAATGGATATTATTTTGGTTTTAAAATGGTTTAAATATTATAAATAAGGAAGATAATCACAAGAGTTATTCTCCCAACCAAAATTCCGAAATTCTGGTCTCCCCCCCCCCCCTATACCACACGACTTTCCCTTTTAAAAAAATCAAACCATATCTTTTCTCTACAAAACCCTAAACCGATTGGAATAAAACACACAAACAAATTCCCATAGCCTCCATTCGACCCACACAGCACTCCTAAGCAATTTTCTGTGATCTATCATCATCCTAAGAAGCCAAGAAAAATCCCATTCGAATTGTGGAAGCCTTACACAATCGTAGCAATTGTTTTCTTTTGTCGAACCCTAAAAACAAGGTAAATCGTTTCTGCTTAATTCGACCTCTATAAAATTCATTCATCATTTTTCTGATGTTCCTTATATGTAATAAGACCCACGAAAATTGGTTTCAAGGTTGTTAGGCCATTGGTGAAGTCGTGGCGATTTTTGGAGTGTTTGGCCAATCACGTATACATCTGATCGAACTGCTTATTCTACACGTTCCAAAATTGGTTTGGTATTTTCCTCAGACCCTTTATACCTTATAAACACCAAATAAATGGTTGATTCGATCCATGCATGCTCTACATCATTTTCGTGATTTAAAACCCTAAAAACATGTTTAATTGTGAAATATATGCTCCAATCCAGAATAATTATTAATAAAATTATTATACACTTAATATGATGTAATATGATCTGGAAAAATGTTGGAAAGAATTGTCATGGCCTAAATCATGTATTTCGAATTTATTTTGATTTATTGAATTTTTATTAAAACGTATAAAAGGAAAAAGAAAATAAAATTCGTGTGACTTAGGGTTTGGATCTAGGGTTTGTTTTGTGACATTAAATGACATTTAATGATGAGGTGATGATTAAAAATGAATTAGAGTTGGTTAGGGTTTTTGATCTTGGTAATTTATGTTTATACGATTTGATATAAAGGTTTTGGGTGAGTTTTGTAACTTTTAAAACTTAAGGGTTATTTTTAGAACTTATTTTGGGCTGTGTACTATTCGAATAAAATGTAACCTAAGGGTACCATATGTAATTTTTATATTTTAAAGGGTTAACATGTATTTTAAACCTAATTAGGGTTTGTTTTGAAAATAATTAAAAGAGAGGGACTAAACATGTAATTTTCAGAAACTGGGAGCTGTTTTGAGTAATTTAATATATTCAGGGGGTTATGTGTCATTTTGATAACTTAAGGGCATAATATGTAATTATTGATAATTAAAAGTTGAAGTTGTAAATTAAAGGGCTAAATATGTAACTTTTATAACTTGAGGGACTTAAAGTGTAAATTATGAAAGTTTGAGTATCCATTCGTATAACATCTTAAAATAAGTGCTCATTATGTAAAATGGATAAGTTAAGGGTTTAAAGTGTAACTTTGAATACTAAAAGGTTTAAAGTGTAATTTTGGAAAGTAAAGGATATAAAATGCAAAGTTATGAAACCCCAAGGACCAAAGGTGTAATTATGTTAAAAGATATCTTATTACCATTAATAATGATTCAACTTTCTAAATATGGAAATTTTCTAAAAGTGGAAACTACTATTTATAGAAACCTGCTAAAAAGGGAAAGTTACTTAAAATGGAAAGGCATGAATTTGAGAATGAATTATGATTCCCCCTCTTCTCCTCTAGGTGTGAAGAAGGAGAGATCCTGAGCCACTTCTATTTCTGACCTGTTTCTATTTCTGTGCTTGCGAATGAGGTACAGATATTCTAACCTTTTAGTAAGGTTTCTCATGATTCGTGATCCGTTTCTTTTGCCACTACGATGACTTCTGACCTTTGAATATCCGATATCTCTGGTTCATCTTTTATGATACTGTGATATGAAAACCTTTTGAAATTATAACTTGATGTTATGGAAGGAAACTGTTTTGAAATGATACTCTATGATTTTGAAATGAAACCATTTTTAAATGAAGGATTAATTGGCTTGTATGAAGAATGTTTAAAAAGGGAGATCTTTGAGATGAAATGGGTAAATGATTATTAAAGTTTTAAATCTGTTTTCTCTTAACTCTTTCACATTTTATTTGAACTTATGAAACTTAATAATAAATCTTTTGTAATGAACCTTTGGAAATGAACCTTGGATATTCTGAACCATTGATATGATTTCTGATATGATGATTTTGAGATATGATACGATTAAGTTTTTCCCAAGCCATTGCTATGTTCCCTTTTTAATTGAACCTTTGACATGATTTTGAGCTGACTTTGAGATGAAACTTTACTTTATGACCTTCTGTTGACTTTGAGACCTGACTCTTAGTTTGATACCCGAGCCATTTATGTTTTACCTACCTATGGAGGTACCATAGGCATGTCTGTGATGCACCACTGGCATGACTCATGCGTGGGTGAGTGATTTCTCACGTCGTCCCTTTTATGATATTATTATGGCCATTATGATTTTGAGTATATGACTTTGAGATTGACTTTGAGTAAGGGGCGTATGGGTTGCAATCCTAGATATGTATGCTTAGTGGATTTAACTATGACTTTGAGTTGACTTTGAGGTGACTGGTGCTGTGTGCAATACACGCCTTTCACAATCTTCTGGGAGCTAGCTACTCCACCCATTTGAAGAATGAGGACACCCCTCATATTATCTGATTATCTGAGAGGACTCCCCTCTATATGATTATGAAGAATTATGGTATTGACGGCTTATGATTTTGAGATATATGACTTTGAGTTTTTGGGCTCGTGGTAGATGACTATTCTTTCTTCTTTCTATTCTATTACTCTTTTATCTATTCCTTACTCTATTTCCCCAATGCACTATATATCAGTTCTGTTTCATTATCATTGCTTTGTATATGTATCTGTTCACTGGGCTTTTTAAGCTCAGCCGCATTTCCTTTTCCTGCGGCAGGTTTTAGTAGGAAGCTGGGTTATGGGAAGAGAGTGTGACTGGACTTAGAAGACTATGCTTTGATAGTTACGCTGGACTAGAGATGATTAGAAGAAGTTTCACCTCATTAGACTTAGTATTTATTTTTGTAACCTTGTAGCATCAGATTTTCCATTTGTAAACCCTGAATTTCTTTTGTATGTATAAATCATATGCTTGTGTTGTTCTGATATGTCACTGTAATGTAATACTTCTACCCTTATCGGGTTGGGGTGTTACAATTATGGTATCAGAGACCAGGCTGCGATTCGTAATACATTTACCCTTGACCTGTGAAGTTTGGACCCCTAAGTTTCCCTGTAGGCGCTCATAAGACAACCTTTGAAACTTTACATTAGGATTCCCCATAGGAACCTAAGTTATTACCAGTGAGGAATGGGTAGACTAAGACATTCATGTAAGTATCATTTGCTTCCGCATCACTCTGATCGTGCCTTTGCTTTTGGATAAGCCTTATAAGGACCCTTGTTTCAAAAGTTAGAAGTTTTGCAACTTAAGTTTAGTAACCAAGTAAGTTTGGAATACCTCGGAAGGCTACCTGGATACCTTACACATTTAAGTTTCACCTTCAGATTTTGATCTCCGCCTCCGAATTGTTTGATAAGCTGTTTGACACCTTTTCGACCACATCGTAGGTCATTCAACCACAATGTGTTCGACACATTCTGTAAATTCATTACTTATGCTGGGTATGAATGTATCATCCGATACTACTTAACTCTATATGATCCATTATTACTCCTATGAGAATTTTGGTAATTATGAACCACGAATATGAGAAGTTTTGTTTCCTCTCTTTGAATGATGAACCTTGTTCTGCCAACCGTTTCCTTTGGAAGGGTATGATGTAAATACTATCTCTATATGGATTTGTTAACTAAGCATGATGATGCTGATAACTGAGATTCTGTACCTCTCACAATTGACGATTATACGATATTCGTATTACCAATGATACACATCCTACCTGCTACTTATGCTAAGAAGCTAAACGAAATTCCCACACATTGAACTGTTCGTTTATCCATCCCAACATTTTGTTGAACCATGTACTTGACTCTGATATATGAACTATCTGTATGATTTGACGACTGTATTCACTCTATGAATCCTTTGACTTTGAGATGTCTGATTGTATGGTCTTTTGGACTAAATGGCTATTCGTGAAGATACCATAGACTACCATATCTAAAATGTGACCTTAAAAATCTGCTTCACCCTATTCCCTTATGATGACTCTCTACATCTGCTAAAATTTCTGTCACTATGGAAACACCTACCCCAAACTCATGTGATTACCAAGTTGTCCTAAAAACCATTATTATCAACCCTTGGGAAGTTCTACTATTGGGAAATATTTTGTCATACGAAGATTTTCCGGTATTCTCTGATGAACCTTTTGGTACTCCTTCCTGCTTAAGAAGTAGAGTGGACATTGAACTGATATCAGTGAAGAAACCATGGTGCCATAGAAGTTGAGAGATTGAAGGAGCTGATGGAATATGATTTTTAACCTTGGTGATTCTCTTTAGATGCTCTTGTTTGTTTATGAAGAAGAACGAGAGAAGTATGCGATGACGTATCGACTATCGTGAACTTAAACGTACCACTATCACTAATCATTATCTGTTTCCGCGTATCAATAATTAATTTGGTCTTCCTTCGAAACTCCGCGTCTGATTGCATCATTTTAGATTTGAAGGACTGAAGAAGCAACCACAAAAACTTCTAAGAAGGGGGTTAACTAACCGAGAGTAACCTTTGTGAAGTATTTCAGTTCTTGAAGAAGAAAGAAGGCGATGTGAAAACTCCCTGAGATGATTTTTGAAGCTGCCTTTGCACTCGTTATAACATTTATGAGCTTGAATGATACCAATGGTGTTGTCTAGAATAATCATGTTTTCGCGTGTTTTGGACAAATTGTCATAGTATGACATTGTGTTGTGTTCTAAAACGAAAGAAGAACATAGAGATTATTGGTGAGACGACCCTTTGTTCTGGAAGAGAAATTTGATTGATGTTCAGAAAGCATAATAGACAACACCACCCGGTATAATGTAAAGACAGAGCTTTCACAAGAAGGACCAAGATCGAAGACCGTTATCGGAGTTAGAAAATTGGTGGAAGAGTAGTAGAAAGTGGTTGCGACAAGCATTACCATGGAAGAAGCATATAAGAAGAAGAGAGGAACTGGGATAGTGCTCAATCATACATCATGCAACACGTGAAGATTTCAGTTTGGGCACCAAGACAACCAGACCAAAGAAGACGAACCATTCAACACACAACCTGGAGTCGACAACAACATCATGTACCTTAAAAACCTGGAGCTATGTTAGAAGACCTGTCGAAGACACGCAGTCTTGTTTCTCTATTCATTTTAGTTGTACTAAGATGAATTGAGAGCAGAAGCAGACCTGCAGATGGAGGGATGCACAGTAATCGCGTCAGAGACTGCCGTTACGATACCACACTACCAAGAGGAGCTGCTGAAGACCGGAGGAACCAGACTCGAGTTTTAAATTCTTTTAACCATGAGGTAAGATGGACAAGAGTAAACAGGCTACCCCAACTTGGAGGAAATTTGGAAATCTGAAATTGAGTGGATGGATTTTGAAGCGGACGTTGTGTTTAGACGAGATGATTCTGTAAAGGATTGACGCTATTGATGACGTACCTTAATTTTGAATGACATTCTCGGATTTCCGTTACTCTTCGAGTAATTTCGTTCTCTTAGTTATATTGTTTGATTTTGGACCTCTGAGAATGTAGGTGGACTAAGTGGATTTAGATAAGTTTGTGTGGTTCACGACTTGAGATAAAGTATGACCAACATGAGGGCATATGTATATGATGCCAGTATTATGACGCCTGGCCAACGTGATAATACTTACATCATATAACGTGCACTTATGGTGGGCATGTGATATTTCGAGGAGTGCCTTGGAAGCTTTAGAATTCTGACATCTGATCAAGATCATCTGAGTTTAGTGAGACTTTAGGTTCATTCTACCTATACGTTTAATCTGCTGTCCTTGATATACGATTCGAAACGTTTGGACTCTCGACACGTGTTTTGCTGATCTTTGCAACTTCTGATAAGAATCTTAGGTTCCATTATGAAATTTCTGCTGTTGACGATATCTAACGATATGCTTTCTGTCCGTATACGATTCGCATTCGTGAAGTTGTTCATTATGATCTACTATGAGTAAAATATGTGATTGTGGACTTTGAGGAAACGAGATCTGTTTGTTTATGAGAATACCTTTGGAAGGTTATCTGAAAGCCGAGACTATTTGAGAAGCTGAAGAGTTAAACCTTATATCACCCATGTTTACTACGATTTGATGTACTCTCATCTGATTCGCCTAATCAATTCGATGAAAATCCTATGTATTTTTATACCTCTTCCTAGAGAATTCGTTTATCATCCGTTATGTTTGGTACATTATCCTTTTGATTCAAATTCAATACGATATACCCTTCTGAGAAATCTGAAACTGTTTTGACAATAATTACGAGTCATGAGAAACCAGTTGGTCTGAATATCTTTTGGAAGAACCTCCCCGGGCGTGAGAATGTTGTGACGACTTTTGCGGTTTGCTACGACTTCGTCTAACTTTGCGACTTCAAATTTCGAGGACGAAATTTTTCTTTTTAGAGGGGAAGAAGTTGTAACACCTAAAATCCGAGAACATGTGAAAAGACCAAAATGCCCCTACAAGTTAAAACTTAATTAAAAGCTTATTAAAGTCTCCAAATAAATCCCAAACTTCAAACAATGCACAAGTTATGTATCCAAATAATTTTAACAATTTCATTTAACATTTATACAAGTTGTGAAATTACCAAAATACCCCTAAAGGGCCGAATGACATAAAATGGATATTATTTTGGTTTTAAAATGGTTTAAATATTATAAATAAGGAAGATAATCACAAGAGTTATTCTCCCAACCAAAATTCCGAAATTCTGGTCTCCCCCCCCCCTATACCACACGACTTTCCCTTTTAAAAAAATCAAACCATATCTTTTCTCTACAAAACCCTAAACCGATTGGAATAAAACACACAAACAAATTCCCATAGCCTCCATTCGACCCACACAGCACTCCTAAGCAATTTTCTGTGATCTATCATCATCCTAAGAAGCCAAGAAAAATCCCATTCGAATTGTGGAAGCCTTACACAATCGTAGCAATTGTTTTCTTTTGTCGAACCCTAAAAACAAGGTAAATCATTTCTGCTTAATTCGACCTCTATAAAATTCATTCATCATTTTTCTGATGTTCCTTATATGTAATAAGACCCACGAAAATTGGTTTCAAGGTTGTTAGGCCATTGGTGAAGTCGTGGCGATTTTTGGAGTGTTTGGCCAATCACGTATACATCTGATCGAACTGCTTATTCTACACGTTCCAAAATTGGTTTGGTATTTTCCTCAGACCCTTTATACCTTATAAACACCAAATAAATGGTTGATTCGATCCATGCATGCTCTACATCATTTTCGTGATTTAAAACCCTAAAAACATGTTTAATTGTGAAATATATGCTCCGATCCAGAATAATTATTAATAAAATTATTATACACTTAATATGATGTAATATGATCTGGAAAAATGTTGGAAAGAATTGTCATGGCCTAAATCATGTATTTCGAATTTATTTTGATTTATTGAATTTTTATTAAAACGTATAAAAGGAAAAAGAAAATAAAATTCGTGTGACTTAGGGTTTGGATCTAGGGTTTGTTTTGTGACATTAAATGACATTTAATGATGAGGTGATGATTAAAAATGAATTAGAGTTGGTTAGGGTTTTTGATCTTGGTAATTTATGTTTATACGATTTGATATAAAGGTTTTGGGTGAGTTTTGTAACTTTTAAAACTTAAGGGTTATTTTTAGAACTTATTTTGGGCTGTGTACTATTCGAATAAAATGTAACCTAAGGGTACCATATGTAATTTTTATATTTTAAAGGGTTAACATGTATTTTAAACCTAATTAGGGTTTGTTTTGAAAATAATTAAAAGAGAGGGACTAAACATGTAATTTTCAGAAACTGGGAGCTGTTTTGAGTAATTTAATATATTCAGGGGGTTATGTGTCATTTTGATAACTTAAGGGCATAATATGTAATTATTGATAATTAAAAGTTGAAGTTGTAAATTAAAGGGCTAAATATGTAACTTTTATAACTTGAGGGACTTAAAGTGTAAATTATGAAAGTTTGAGTATCCATTCGTATAACATCTTAAAATAAGTGCTCATTATGTAAAATGGATAAGTTAAGGGTTTAAAGTGTAACTTTGAATACTAAAAGGTTTAAAGTGTAATTTTGGAAAGTAAAGGATATAAAATGCAAAGTTATGAAACCCCAAGGACCAAAGGTGTAATTATGTTAAAAGATATCTTATTACCATTAATAATGATTCAACTTTCTAAATATGGAAATTTTCTAAAAGTGGAAACTACTATTTATAGAAACCTGCTAAAAAGGGAAAGTTACTTAAAATGGAAAGGCATGAATTTGAGAATGAATTATGATTCCCCCTCTTCTCCTCTAGGTGTGAAGAAGGAGAGATCCTGAGCCACTTCTATTTCTGACCTGTTTCTATTTCTGTGCTTGCGAATGAGGTACAGATATTCTAACCTTTTAGTAAGGTTTCTCATGATTCGTGATCCGTTTCTTTTGCCACTACGATGACTTCTGACCTTTGAATATCCGATATCTCTGGTTCATCTTTTATGATACTGTGATATGAAAACCTTTTGAAATTATAACTTGATGTTATGGAAGGAAACTGTTTTGAAATGATACTCTATGATTTTGAAATGAAACCATTTTTAAATGAAGGATTAATTGGCTTGTATGAAGAATGTTTAAAAAGGGAGATCTTTGAGATGAAATGGGTAAATGATTATTAAAGTTTTAAATCTGTTTTCTCTTAACTCTTTCACATTTTATTTGAACTTATGAAACTTAATAATAAATCTTTTGTAATGAACCTTTGGAAATGAACCTTGGATATTCTGAACCATTGATATGATTTCTGATATGATGATTTTGAGATATGATACGATTAAGTTTTTCCCAAGCCATTGCTATGTTCCCTTTTTAATTGAACCTTTGACATGATTTTGAGCTGACTTTGAGATGAAACTTTACTTTATGACCTTCTGTTGACTTTGAGACCTGACTCTTAGTTTGATACCCGAGCCATTTATGTTTTACCTACCTATGGAGGTACCATAGGCATGTCTGTGATGCACCACTGGCATGACTCATGCGTGGGTGAGTGATTTCTCACGTCGTCCCTTTTATGATATTATTATGGCCATTATGATTTTGAGTATATGACTTTGAGATTGACTTTGAGTAAGGGGCGTATGGGTTGCAATCCTAGATATGTATGCTTAGTGGATTTAACTATGACTTTGAGTTGACTTTGAGGTGACTGGTGCTGTGTGCAATACACGCCTTTCACAATCTTCTGGGAGCTAGCTACTCCACCCATTTGAAGAATGAGGACACCCCTCATATTATCTGATTATCTGAGAGGACTCCCCTCTATATGATTATGAAGAATTATGGTATTGACGGCTTATGATTTTGAGATATATGACTTTGAGTTTTTGGGCTCGTGGTAGATGACTATTCTTTCTTCTTTCTATTCTATTACTCTTTTATCTATTCCTTACTCTATTTCCCCAATGCACTATATATCAGTTCTGTTTCATTATCATTGCTTTGTATATGTATCTGTTCACTGGGCTTTTTAAGCTCAGCCGCATTTCCTTTTCCTGCGGCAGGTTTTAGTAGGAAGCTGGGTTATGGGAAGAGAGTGTGACTGGACTTAGAAGACTATGCTTTGATAGTTACGCTGGACTAGAGATGATTAGAAGAAGTTTCACCTCATTAGACTTAGTATTTATTTTTGTAACCTTGTAGCATCAGATTTTCCATTTGTAAACCCTGAATTTCTTTTGTATGTATAAATCATATGCTTGTGTTGTTCTGATATGTCACTGTAATGTAATACTTCTACCCTTATCGGGTTGGGGTGTTACATGATGACACTGTCGTTTCATTTGATGATCCTCATGAGCAAGATAAACATAATCATGTTGAACAACATGAACCTTCTTCTAATCCAGATCCTGACTATATTGTCATGGCCAAAAACCTTCAAAAACAAATCCTTCTTACTCACAAAAAGGATGAACAAAATACAGTTTTGAAAGAAACAAATGCAGTTTTGAAAAAGGACATTGAATGTTATAAACTACAACTTTCACATTTTCAAAATGCAGTTAAATGTGGAAAGTGCTTTGAAAAGTCATTTCAGGAAGTGTATGTCAAAGAACAAAATCTTCAATAGCAAATGTATGACTTAATTGAGTCAAACGGTAAATTGGTTTCCAAACTGGAAAATGAAAAACATGATCTTCAAAAATAAATTGTACAACTCCAAAAGGAACTTTCAAAAACACAAACAGAAGTGTCAAATTGTAAACAGGAATTTTATGAACATAAAGTGCAAAAACGAGAAAAAGAAAATTCTTTAATTGAAGAAAATATCACTCTCGAACGTCAAATAAAAGCATTTCAAAATATCGTTTATAAACATGGAGAATCTGTAACGACAATTCAAAAGTTTACCTTAAAACCAAGACCCGATAAAGGTTTTGCCATTGGCGATTACAGATCAACTTTTCTTCACACTGCGTTCAAAACAATTCCTAAGCTTTACAGTATGGACCAATTGATGGATAATAATGTTGTGCGTGTTATTGTATATAATACAGAGGAAGAATATGAACTTGAAGAAAAGAGTCGATAAAAAATGAGTCAAGTTGAATATTGCAAACCATATGATTACTCAAAAGTTCCTTACATTTCAAAATCTTTTGTTCCATCAAGAGAAATACCTGAGAAATCATGGTATGTAACTGAGTCTTATGTTTCATCTTCCAATGGGGCTCCTGCCAAACCCGTGGCACAAGTAAATGGTCCATTACCATCTTCTGGTACTGTGACACCTTTACCAACACGTTGTCGAGTTTTAGAATATTTTAAAACATTCATGAAAGGCATCGAAAACTTGGAAAACGTAATTGAACATCATTGGGAAATTAAAATTGCTACTTTTCAATCAGCTTACGAGCGCGAAAAGAGAGACATTTTTCAAAAACAATTTATGCCTTTAGTTCAAAATTTGCGTCATTGTGCTACTCGTTGGGAACAGGAACTCCAAAAAGAAGTTAAAGAAATGCAAAACATTTTCGCTCTAAATGAAAATGCAATTTTGGTTCAACAACGCAAAAATCGATTTTTGAAAACGGATTCTGATCGACTCTTGGAACAAATTCTCACCGCTGATATTTATTCTCATTATGAATGATCTCTACTATTCCAGCAATGATGCGGTGTTTGAAAGTTACTGTGCTGATATTGATTTGCTGAACAAGGAAACTGAGACATTGAAACATAAATATGAAACGTTGCGTCAAAAGAGTGATGATGTGAGAAACAAACTTTCAAACGAAAATTGTCAACTCAAACAAAGGCTTGAATGGTGTCAAGCTCAAAGTCTTGAAACAGAATTGCAACTACAAAGTCAAAATGTTTCAAAAACCTGTCAACTTTGCAAAGATAATGTTTTTCTCAAAAATAAATGTCTTCAATATGAAAAAGAAATTGCGGAGTTAAAATTTGAAAACGTCGAATGGCAACAAAACCGCGAGGACATTCGTTATTGCAATGGTTTACTTGAGTCTGATATTTAGGACAAAAATCACATCATCATTGATTTGAAAGAGAAAATTAAGTTACTTCAAAAAGGAAAGTTTGTTGACACCACAGTGATAGCACCAGGAATGTTTCAAATAGACAAAATAGATACGAGTAATAATGCTCAGAGTTCTAATGTTAGCTCTTCCACTTCTACAGGACTAGTTTCCCCTAAGAGCGTTAGCAGCCCAAAGCCAAAAAGCGTTAAGAAGACTAAAAATACTAGGCTGTGGCAACGTAGAAGAGGAACACTAGAAGTGCAAGAAGTAGAAGCTCACCTTAGGAACTTGAATAAAACTCATGTTTCATCTGATTTAGATTCTAATTTGGCAAATTGTAATCAAAATCTTAATGTAACGAATGCTGAACCTTTAAATGTTTTGAATATTAATGCATCTTGTGTGTTTTTTCGTCAAAGTGTGTTATCTGGTGATCATACTTAATGTGTAGCTAATAATCTCTTACATCGTCACAAGAAACGTAGATCAGGCATTTCCTCTAGGCCCACTACTGCCTCTAAGTCTACCTTAGGAAAAACGCCAACTACTGTTTCAAATGATGTTGTAGTCAACCCAAGAGCAGAAATCAACAAATCTAGGAACACGCCAAAAGCTAGTATATTTACAAAAAACAAAGCAAAAACTAGTTGGAATTGGCAACGTTGGTTACAATACAAACCAAATTTTAAATGGATTCCTAAACTGTTGAATATTTGTGTTTTTAACCAACAGGAACCCACCATTTCTTCGGGTTCCACCCTTACTTCTGTTCCATCTTTGTCGTCTATTTGTGATGCAGGTGGTTCAGATCGTTCTCTGGATTGTTGATAGCGGTTGCACCCGACATATGACAGGAAATCTCCAACTGTTAACTAACTTTGTCTCAAAGTTTATCGGAACTGTTAGATTCGGGGATGATCAATACGCTTTAATCATGGGTTACGGAGACTATGTGAATGGGAATATTGAAATTAGCAGTGTATATTATGTTGAAGGCTTGGGTCACAACCTCTTTTCTGTCGGTCAGTTTTGTGATGGGGATCTAGAAGTTGCTTTTCGTGAGAAAACTCGTTTTGTTCGTGATCTACAAGGAAACGATCTGATGTCCGGCAAACGTGGCACTAACCTTTACACAATTTCAATGTCTGACATGATCGCTTCATCTCATATATGTCTTATATCCAAAGCTGAAACAACTAAATCATGGTTATGGCACAAACGCCTTTCTCACTTGAATTTCAAAACGATGACTGATCTCGCTCGTCACAAATTAGTTGAATGCTTTCCAAGATTCCGCTATGCCAAAGATCATCTATTTCCAGCCTGTGAACAAGGAAAAAGTACCCGTGCTCACTTTCCCTCAAAACCTGAACACAGTACTAATCATGTTTTACAACTGCTTCATATGGATTTGTGTGGTCCGATGCGTGTTCAAACGATCAACGGTAAACGCTACATTTTAGTAATTGTTGATGATTACTCTCGCTGGACTTGGGTTTATTTTCTTCGAAGTAAAGATCAAGCTCCTAAAATGATCATCACCTTTCTCACCAAAATACAAGTTCAGCTACGCAACACAGTAAGAATTGTTAGAACTGACAATGGCACAGAATTTAAGAATCAGACTCTAAGGTCGTATTTTGAGAAAGTGGGAATTGAACATCAAACATCCATTCCACGAACACCCGAACAGAATGGAGTAGTCGAAAGACGCAACAGAACATTAGTGGAAGCTGCTCGAACGATGTTAATCAATGCTCAATTACCAGATTACTTATGGGCGGAAGCTGTCTCAACCGCATGTTACACTCAAAACCGTTGTATGATCACAAAACGCCATCACAAAACCCCATATCAAATTGTTCACAAAAGGAAACCGAACATCAGTTACTTTCATGTATTTGGAGCTCTATGTTACCCAGTCAATGATCGTGATGATCTAGGTAAACTTAAAGCAAAGGCTGACATTGGTATATTTGTTGGATACTGTGATAATTCAAAAGGCTTTAGGATATGGAATCGTCGTACAAGAGAAATTCAAGAAACTATTCATGCTAATTTCGATGAACTCATTCAAATGGCTTCTGAGCAAAACAGCTTAGGACCTGCATCCAACCATCTAAACTTTCCGGAATCTTCCGCTGAACCGTTGTCACTCTCCCGTCAAGAAGTGGAAACCTTGTTTGCTCCATTGTTTGATGATACGATTGTTAACCGTCCATTTGAGGCCACACCAAATTCCGCTGCACATCTTGATCAACATCAAGTACCTGATACACCTCAACAAACAACAACAACTGTTGGAAGAGACGGTCCTCCAATCATATCACCTACAATAACAGAACAAACCGGATCCAACTCACAACACTCAGCTAGAGACTCCATACCTTTATCAGTTCCACAAACCGCAGAGCATGACCCAGAATAGTTCATCAACCCATTTGCACCGGCTCCACCTGTCCCCGACATTGCTGAGTCATCTACACGCAATTTGGGTCCCGCTCACTTGAAAGATACATATCAACTTCACCCTTTGACACACAAATGGACTAGAGATCACCCCTTAGTTCAAATTATTGGCCATCCAGATGCACCCATTATGACACGACAACGCCTTCACACAGACGGTGAAACTTGCATATCCGCACTCACAGTATGTGAAACTGTGCGAAAGAACGTCAAAGAAGCTATGACTTACGAAAACTGGATTGACTCTATGCAAGAGGAATTTGTATCATTTCAAAGATTGGAAGTCTGGGAACTGGTTGAAAAACCTGAAGGAATCATTGTCATTGGTCTAAAATGGATCTGGAAAAACAAACTGGATGCCGAAGGAACTGTCATACGCAACAAATCACGCTTGGTAGCAAAAGGATTCTCTCAAGAAGAAGGAATAGATTTTGAAGAATCATTTGCTCCAGTAGCTAGACTTGAAGCCGTACGGATCTTCTTAGCATATGCTGCTCATCGGAATATGATTGTTTATCAAATGGATGTGAAAACGGCTTTTCTGAATGGTCAACTCCGTGAAGTGGTTTATGTCAGTCAACCTGAAGGATTCATTGATCAAGAACGTCCTAATCATGTCTACAAGCTTAAGAAGTCTCTCTACGGTCTCAAGCAAGCCCCCAGGGCGTGGTATGATAAGTTATCTAAATTCTTGTTGGCCAATAACTTTACTCTAGGCACGGTGGATCCAACACTGTTTACAAAAACATACGGGGCGGACTTGTTAGTTGTTGAAATTTATGTCGATGACATTATTTTTGCTTCAACCAACAAAATTTACTCAATGGATTTTGCAAAATTAATGACAGATAATTTCGAAATGTCCATGATGGGTGAACTTACATTCTTTCTAGGACTACAAGTTCATCAATCACCCCGTGGAATTTTTCTAAATCAGTCCAAATATGCTCTTGAGATTTTAAAGAAACATGGAATGCAAAGCTGTGATACAATGAATACACCTATGGCCAATTCCACAAAACTAGATGCTGATATACATGGGACTCCTGTTGACCCTACCAAATACCGAAGTATTATTGGGTCCCTCATGTATCTCACATCTAGCAGACCTGATATTGTATTTGCTGTCTATATGTGTTCGCGATATCAGTCTAAACCAACTGACAAACACCTCAATGAGGCAAAAAGAATCCTTCGATACATAAAGGGAACCATCCATTTGGGGATCTGGTATCCGAAGGATTCTGGTTTTGAACTAATAGCTTTTTCATACGCTGACCATGCAGGATGCTTAGACAAGCGAAAAAGTACATCAGGTGGCTTACAGTTTCTTGGAGATAAGCTTGTATCTTGGCAATCAAAGAAGCAGGATTGCACATCACTGTCATCAACAGAATCTGAATACGTAGCTATGTCTGCTTGTTGTGCTCAAGTCATTTGGATGAGATCACAGCTTAAATACTATAGCTACCTATTCAATAAGATTCCAATCTACTTTGATTCCAAAAGTGCCATTGCAATCTCCTGCAACACAGTCCATCACTGCAAATCCAAACACATTGATCTCCGATATCATTTCATCTAGGAGCATGTCGTAAAGGGTACAGTTGAATTATATTTTGTGGGAACTGAGTACCAGTTGGCAGACTTACTCACTAAGGCATTACCTCCAACAAAGTTTGCTGATTTAGTCCACCAAATTGGTATGCGATGTTTGACTCCAGAAGATCTGGAAAAGTTTTTAAAACACAAATGATCATCAAACATCAAAACTATCTTTGTAAATATTTTCCAAAAACAAAAATACAAAAATATAAAGCCAACAAAAACACAAAAAGATTTCACAAAAAGATTTTTTCTCTTGCTTTAAAAAAAATGCAAGTATAAACCAATCTTTTCAACACTAATTTTTTATCAAAAGTCTAAAATTATTACAAAAACAAGTGTTGAGGGGGAGGTAAAGTATTTTAAAATTTTCAAAATATTTACTTCGTACTTGCATTTTACCAAAAACATTTTTCTATTTGTTGTAATATAAGTGATGCTTAAAAGGCTTTTTGGGTTACTCTCTTTGACTAATTGAAACAAATTTTTTCAAAAATTACAAGACATCGGTCTAAGGTATAGGGGGAGTAAAATTATCCGAGTTGTTCTTTTATAACGCTTAATGGAGTAATGTATTAACATGAGTTAGTTAGGCATTATGTGTGATAAATACTTTGAGGTTAAGGGACCATTTGTGACATTTTGTAATACATGATTAACCCTTAGTCAAAATACTACTGACCTTGCATTTACTACTCACTGCAACTCACATTTACTACTCACCAACCATCATCAATGGCTCAAATTAATCATTCAAATCCATACGTTCTTTCTCAAATCTGTAAGTGAATCCATGTTTTGATCATGTTTTTATACAATGGTTTTTAATTTTATCATGATCTAACGGATAAATTTTTCTAAATCAAGGAAAAACATGTTAGGGTTTGCGTAAGAAATTAACCCAGAATTTTGATGTGTTTGAGTTTGAATTGGTTGATGGGAATTGTTCCTTATGCTATACTAAACATATGTTTGTAATCCAATCTAACCCAGAAACATCAATTAATCAAAATATGATTTAGGGTTCTTCGTATGATTTGGGTGTTTTTTTGTAAAATGATATTTTGGAACAATTAAATGGTTAGGATATTGTTAGAAGTGGTTTAGGAATATGTTGTAGTGGTTTAATTGTTTCAGAAACATGCATGATTCATGAATCGTTGATCTAGGGTTCTTGCGCACTAGCAGCGATGATAATAAGATTTTGTGGTTAATTTTTGTTATAAATTGATCTATGTGTTCCTGAGTATGTACCTATCACTCGCCTTACTTCCATTATAACCCAGAATCATGTTTGTTTAGGGTTGTGATTTATGGTTCATGCGTTCTTACGCATAACATTGAATATGTGCATGTCTACGCATAAAATATGTATTAAAGTGTTTTGGGATACATTTGGATGTAATATTGATCAGTGGTTGTTGTTTAAAAACTTTCAGGAATCAAAAGTTACAAAAAATTTCCGAAGGTGTATTTTTCAGGCAATCCTACGATAAAGATGAACTCATCTTACGTGTAAGATTCGACAGTTTGATAAACTTGTCTTGGATAAGACAATGTTTATGCAGAACTTTAACTCTTACGCATAAGTTTATTTCTTACGCATAAGATTTATATTACGCATAAGTCAAAAACTTACGCATGAGTTATATTTTACGCATAAGGTTCAAACCTTTGCTAAAGTTAATATCTTACGCTAAAGAATTTATTCTACGCATAAGATGTAACCCTCGCAAAAGTTTAAAGCTTACGCGTAAAATATAAGTTATGCGTAGATTTTTCACTTACGCATAATATAACTTCTTACGCATAAGAAATGTTATGCGTAGGATTCCTAATCTTACGCGTGACATTGTCTATTTCCTTGAAATTTGTCTAAATGTTGTAAACTTTCAATTGTGTAATCTCTTGTATTTGTTAACTTATATTGTAACTTGTTTGTTATTAGTCTCTACTAAGTTTTAACATCAAATATATAAGTTTACAATATATCAACACTTTGAACAACAAAAAACACCCACTGATCAATCCATTCATGCATAAACAAGTATATTAACTAATGTGCTAACAAATGATATTATTGCAATGTCAATGTTTGTGTATGATCATCTAGATGGCCCAACCAGCTAACATCCCACAAGCACCTGCACCTGAACCTAAGCTCACATGGGAAGAAACCTTTCCCAAAGACTACTCCAGAAAGATTGGAAATAACAACTTACGGGTCAACTTCAACAAATTCACATGCAATGAATCATCTTGCATTGTCGCTGTAGATGCCTTAGTCTATCACCCTTACAAAATCCTGCTAACCAAATCAACATCAGTTGCCTGTTTCTACATTCACCAGTTTTGGCATACTATTCAACTGGACCTTGGAGAAGAATTTTTCACATGCATGCTTCATAAGAGACAAGTCACGGTGGACAAAGATATTCTTCGTGGCGTTCTAGGCTTACCTGAACTTGGTCCAGATGAAGAGTACGACCCAGTTCCTAATGAAGAAGAGTTGATTGAATTGCTACGAGATATTGGTTACGATGAGTCAGCCGAATTCGTGACTAGACACTCTAAGGTCAACACAAGGAATCTTCCACAACCATGGAGAACCATGTATATCCTTATAGCCATGCCCATGTCAGGCAGAGATTGTCACACCCCCAAAATCGGGTCCAGCGGAAGCATACATGTAGCTGGGGTGTAACTCAATTGGTATTACAACACAAGTTCAAAAATGGTTTCACTTGAATCATTTAGAATAAAATAGTTTAGATCAAAATGTTGAATGTACATTGTTAAAAGTAGTGTGGAAGTAGGCCCTTAAAATAGTTTAAAACGGTCCCCAAATGAATAATCAGAGTCTTCTATGACCATGCCATGCCCTGCCAAAACCTCTAGTAGCGTGCCATTGCTTAATACCTGAAAATACATGCTAAAGTGTCAACACGAGGTTGGTGAGTTCATAGAGTCTTGTGAAAAAGAATGTAATGCATATGAATGAAGATTTCCTAGCAAAGGCATCGTAAATCCACTCAGTTCCAAGTCCCGCCATAAGAGACTTGTAACCTGTGTGTTCACAACCCCATTGCTAAAAGTAATAAGTTTGGTTTGTGTAATCAAAAGTAATAAGATTGATGCAAAAGCATCGTAATTCAGTAATAAAGTTGATGCAAAGGCATCGTAATTCAGTAGTAATAGCGATGGAAAAGTATCGTGACTTTATAAGTAATCTCGTATGTACAATAGCCATAAGTATAAAGTAAGGTGACAATAAGTCAAAAATGCTACATTGTCTCTTAAGCTCATGACCCCGAAGCTAGACATAGTATTGGCCCCAAAGGAGTGGTTACCAGGCACTCAAATTGTTTAGACATGAAATGCATTCGTAATTCCGTTGGAGCAACCCAAATACGAATCGAGGCGTCACCCTCAATAGATCTATTCACTCACTCTCGCTTGGCATTATAATTAATGGTCCATGATAATAAAGGGGACTTAACTTGGTAGTAAGGCAACTTAAACAATGTATGGAATTTAATACTTTGGCATTGTACAAAATATAATTCAAGCAGCGTATTCTTCCCCATAAGTAATTCAAATCGTATAAAAGCATAGAACAAGTATTGAAGCATGTATCTCCCCCAAAGAGTTTATAAAGTCATTAAACAAGTAAAAGTGGGGCTATGACTTACCTGGTATGATGGTACAATGATGGTAAAATGATCGGGACAATAAGGCGCGAACACTAGCCGCAACCTAAGATGAGTGAAAATGATCTACTTTAGATCATGAAATGATGTAATGAATGCACATGCACATGATGCCTATACCACTCTTAACTTGAAAATACTTGTTATTTTCAAAGTAATATGTTTTTCCATAACTTAGGAAAAGTAAGTCTAACTAGACTTATAAAACTAGTCGTAATCTATATATATCGTATATATAAATGGTAGTGTTAAATTCCTTGCTTTGAAAACCTTGAAATAACATTTGATAGTCGTATAAATAAGCTTGTAATCATAAGTACTTCGATGGTTAAGAATTTGGCACTTTGGTAGTATTTCTAGAAAATCTAGGATTTAGTACGTAGAAGTCATTTCTATTAGTGACAAAATAGTCTCGCAAAACTAGTCACGAAAATAGTGAATATTAAGAGTTAGGAATGAAGCTCAGTAATTTTAGGAAGATTTTCACCATATCTAAAAAGTCACAGAAGTGAAGTTCGTCTATACGGGTCTCGATCATAAAGGAAAATAGCCGTCAAGTGAGGTGTTTGGGCTGTTTTGGCAAATTCCGGGCAGTTTTCGGGAAAGTTTGGAAGACCATAAATTATTCGTTATCAATCCTTTTGACAAACGGTTGGATGTTTTGGAAACTACGCTAGGTGAACTAACTTTTTGTCAATGATGTAATTTTTCCAGAAATGGGTGTATCAATAAGATAAATGGCTCTCAACATGATGTATTACAAAAACTGTTTTTCTAAGTAATATTTTGCTAAAAACCTGATGGAAATAAAGAGTTTCGTCGATTTTGAAACGTGTATATTTTGGTCGTTATAAGCTTGTTTTCTATGTTCTTTATATCCCCGGAATCGTGGGACAACATACTAATATATTTTTGATAAGTTGGGATGGCTAGATCAAGTTTTACACCTCAGATTGGCCCTTGAAAATCGTAGGACAGCAAGTAAAATTTTCAGAAAATAGTTTTCGTCGTTAAACTTGCAAAAAATCATATCTCCTTCGTTATAAACTCGTTTTAATCCGTTCTTTCGCCTACGGCTTCGGTTTTGAAAGAATTTTCTAAATCTCTAGTCCAAAGTTACCCGGAAACCCCTGAGTTTTCTGAATTTTACAAAAATGGACAGCAACATTTATATAGTGGCTAAAATTCATTTTTCTTGTTTAATACTTGTCCAAATCCACTCCAAATCACTTCCAATCACCACAAATCTAGTCTAATCCTACCATACACCTTCTCAAGGTGTCATGGGGTCCTAAACATCACAAATCAACTAGATCTAACAAGGGTTTCCATTTCTAGTATTTCAAAGATATATATATATATATATATATATATATATATATATATATATATATATATATATATATATATATATATATATATATATATATACAAAAAGAGTGGTATAAACTAGCATATGCATGAAATCATGTATAGAAATCACATGATCATAAAGATAACATGAAGAAATGATGAAAATGAATTTTGTAAACTTACTTTGAAAGATTAGTGAGCTTTGTAGATGAAAACTTATAAAACCTTGAGTTTATATTACAAAACCCTAACAAGGAATGAAAGTAGAGCTTGATTATGTCTTGATCTTCAAAAATTGATGGATCTTGCTTGTGTTTTAATTTTGGGTCGTGGCTAGGGAGGAAGAACAAGAAGAAAACCTCACCTTTTTGATTCTTGAAAATAAATATGATTGTGTTAATTGTGTTTATGTAGAAAATATCTAATCCAATGGCATTTTGGTAAATAATGATGAAGTGGAAGTAACATGGTGAGGGGGGGGGGCACATGTATAAAAATAGGAAGAGTATGTAGTAAGCTTGGTATTATCTGGTTTACGGAGTCAGTTTTGGTTCCGATAATCGCTAAACGTATATTGTTAAGCCGCGAAACATAAATCCGGGTATCGTAAAAATATGAAACTTGAAAGAATGACTAAACTTGTCAAAATACTCCATAATAAAATATAAAATGAATGGTAAGTTCCATCGGGTTGCATAAAGGCTGTTAAAACTGGAAACGCGGGTTTAAAACGCGAAATTCGCGTAAAACGCTGAACTGGAAAAAATTCCAAAACTTTTAGAATTGTCGTAAAATGAGAGAAAATCATATTTCCATCGTTTAAAGTGTTTTATGGACATATCGGGATACTGGAATGACTTTTAAACCCAAAAGTAAATCTCGGACACGGCTTCGTGATTTTCACAGAAATGATCCGACGAGTGCCAAACTCTCGGGTTATCGTTAAAATAGTTTAACTTACGCGAATATGAAATAAAAATTTTCGGAGATGAATAGTGAAAGTGAATAGTAAAAATGAATAGTAACTTCCCGAGATGAAAAATGAAATTTCGACGTTTGAAAAAGGACATGAAATTACGAGTTGTGACATTCTTCCCCTTTAAAAGGAACTTCGTCCCGAAGTTCAGTTTGTGTTGGTCTCTGAAGTTTACTTGGTGAAAAGATGATGATATTCATTGTGTAAACTACTGAGCTCTAATAGGAGCTCAAGTTTGTAGGCCACTAGGCTCATTCTGTCTGATATATTGAATGGTCAAATGTATCTCGGGTTTATCTCTCCATGTTTGTGAATTGTGTCTCAATGATGTTGTCCTTGGGATCGTGTGATATCTATTGTTGTAAGTGAATCCAATTTATAGCAAATGGTCAGCCCAATCATTTCCATAATCAATCACACCCGATTTGGGCATATCTCCCTATGTTTGAATCATTCTCTAATTCTGACCATTGGTTTGAAGATGATAGGTGGTGTGGTTCCAAAGGAATCTTAATGAAATCTGCCAAAAGTTTGAGGTGAATCAAATTCCTCCATTAGGCATAGTTGGAATAGGTATCATGAATCTTGTGGAAAAAATCTTACAAAGTTAGGTCCGTCAAAGGGTGTTATTGAAAAGAATAGATTAGGATAAGGTTGTGATTCCTCCGCAGGAATGTCATGAATTGGGTCTTTCTCCACCTACGATGCTTAGTCTCCATTACTAAGATTTCCCCCCAAGCTTTATGTCATCAAATCACAAAATCCTAAATGTATAAGTGATGTAATATAGTGATTGATTTTTCAAAGTTTGTTTTGAGATTGTGTGTTTCGTTCATAAACCTTCCATGAATAAATAAATTTACAACTTTAAGCAAACTGCTTTTTAAGTAACATTTTTCTTGATGTTTCAAAATTTAATAGTTATGAAAGATAGGACAGTTTTCAACATAAGGTGGATAATATGGTTTACCAAAGATCGATGTTTAAAATTTACTAACATTCAATAGTTTTGTAAAAGATTAACCAAAAGGAATTTGCTTATCAAAATAAGTGCCTCAGAAAAGTATTTCTTACAAGATATATGTTTTGTATAACGGTAGTTTGGAGAAAAATCCATTTAAAGGTGAAAGTATTAAGAGGATAAAATAGCCAGGTATGTATGTCTGCACAAAGGCATAGGTGTGTAACATGTTTGAATAAAGTCTATTGGTGGGGACATGTTCAATCTATAGTCTCGGTTAAGAGGTTGGATTTATCTCTATGGTGTTGCTTAGTGTGCACTCGTATCGAAACTAATCCTGTAATTCAATCAAGCCAACACTTTCCAGATGATGGAATTTTTGGTGATCAGGCCAGTGATAGTGGTTCGAATAGTTTTGCGATGTCTTGGTATTTCTGTTGAGTTTTGAATGGTCTTAATGTACCGAGAGATTCTCCTTATAGATGGTATGGAAAGTCTTTCCTAGAGAGGTCATTGATAATATCCACTTATCAATATAGGGAGTAGTGAGTGATGAGTGGCATAGGAAACTATATAGTGTCAGCTAATTCCTTATATAAATAGTGATGGGAAAGGGAAATAATAATGATGGCGAGAAGGGAAGAGACTGTGACAACTGCGACAAAATGAGATTGTGATAAAAGAAAATATTGTGATATAAGTGTATCGTGCATAGACGTGAATGTTCATGAGATGAAATGACCAGTTGACGTGCTTCCAGGCGGCGGTTCACGAAGTGATGAAAGGTATGAATGTTCTGACAACGAGGGTATACATACACATAAATGAAACATTTGGAAATTGAGTAGAGGATTCAATCCAGACAAAATTTTATTATAACCATTCTCAGTGTTGCAAAATTTATCTCTGAGTCAGACATAGGTGGTCAGCCTATATCTCACTATCCCGAGTTGAATATAGATGACCAGTCTATATTCCACCGAGGTTCCATGAATTTTGAAATACTCAGCTCAGTTATACTAAGACTATGTCCTTCACAAATACCAAGACGTTCTGAAAGACAAAAGCAAGTGACCAAACTCGAGGTCAAATGATGAAACTATGCATGGAAAACATGATGCGGTGACATATATGATACATGAGCATGCTTATATGAAAGACAATTATAGTAATCAACTAGAATAAATGAATATAATATACCAGATAATGAGATACAAATCTCATCACCTATGTCAGCAACTAACCACAAATGAGGCTTCAGCTTGGCAGGCAGGCACGTGACGGTCATAGGGTTAAGTTTCGTAAAAGTAGCTATAGTCTAGGTTTTAAAAACACTCAGTTCGCTATAGCCAAAGCTCTGATGCCAATCTGTCACACCCCCAAAATCGGGTCCAGTGGAAGCATACATGTAGCTGGGGTGTAACTCAATTGGTATTACAACACAAGTTCAAAAATGGTTTTCACTTGAATCATTTAGAATAAAATAGTTTAGATCAAAATGTTGAATGTACATTGTTAAAAGTAGTGTGGAAGTAGGCCCTTAAAATAGTTTAAAACGGTCCCTAAATGAATAATCAGAGTCTTCTATGACCATGCCATGCCCTGCCAAAACCTCTAGTAGCGTGCCATTGCTTAATACCTGAAAATACATGCTAAAGTGTCAACACGAGGTTGGTGAGTTCATAGAGTCTTGTGAAAAAGAATGTAATGCATATGAATGAAGATTTCCCAGCAAAGGCATCGTAAATCCACTCAGTTCCAAGTCCCGCCATAAGAGACTTGTAACCTGTGTGTTCACAACCCCACTGCTAAAAGTAATAAGTTTGGTTTGTGTAATCAAAAGTAATAAGATTGATGCAAAAGCATCGTAATTCAGTAATAAAGTTGATGCAAAGGCATCGTAATTCAGTAGTAATAGCGATGGAAAAGTATCGTGACTTTATAAGTAATCTCGTATGTACAATAGCCATAAGTATAAAGTAAGGTGGCAATATGTCAAAAATGCTACATTGTCTTTTAAGCTCATGACCCCGAAGCTAGACATAGTATTGGCCCCAAAGGAGTGGTTACCAGGCACTCAAATTGTTTAGACATGAAATGCATTCGTAATTCCGTTGGAGCAACCCAAACACGAATCGAGGCGTCACCCTCAATAGATCTATTCACTCACTCTCGCTTGGCATTATAATTAACGGTCCATGATAATAAAGGGGACTTAACTTGGTAGTAAGGCAACTTAAGCAATGTATGGAATTTAATACTTTGGCATTGTACAAAAAATAATTCAAGCAGCGTATTTTTCCCCATAAGTAATTCAAATCGTATAAAAGCATAGAACAAGTATTGAAGCATGTATCTCCCCCAAAGAGTTTATAAAGCCATTAAACAAGTAAAAGTGGGGCTATGACTCACTTGGTATGATGGTACAATGATGGTAAAATGATCGGGACAATAAGGCACGAACACTAGCCGCAACCTAAGATGAGTGAAAATGATCTACTTTAGATCATGAAATGATGTAATGAATGCACATGCACATGATGCCTATACCACTCTTAACTTGAAAATACTTGTTATTGTCAAAGTAATATGTTTGTCCATAACTTAGGAAAAATAAGTCTAACTAGACTTATAAAACTAGTCGTAATATATATATATCGTATATATAAATGGTAGTGTTAAATTCCTTGCTTTGAAAACCTTGAAATAACGTTTGATAGTCGTATAGATACTTCGATGGTTAAGAATTTGGCACTTTGGTAGTATTTCTAGAAAATCTAGGATTTAGTACGTAGAAGTATTATTATTTCTATTAGTGACAAAATGGTCTCGCAAAACTAGTCGCGAAA
This sequence comes from Artemisia argyi, assembly GCA_030686995.1. Classification (NCBI taxonomy): domain Eukaryota; kingdom Viridiplantae; phylum Streptophyta; class Magnoliopsida; order Asterales; family Asteraceae; genus Artemisia; species Artemisia argyi. The sequence continues at coordinate 21,402,880 of CM060685.1, read as the reverse complement.
ATAGTGATTATTAAGAGTTAGGAATGAAGCTCAGTAGTTTTTTGAAGATTTTCACCATATCTAAAAAGTCACAGAAGTGAAGTTTGTCTATACGGGTCTCGATCATAAAGGAAAATAGCCGTCAAGTGAGGTGTTTGGGCTGTTTTGGCAAATTCTGGGCAGTTTTCGGGAAAGTTTGGAAGACCATAAGCTATTCGTTATAAATCCTTTGGACAAACGGTTGGATGTTTTGGAAACTAGGCTAGGTGAACTAACTTTTTGTCAATGATGTAATGTTTCCAGAAATGGGTGTATCAATAAGATAAATGGCTCTCAACATGATGTATTACAAAAACTGTTTTTCAATACTTAGTAATATTTTGCTAAAAAGCTGATGGAAATAAATAGAGTTTCGTCGATTTTGAAACGTGTATATCTTGGTCGTTATAAGCTTGTTTTCTACGTTCTTTATATCCCCGGAATCGTGGAACAACATATTAATATATTTTTGATAAGTCGGAATGGCTAGATCAAGTTTTACACCTCTGATTGGCCCTTGAAAATCATGGGACAACAAGTAAAATTTTCAGAAAATAGTTTTCGTCGTTAAACTTGCAAAAAATCATATCTCCTTCGTTATAAACTCGTTTTAATCCGTTGTTTCGCCCACGGATTCGTTTTTGAAAGTATTTTCTAAATCTATAGCCCAAAGTTACCCGGAAACCCCTGAGTTTTCTGAATTTTACAAAAATTGATAGCAACATTTATATAGTGGCTAAAATTCATTTTTCTTGTTTAATACTTGTCCAAATCCACTCCAAATCACTTCCAATCACCACAAATCTAGTCTAATCCTACCATACACCTTCTCAAGGTGTCATGGGGTCCTAAACATCACAAATCAACTAGATCTAACAAGGGATTCCATTTCTTGTATTTCAAAGATATATATATATATATATATATATATATATATATATATATATATATATATATATATATATATATATATATATATATACAAAAAGAGTGGTATAAACTAGCATATGCATGAAATCATGTATAGAAATCACATGATCATAAAGATAACATGAAGAAATGATGAAAATGAATTCTGTAAACTTACTTTGAAAAATTAGTGAGCTTTGGAGATGAAAACTTATAAAACCTTGAGTTTATATTACAAAACCTTAACAAGGAATGAAAGTAGAGCTTGATTATGTCTTGATCTTCAAAAATTGATGGATCTTGCTTGTGTTTTAATTTTGGGTCGTGGCTAGGGAGGAAGAACAAGAGGAAAACCTCACCTTTTTTATTCTTGAAAATAAATATGATTGTGTTAATTGTGTTTATGTAGAAAATATCTAATCCAATGGCATTTTGGTAAATAATGATGAAGTGGAAGTAACATGGTGGGGGGGGGGGGGGGAGGGGGGCACATGTATAAAAATAGGAAGAGTATGCAGTAAGCTTGGTATTATCTGGTTTACGGAGTCAGTTTTGGTTCCGATAATCGCTAAACGTAAATTGTTAAGCCGCGAAACGTAAATCCGGGTATCGTAAAAATATGAAACTTGAAAGAATGACTAAAATTGTCAAAATACTCCATAATAAAATATAAAATGAATGGTAAGTTCCATCGGGTTGCATAAACGCTGTTAAAACTGGAAACGCGAGTTTAAAACGCGAAATTCGCGTAAAACGCTGAACTGGAAAACATAAAATTCCAAAACTTTTAGAATTGTCGTAAAATGAGATTAAATCATATTTCTATCGTTTATAGTGTTTTATGGACATATCGGGATACAGGAATGACGTTTAAATCCAAAAGTAAATCTCGGACACAGCTTCGTGATTTTCACAGAAATGATCCGACGAGTGCCAAACTCTCGGATTATCGTTAAAATAGTTTAACTTACGCGAATATGAAATAAAAATTTTCGGAGATGAATAGAGTGAGTGAGTGAATAGATCTATTGAGGGTGACGCCTCCATTCGTGTTTGGGTTGCTCCAACGGAATTACGAATGCATTTCATGTCTAAACAATTTGAGTGCCTGGTAACCACTCCTTTGGGGCCAATACTATGTCTAGCTTCGGGGTCATGAGCTTAAGAGACAATGTAGCATTTTTGACATATTGTCACCTTACTTTATACTTATGGCTATTGTACATACGAGATTACTTATAAAGTCACGATACTTTTCCATCGCTATTACTACTGAATTACGATGCCTTTGCATCAACTTTATTACTGAATTACGATGCTTTTGCATCAATCTTATTACTTTTGATTACACAAACCAAACTTATTACTTTTAGCAGTGGGTTGTGAACACACAGGTTACAAGTCTCTTATGGCGGGACTTGGAACTGAGTGGATTTACGATGCCTTTGCTGGGAAATCTTCATTCATATGCATTACATTCTTTTTCACAAGACTTTATGAACTCACCAACCTCGTGTTGACACTTTAGCATGTATTTTCAGGTATTAAGCAATGACACGCTACTGGAGGTTTTGGCAGGGCATGTCATGGTCATAGAAAACTCTGATTATTCATTTGGGGACCGTTTTAAGCTATTTTAAGGGCCTACTTCCGCACTACTTTTAACAATGTACATTCAACATTTTGATCTAAACTATTTTATTCTAAATGATTCAAGTGAAAACCATTTTTGAACTTGTGTTGTAATACCAATTGAGTTACACCCCAGCTACATGTATGCTTCCGCTGGACCCGATTTTGGGGGTGTAACAGAGATACTGGTCACGAACACCCCAAACTCTAGCATCTTAAACTTTTCTGGGCTATGGCAAATGTCAAGAAGGTGGACTTTGCTAGCATTATCTGGGAAGATATAGTTTGTCACATTCAACACAAAACTGCAAACATTCCATTTGTTCGCTACACCAAGCTACTCATTGAAAGCTTCCTTCGTGAGTATGATGACATTCCTCAAAGACTGGATGATGAAGACAAGAACACATTCAGAAATGAGTCTACTCTTAGGCAAATTAAAAGACTTGAAACTAGTACACGTAAGCAAGGAAAGATACTTCCCGAGTGCCTCCTGAATGATAAGGTAAAGAAATGCTCAAACTACAAGTACTATGTCTAAGCTATCAAAGTAGATAAAGTTGGGTTCTTGGACGAAATCCTCTACCATCGTTCATGCAGAAAAAGGGAAAGAGAGGAAGTAAGTCTGGCAGCTCCGAAAGCTCTACAAAGACTACCAAACAGCTTCACAAGAGAACTCTCAAGATCAGATTACCGGCCAAGAAACCAATCCCTGAACCAGTTCCTGAACCCACGCCATCACCTTCTCCAAAACCATCCGACTCAGAAACCGAATCTGATAGAGGTCTAGTTTACAGCGTAGCTTACAACAAACCAGATGACAATCTAGACGATCTGGACATGTCTCTAGAAGATTGGGACAAAAACATTGATGAATTTGTTGATCAAATTGAAAAGGAAACAATTCAAAGACCGTTAACTGAAGAGGATGCTAAGTTGGAAGAAGAACGGTTAAGGGGTAAAAAGTTGAAGGAACCGATGATCGCCGAACAGGAACAACATGAAGAGGCTGACACTAACATTGGTTTATCTGTGGAAGAAGAAAATGAACGAGCACTCAAGTTAGGTCTCCTCCACAGCAGAATCGACTCCCTTCAAGCTGATCAACCTCCGCCACCTCTGTTTACTCAAACAACCAAGGCTGGAGGATCAAGTAGCATTCCTGAAGCAGGAGAGTCTAGCAGCATCCCTGAGTCTACTCCAGTTGATCAAACTCAGGAAACGGGAACCACTGCTGATATGATAGTCTACGAATCTCCGACTGTTACACCTGAAGACTTAGAAATGCAGAATGCTTCAGAAAGAGGAGACGATGATGTGGAAGACCATATGGACACATATATGCCACATCTTATGTCTTTGGAAGAGATGGAGGCTAGAGAAAAGGCTCAAGAGGAAGAGCTCAAGAGAACAGAAGAAGCTGAAGAGGCAAGGCTTGAGGCTATCGAACAGGCAAAACTGGAAGAAGCCATTAGAATGGAGGAAAGTAGGAAAGCTGAAGAGGCAGCTAAACTTGCCGATGAATTAAAGCTTCAAGAAGAAACAAAGAATAGAAAAGAAGAAGAAGCTAGAATTGCAGAAGAACTAAGACAAAAGGCAGAAGCTGACCTACTGGCAGAAGAGTAGAGACTAAGGGCTGAAGAAGCTACAGTTGCAGAAAAGACAGAAGTGCCTAAGGATAAACCCGAATTACCCAAAGGAGATGATAAAGACATAACCACTAACATTGAATCTTCACAATCATCACCTCCTGCATCACAACCTACTCATGACGAATCAATCAAGAAACCATCCAAAATTGAAGCCACAGCTGCATCAAAGTTGATCAAGAGGGCAGTTAAGAGAGTTCGAGACAAGAAGAAAAACAAGCTAGAAACACAAGTTGAATCACTGGCTAGCCAAGTTGCTGAGTTAACCAAGCAAATGACGACTGTTCAGGAAATGAATACAAAAGATGACGCCTTCTTAGCCAAAGATGTACAAGAAGATATGGAAGCTACTTTGGCTGCTCAAGCAACTCAATACATGGAACAACATCTAGTGGCAGAATTGAAAGAATTGCTGAAGCTGATGAAGGACGAACTTACAAAGATTGTTGAACAAGCTGTCAAGAAAGTGATTAGAACTACTTCTTCCACTCTCCGAGCTGACAAGACACCTCTTCCACAACAAGAGTTGATAGCAAATGAGTTAGAGGCTCAGCTCTTCAACATATTGGCAAGTAAAACCACCATGACACCTGAAGATATCAAAGTGTGGGAAGCTTTACGAGCCAAGATGTCTAAAGAATCTTGCAGCACTGAGGCCGACAAGCTGAAACGTCAGAGAGATGATGAAGACCTAGATCCGAACTCACAGGCTAAGAAACAAAAGCAAGCCGAAGGACCCTCATCTCAACACAAACAACTTGTCATAACTCCTACTACCACAACATCTACTCAACAACCAAAGGCATCAGGTTCCGGTCCGAAAGCCCATGATCATTTTGAGTACACCGGCGGAGACGATTTCCCTCAGCCAGACGATATACCAGAACCGTCATCAACAAAGCAGAAAGAAAAGAAAAGAAAACATCATCAGCATAAACCAGAAACCTCTTCGAAAAGCACCGAACCAAAGAAACCGAAAAAGATTCTTTAGTGGCTAGACGAAGATAAAACGGCTGAATACTCTTGGTTTGATGAAATGGTTAAAGCCCAACCTCCTCTTGCAGAAAATCAATCACCACAAGATGGCCACACAGTAGAATATGCACAACTTCTGCAGAGGGACTATGGTTTAAAGAATATGAGCAAGAAAGAGTTGAGAAGGGTAAAGAATGCTGCATTCAACCTGTTGAAAGACCGCTCAGCCAACTCTGTTGAACTCGAGTATCACCTGGAAAACATAGCCCGAGCAATGTCTAACGACATCGACTGGCAAAATCCCGAGTCCAACATTGATTACTACTGAAAGAAGAAAGGGCCTTACTACACCGACTGGACCAAACCTCTACCATTGGTTGGAAAGCCTAAGCAGGAGAAAATCCCTTACAAATTCTTCTTCAACAATGACTTGGAATTCCAACAATACGGTAGCAAGATAGAAACGAAGTACGCCACATCACTTACCTTCTCAATCCCTGCAGCAAGATACCTCAACAACGCCATCGAAGAAGAAGCCTTTGACTTATTCATCGACAAAGTTGTTGACTATGACCGGAACGCACTTTATGGAATACACCATTGGCCAGAAAATCGGGCACAGTATTATCGAAGCAGCAGACTCAATCAAACTATGGGTAATGTGACAAGTGAGTTAAAGATTGTCTCCATTCAGTTTATCTCGATAGTCACTCACTTTGGGTACTCCTTTCTCAACAAAATCGTACTCAAAAGACTTGATGAACAAGAGTACGTGATTTCCGAGTCAGACTTTCCACGATTGCTCCTCAATGACATAGAAGATATGTATCTGCTCAAATTCCAAGGAAAGCTTTGCAACTTACCCAAGGAAATGCAGCTTGTCTTTATAATAGCTCTACTAATTTTCTTAAGACAAATAGTCATCAGAGAAAGAGTAGAAGATCTTCAACTGGGAGTGGAAAGTTATCAGAAGAAGCTGAATCTCACAAAACCTAATCTCAACAACATCCCCAACCTTCAACACGAATCTCAATACACCTTGATCAAGCATCCGGCATTTGGGTTCACATACCGCAGTGTCAACCGTCGAAACTGCTTCATGGCTTATGATGAGATCCACAAGTTCTGTGATGAAACCCTTAAGTTCGTCAGAGATGGAATCAAAAGCAGATTAGATGATGTTGCCCTGTACAAATCCAAAAGGTGGAATACCGATGAGGCCAGACAAGCTCGCAGATTCATTACAAGGATTGAGAACCGCTTAAAGCGTAGGGATCAGATAAGGAGATTGGAAAGCTATGTGGGAGGCAGACCAGGATTTCCCGTGTTGACGTTTCAGAGACCGGAATGGTAGATGTGTTGTAAGATTTTGATTTGATTTGTCAATAATATTATTCATTATGGCTTGTGCACACATTACAGTGTACAACCCGATTTTGTAAAGAAAGGACCCTGAGGTACGCATCAGTGCCTCAATCCTAATATAAGGAGCGAAGGCTTCTTACTTTTGAGTAGAATTAATCAAATATTTTATGATTTTCATAATTCTGCTCAAAAGGACAAGTATTTCACCTCAATAAGACCTAATCACTTGTTGAGGGGGAGCACTTGTCAAAACCAAAATACTTTGTTCTAAAAATCAAAAGTTCTTGGTGAATCTCCCCATAAGACTCAAAAAGGCATATTTTAATCTAAAAGATTTTCAAAAACAACATCTTATATGCTATTTTTGAGGGGAAGAAATGAAAAAGTGATTAAAATATGAATGTTTAAGGGTGCTAAAAGTTCAATCTCGTGCGAGCTCGACTCAGAATTGACCCAAGAATTGACGAAAAAAAAAGTTAGTAATCGAAAAGACTTATCCTCGACGGGTAATAATATCAAGTTAGTTACTAGAGCTAGTTGTCACCTAAAAGCTGACAATGGAACTCTCTAACTAGCCACGTAAGCGTGTCTCGAAAAGGATTCATCTTAGTAGAAATGTACCAGTTCGAGAAACTTTCTGTGGACTCGACCTGGCCGGGTAATAACTTCAAGCTAGTCCAACTAGTGATGTAAGCGTGTCTCGAATCGGTCTTGTTCACTGAAAGTGGATCAATTCAAAAAGTGCTTGCTCCTCCCGCATGTGCAAATTTATTAAATACTTATGAGCACATGTGAAGGGGGAGCCATTCAAAAGTGTACACAAAACTCTCAAAATGTTAACCAAAATATTTGATTATCACAAACACTTTGAGAGATTTTCATTCAAAGGTTTCTTGGCTACTGTCGGTTAATCAAGGAGTTATAAGGTGATTAAGGTAGGAAAAACCGTCCTATGATCCGCCAGAGCCGGAGGGATCTACCCAAGGACATCACCAATAGTTAGAATTAGAAGTCCTTAGGTATGATACGAAAAAAAGGAGAAAATAATGAAAGGGAAAAAGGAGTTGAAAAATTAAAAAGAAAAGTAAAGAAAAGGGTGAAAAGAAATAGCCCTCCATATGTTCAACCTTAGGGCAGACACCGGGTTCAACTCGTATGCTACTGGTTGTTGCTAAGGCGACACCGGTATTGAAGATAAAGTCGTCATGGACCAGTGACGCAATGCACTAAACCTTCTTAACCACTCAAGTTCTCTTAAAAGAGCTTGTTTCATTCTCACGGGGAACCAGTGTAATCTATCGACTCATCTCTTAGAGATGGTTGATATTGAAGCAGGAGACCCCTCCCTAGTCTCCGCATAGGAAACCTAAGTGTGCACTTATTGAGTCTAGATCCATGAGATACATCAAAGATCTCTTAGGAACACTTAGTATTTCTACAACTGGTGTTCTACATCAATGGACACCAGCTGTAAATTATTGAGTCCTTCGCAGATCTTAGCAATCTGCCGAGAACATTTATGAGAGAATTACACAAGTATTTCTCAATGATTGAACGGAAATTCCTGCCAGGGTCAACATCAAACAGCCCTGACAGCAGGTCACTTCGGTAACCACACAAGGGTTACGCTTAGTGTTCGCGGTGGTTCTTTAGCGGTCTACAGTCGTGGAGTGATCCCCAGCGACTCACCCAGTCATTGAGCTACTTAGTAGGTTTCGTAAGCTCCTTCGGGAGTATCTGATATGGGAGCGGCCTGGATCAGGATTAGAAGGAGTCTTCACAATATGCTATTGACGAGCTCTAATTCCTTATCTATAAGTACCGGTTGATTATTGCTAACTGCTTATATGCAGGTATATCACCTCCATTGTTGACATAAATAATGCCTAAAAACATTATTAACATGTTATCAATATCTCTATGTTTTAATTATCACAAAATATAAACTCATAGAACTAAAACTTGTGACATAAACAAGTATTTAGTGATTAATATTTCTCTTTACATCCAAATCACTTAAGGTATGAATAAACAAAGTGTTTAGTGCATTTTAAGATCAAAGGGTATTTAATTAACTAATGCAAAGTTTATTTAATTATATAAACATATTATATATTTTTGAAAAACACTTTTGGTAATAAAGAAAAATGTTTTATTCATACTAAATATATGAATTCAAATTTTTAACCAAAATCAGTTAGCTTTTCACCAAATAAACTTTCCCCACTAAAAGACAAAGATTCTGGCCGTTTTAGCTGGGCGGCCCCCTTAATTATAAGGGGCGGTCCCCTTAAAATTAAGGGGACTGGCCTTGATTTAAGGGGACCGGCCACGCTCCTCTGTCAGAATCTGTTGCCTATAAATACCACCTTAAACCTGGATTTTTTCCTCACCTTTTGCACTCCTAAACTTTCTGTTCTAGATCCACATTTCTATTCTCTTAATCCTTTGATCATAAGTGTATAATTCTTTGTTTCAAAGTGATTCAAACTTCATCCTCTCAAGTGCAAGAGAAGAATACTTCTATCCCCCAAGACAAGAAGTATTACAACTTGTTGTGACCTCCACATACAAGTTGTTGGTGCATCATCAAGATCATTTACATTACTCTTTGTGAAGATTGTTGTGTATATGTGATTGCAGATAGTTGTGCTAGGTATATTGATTGTGTGATTAGTTAGTTGTTTGGTGTGAAGAAGAAAAGTTAGGAATTAGATTATAGTGAAGAAGCTAGGTGTGAAGTTGTTAGTTGTGAAGTAAATTGGTGTGAAGAAGATAGGCTTGAAGTAGATAGTTGTGAAGATAGATAGGTGTGAACAAGTAGTGTTGTGATTAACTAGTGACTAGGTGTGAAGAAGTTGTGTAGAAGGTGTGAATAAGTTGTGACGAAGTTGCGGTGTGTATATTGGTGTGTAAGGTTTCTCCGCCATAAGGAGCTTGTTGACATAGTGAAGAAAACTCTCGAGTAGGTGACTCGAGGAGTGGAGTAGGGCAAGGAAGGTGTCCTTGTTGCCGAACCACTATAAATCCTTTGTCTCGCGGTTAGATCTTTCCATATCTTACTTATTATCTTGCTTATATCGTTATTACTTTTGTAGACGTAGACATATATATATAGTTGCTCATATAGTGCTAGTATTGATTTTACTTAAAGATCAAACGAAAATTTTATTCACAAAACAAAGTTTTTTACAATCAAACTAAAAAGGTTACATACATATAATTGATCATTTCGATCAAGTATAGTTTTCATACAAAATATAACTAAGGATTATAAAATAAACGATTACGTACTTATCTTTTATATATAGTTATAATTGTTTATATTATGCATGTGTTGATTTCACATACTTAGCTTACATTATTATTATTGTTCATACTTAGATATACTTGTTCATATTGTTCAAGATTTGAGTTCACATAAGATTGAATCAAAGTTTTAAAAGCAAACAAGGTTTTAAAACTAAACTAAGTTTTCAATATAAAATTAAAAAGACGTAAAACTATTCAACCCCCCCCCCCCCTTATAGTTTTCCACAATTGGTATCAGGAGCCACGTCTAGCAAGATTTTTAAAATAAATTGTATTTTAAAACTTGTAACGATCTATGGAATCTGAAAAATATTTAGAAGGGCAATCTATGCAAAGACCACCACTATTTGAAAGTGATGGGTTTTTATATTGGAAAAATCGATTCGAAACTTATGTGAAATCAAATGATCTAGATCTTTGGCATGTTATTACTAATGGTGATTTTTTACCTACTCAAAATAATCCCGAAACAAATAAAGATGAAATAGTACCTTTTGAAAAACAAAATGATGATTTAAAAAGAAGACTTTCTAAAAACAATGAAGCAAAAATGGTTATTTACAATGCGTTACCACGTAAAGAATATGAAAGAATTTTTATGTGTAAAACCACAAAAGAAATTTGGGATTCTTTACTAATCACTCACCAAGGTAATAGTCAAGTTAAAGATAACAAAATAGATCTTCTTGTTCAACAATATGAACAATTTACGATTCCGGAGGAGGAATCAATAGATAATGCTTTTGCTAGATTTAACACTATTATCACAAGTTTAAAAGCACTTGATGAGAATTCTTCTAGTAAGAATTTTGTTAGGAAATTTCTTAGGGCTCTTCATCCAAAATGGCGAGCTAAAGTCACGGCTATTGAAGAATCAAGGAATCTGTCAACTCTACAACTTGACGAATTGATCGGCAACTTAAAGGTCTACGAAGAAATAATAAAGAAAGACTCCGAGATGGTCAAAGGAAAAAGGGAGCAAAGCAAATCAATTGCGTTGAGAGCTAAAAAGGACTCTAGTGACGAAGAATGCTCAACCTCCAAAAGTGACGATGAAGAGTATGCTATGGCCGTACGAGACTTCAAGAAATTCTTCAAAAGACGAGGAAGATATGTTAGGCAACCATATAACGAAAGGAAGTGTTTTAAATGTGGCAATCCAAATCATCTCATCGGAAAGTGTCCAATGATGTCAAGAGATCAAAATCAAAAGGCGTTTATCAGAAGTGCTTGGAGTGATAGCGATGAGGACAAGAAAGAAACCACAAATGAAGAAAAGTGTCTTATGGCTAAGACATCAAGCAAGGTACGTTCCGAAACCGAATACTTTAGTGTCGAAAATTTATCATTAGACGAAAAAGACCTAGATAGTGAATATAATAGGTTATGCATATTAGGTAAAAAGGTTATAGCTAAAAATAAGTCACTAAAACATATTAATAATCTATTAGAAAATGAAGTACTTGAATTAAAAATTAAACTACAATATTTGGAAAAAGGAAAAGAAGTTTTTATAAAATGTAAAACATGCTTAGAGGTTAAAAATGAAAACGAAAAACTTAAAAATGAAATTTTCAAACTTGACAAGTTTAAAAATTGTAGTAACCCACTTAAGAAAATAATAAGTGTTCAAGAAACTTCGGGAGATAAAACCGGTCTAGGATTAACTTCAACTAATGTTTCAACTAGTGAAAATAAAAGTATAAAGTTTGAATGTGAATCTAGTAAACAAAAATCATTAGAATCAAATCCTAAGTATATACTTACAAAAGATAGAAAAATACCCATTGCGAATGATGAAAAAGTAAAAACTTTTTATAAACCATCCTTAAAGACCGAAGTAGGATCCTCTAAACCTAAATTAAGATAAAAAACTCCATCACCAAGAAAACCTAACAATCATCATGTTAGGTCACCATTTTGTAAACACAAGTATGATAAATAAAGAAATAAGATGAGAAAAGAGTTTGGTTGATTATGAGACAATATGAAAGGTGAGAGTGCAAGAGTTTCCTTAAGATAATCAAATAACCAAGAAAATAAAATGTAACATAAGGTTTCTATTTATAAGGGAGGAGTTAGGGCAACACTCCCTTCCTCCCTTATCCATTCATACGTGGGCTTTAAGGCCTTATGGGCTTTTACATGTTGCCCATTAACTAAAACAATAATGATAAATATTACTTAAGCAACCTATTACAAAATGTAATGACCGAGACTTGACTAAATACTAAAGTATGATCCCAACAATCTCCCCCTAAGGGTCGGTCATCACGGTTGCTTGACGTCTTCATCTTTGTCGTCGACTTGTGACATGTAAAACCTTAGACGTCTTCAAAATGAATGATAATGAGAGTACTTTGCCCTTTGTCTTTGTTCTTTGGTGATGATGCAGTGATTGAGTTATGAAGTTGTCTGCCGTTCGTCACTCCTGTGTCTGTGGTGGTTGTCCGCCATTCCAACATACTCATACATCTTTGGACTAAGACTTTTACGATCAAGAAGTTCCTTTTCATGCATTGAGATCTTTGTCATAATACTTTGTAGATTCTGCTTATTCCCGTAGAATCTTTCTTTGAACTTTGTGTTGCTAGGATCTTTGGGGGAGCTTTTGTTGACTTCAAGATGTATGTATGAGCATGCGGAATCAGTCTCCATGGAGATGATATGTCCCTGAAAGTAAACAGTTAGCAATAAACAACCGGTACTTACAGATAAGAAATTAGAGATCGTCAACAGCATAGTGTGAAGACTCCTTCTAACCCTTATCAAGGCCGTTCCCATATCAGATACTCCCGAAGGAGCTTACGAGACCTACTAGGTAGCTCAATGACTGGGTGAGTCGCTGAGGATCACTCCACGACTGTAGACCGTTAGAAACCACCACGAACACTAAGCGTAACTCACGAGGAGTTACCGAAGTGACCTGTCAAGGCTGTTAGATGATGACCATGACAGGAATTTCCGTTCAATCATTGAGAAATACTTATGCAATTCTCTCATAAACGTTCTAGGCAGATTGCTAAGATCTGCGAAGGACTCGATAATTTACATCTGGTGCCCATTGATGCAGAACACCAGTTGTAGAAATGCTAAGTGTTCCTAAGAGATCTTTGATGTATCTCATGGCTCTAGACTCTATAAGTGCACACCTAGGTTTCCTATGCGGAGACTAGGGATGTCCTGCTTCAATATCAACCGTCTCTAAGAGATGGGTTGATAGGTTACGTAGGTTCCCCGTGAGAATGAAACAAGTCCTTTTAAGAGAACTTGAGTGGTTCAGAAGGTTTAGTGCATTGCGTCACTGGGTCCATGACGACTTAATCTTCAATACCGGTGTTGCCTTAGCAACAACCAGTAGCATATGAGTTGAACCCGGTGTCTGCCCTAAAGTTGAACATATGGAGGGCTATTTCTTTTCACCCTTTTCTTTACTTTTCTTTTTAATTCTTCAACTCCTTCTTTCCCTTTCATTCTTTTCTCCTTTTTTCGTATCATACCTAAGGACTTCTAATTCTAACTATGGGAGATGTCCTTGGGTAGATCCCTCCGGCTCTGGCGGATCATAGGACGGATATTCCTATCTTAATCACCTTATAGCTCCGACAATAGCCAAGAAACCTTTGATTGAAAAATCTCTCAAAGTGTTTGTGATAATCAAATATTTTGGTTAACACTTTGAGAGTTTTGTGTACACTTTTTGAAGGGCTCCCCCTGCACATGTGCTCATAAGTATTTAATAAATTTGCACATGCGGGAGGAGCAAGCACTTATGAATTGATCCACTTTCCGTGAACAAGACCGATTCGAGACACGCTTACATCACTAGTTAGACTAGCTTGAAGTTATTACCCGGCCTGATCAAGTTCACAGAAAGCTTCTCGAGACGGTACATTTCTACTAAGACATATCCTTTTCGAGACACGCTTACGTGGTTAGTTAAAGAGATGCATTGTCAGCTTTTAGGTGACAACTAGCTCTAGTAACTAACTTGATGTTATTACCCGTCGAGGATAAGTCTTTTCGATGTTACTAACTTGTATTATCTCGTCAATTCCTGGGTGAATCTGAGTCTAGCTCGCATGAGATTTAACATTACAGCAACTTTTAACTTTCATATTTTAATCACTTTCCTTTTCTCCCCCTCAAAAATAGCATATAAGATGTTGTTTTTGACAAGCATTTGATTAAAATATGCTTTTTGAGTCTTACGGGGAGATTCATCAAGAACTTTTGATTTAGAGCAAAGTATTTTTTGTTTTGACAAGTGCTCCCCCTCAACAAGTGATTAGGTCTTATTGAGGTGAAATACTTGTCCTTTTGAGCAGAATTATGAAAAATCATAAATGTTAGATTAATTCTACTCAAAAGTACGAAGCCTTCGCTCCTTATATAAGGATTGAGGCACTGATGCGTACCTCAGGGTCCTTTAATTACAAGCACGGGTTGTACACTGTTATGTGTGCACAAACCATCAAAACATGATTTTGACAAAGCATTTTGATTTTGAATACTCCCCCTCAAAACGAGCATGTGTTTTGACATTTTTTAAACTTTGGAGCGAATTGGGGAGTAAAGGTTTGAAAAATCTTGAGCAAAATTTTGAGAAGTTTTGAAAAAACCTTTTGAGAAATTTTGAGTAAATTTTGCTCAAGATTAAGAAGTTTTAGATAAGCTTCGCATGAAAAACTTCTTCTTGTTTTTAAGGATAAGTGCGCGTTTGGTTTTAAAGAATGGTTTAGCAAGGCACTTTCCTTTCTTTGAAACCCGAGTTGTACACTGAAATGTGTGCACAAGTCGTTGTTTTAATACAAAATTAGTTTTCTTTAAACAAAAAAATACTCCCCCTCAAATAATGAATGTTATTCGAGAGAAAGTCTTCTTGAGCAGATTTTTGAATCGTATTATAAAATACTATTAGAAAATTCGTGAGAGGACTCTGCTCAAGGTTTTAGAAAACACAATCAAGTATTATACAACAAAGAATGCTTGAAATTCAAAACTCTTTTACTGTTGAAAAGTTGTTTGAGACCCGGAGTCTCTCTTTTGAGTTTTAAAATCTGGAAAAGATTTCCATCTAAAGTTGAACCTCATGGGTTCTTTTTGAAGATTTGTTTTTGTGATTCATGGAAAACATTCGGTATTTGGGATGTTCAGATCAGAGACATTCTTGTATTGAAGCCAAAGCATTCCAGATTGTGAAAATTTGAAAGGTTTTGAATGACTTTGCTTTGGTCTCCACACTTGCTTTACCGGTGTAAAACGAGAGTGTAGAGTTTGGAAAAATTTGTTTCTCACCATTTTGAATCCTTTTACCCGTTTAGCCTTTAAACACATTTTGCCCTTTGTCCTCAAAATATGTTCCATGAGAAACATTTTGACAAATGTTGAAATTTTGACTTTCAATGAGATGACATGTAATAGCACACAGAGAAAATGCATCAGGCATAAACAAGTATGCGGATGAATCAAAGAAACTCATTCTAAATCTTCCTAAGTGCTCAGAATTCTCAGATTAACACACAAGATCACAGATTAATTCATTCTTTCACTCGAAATTTTCCAATTATTATCATGGTTTGGGGTTATGATTTGAGACTTTGCACACATGTTAGCATCATAATGCAAGAATATTGTACAAATGAACGCCCTAGTAGTAGCAGCAAAGACATCGACATCTTAAACCCTAAATCACTTGATTTCAAACCTATGTTGTATCTAATCGTGCAAACACACCAATCGAGCATTCTTTAGTATTCTCTAAAGCTATATGAAATGATTAATTAGACTAAACACATAAAAGAAAATGCCCCGATCGATAATTACTTGAACCCTAGTTTCTGATTATGCCTTTTTGACTGTTGAAAACATTTGAAACATTTAGGGAACGATTAGATAACAACAATGAAGAAATTTAGAAACTCACAATCGAAAAGAAATCGAGGAAAAAAAATTGTTAGTCTGATTATGTGTGAAACTTTTGAGAACATTTGTGAAAACATTGATGCGAGCCTGTTTTATTTTTTCATGCAATGTCCTTTTACCTAAGTTTAAGACTTTTGTGAACTTTACTCATTAAAGGTTAACTACTTTTCCATTTGAAGTCTAAACATGGTTAACTTGGAATCCTTGCCGAAAAAAATTTCTTTTCTCCCCCTCGAATTAGCATTTTTTTTGTGAAACATTTTTGCACATTTTAATTTGAGAGATCATATAACTTATTGAAAATGAGTTTTTAATCCGAATGATAAAGAAAACATTTTGTCCTTGAAGAATAATGATTAGGTGTGCAAACTTCATGATTTTGTGAAAAATTTTCTCCCCCTCAAAACATGTTCCATTTTGACAATGTGAAGCAAAATTTGTTTTAATTGAGGAACATAGTTTTGAAGATTAGAAGTTTGTACACAAAGAAAAAAGATTCTTTTTGTAGGTTTTTTTTTTTTTTTTTTTTTTTTTTGAGGTTTATAAGAAATAAAATAAAAGTTATTATACAAAGATAGTAAAATTGTTGATGTTTGACACTTTACTTTTGTTTTAAAACTTTTGTAAATCAAATGGTGTCAAACATCGCAAACCAATTTGGTGAACTAAACTTGCAAACCTTGATGGAGCTAAGGGTTTTGTAAGTAAGTCCGCTAATTGGTACTCAGTACCTACAAAATATAATTCAATGTACCCTTCTCGACATGCTCTTTGATGAAATGGTATCGGAGATCAATGTGTTTGGATTTGCAATGATGAACTGTGTTGCAGGAGATTGCAATGCACTTTTAGAATCGCAGTAAATCGGAATCTTGTTGAATAAGTGGCCATAGTCTTTAAGTTGTGTTCTCATCCAAATGACTTGAGCGCAACAAGCAGACATAGCTACATATTCAGATTCTGTAGAGGACAGTGATGTGCAATCCTGCTTCTTTGATTGCCAAGACACAAGTTTATCTCCAAGAAACTGTAAGCCACCTGATGTACTTTTTCGCGAGTCTAAGCATCCTGCATAGTCAGCGTCTGAAAAAGCTATAAGTTCAAAACCAGAATCCTTCGGATACCAGATCCCCAAGTGGATGGTTCCCTTTATGTATCGAAGGATTCTTTTTGCCTCATTGAGGTGTTTTTCAGTTGGATTAGCCTGATAGCGAGAACACATAAACACAGCAAAAACAATATCAGGTCTACTGGATGTGAGATACATGAGGGACCCAATAATACTTCGGTATTTGGTAGGGTCAACTGGAGTCCCATGTAAATCATCATCTAGTTTAGTAGAGTTGGCCATCGGTGTATTCATAGTATCACTACTTTGCATACCATGTTTCTTTAAAATCTCAAGAGCATATTTGGACTGATTTAGAAAAATTCCACGGGGTGATTGATGAACTTGTAGTCCTAGAAAGAACGTAAGTTCACCCATCATGGACATTTCAAAATTATCTGTCATTAATTTTGCAAAATCCATTGAGTAATTGTTGTTGGTTGAAGCAAAAATAATGTCATAGACATACACTTGAACAATTAATAAGTCCATCCCGTAGGTTTTTGTAAATAGTGTTGGATCTACCGAGCCTAGAGTAAAATCATTAGCTATCAGAAATTTAGAAAGCTTGTCATACCACGCCCTGGGGGATTGCTTAAGACCGTAGAGAGACTTCTTAAGCTTGTAGACATGATTGGGACGTTCTGGATCAACGAATCCTTCAGGTTGACTGACATAAACTACTTCTCGGAGTTGACCGTTCAGAAAAAACCGTTTTCACGTCCATTTTGGTAAACAATCATATTCCGAAGAGCAGCAAATGCTAAGAACATCCGCACAGCTTCAAGTCTAGCCACGAGCAAATGATTCTTCAAAATCGATACCTTCTTCTTGAGAATAACCTTTTGCTACCAAGCGTGATTTGTTGCGTATGACTGTGCCTTCTGCATCCAGTTTGTTTTTCCAGATTCATTTTAAACCAATGACGATGATGCCTTCAGGTTTATCAACCAATTCCCATACTTCTAATCTTTGGAAGGTTTCGAATTCTTCTTGCATAGACTCAATCCAGTTTTCATAAGTCATTGCTTCTTTGACGTTTTTACAAACTGTGAGTGCATAAATGCAAGTTTCACCATCTGTGTGAAGGCGTTGTCTTGTCATGATAGGTGCATCTGGATGGCCAATAATTTGAACTAAGGGGTGATCTCTGGTCCATTTATGTGTCGAGGGATGAAGTTGATAAGAATCTCGCAAGTGAGAAGGACCCAAATTGCGTGTAGATGACTCAGCAATGTCGGGGACAAGTTGAGCATTTGCAAATGGATTAACAAATGGTTCTGAGTCATGCTCTGCGGGTTGTGGAACTGATAAAGGTATGGAATCTCCAGCTGATTGTCGTGAGTTGGACCTGGTTTGTTCGGTTGTTGTAGGTGATATGACTGGAGGATCGTCACTTCCAACAGAAGTTGTTGTTTGTTGAGGTGTATCAGGTACTTGATGTTGTTCAAGGTTTGCAGCGGAATTTGGTGTGGCCTCAGGTGGACGGTTAACAGGCGTATCATCAAATAATGGAGCAAACAAGGTTTCCACTTCTTTACGAGAAAGTGACAATGGTTCAGCCGAAGAGACCGGAAAATTAAGACGGTTGGTTGCGGGTCCTAAGCCGTGTTGCTCAGAAGCCATTGCTGAAGTGCTTTTAAAACGGTTGGCTGCGGGTCCTAAGCTGTTGTGCTCAGAAGCCATTGTGTTGAAGAATCTGCAAAGAAAGAAAGAAGAGACAAGAAAACAGAGAACAAGGATTCCCAAGAGTAAATGGGTTCCAGATGTTAGAAGCATAAAGAAGTAGTGTCAATTATCTTCTTGACACTCGAACACACAATACCGATGGTTTACATTCTTGTCTCAGAGGTAGATGTTGTGGAGATCACATTAGTTTTGGTGCAAATGTCTAAAATCGTTCCTGTAGGAATCCACCTAAGACCAATTGATTTGAAAATTCTACCCGTGGGTACCCACCTAGTGTTAGATCTAGGAGAAGTTTTCCTTTTAGATGCAGTTGAATGAAATCTTTGAGCATCACTTTGTTGAGAAAACCTACGTCCTATGTTGATCCACTTCTTAGGTTTCTGACTTATGACTTTTGGTTCAACGGGTTTGTTTGTCTTAGTCGATTGAGCCTTTTCAAGTGAAATTCCCTTTTGAAGATAATTTAAAGCACAGACATCATGATTATTACCGCAACTACTCTTAGATGCTAGCCAATTCCTATTAGTTTGCTGAGAACTCCTAGGTTTTGGTTTGCTACTACTAGCAGTGTTTTGCACTACATTGGACGGCTTCACATGAGGTTTTGAACCTAGAATTCCATCCTTTTGAAGTAGCGCCTTTTTTCTAGCCTTTTCTAGATCATGGTTCTTGTACATGTCATATTTGCCATAAAACTCTTTACTTTTAATGCTCGTTTTAGACACTGTTTTCGAACTAATCCTAGATGAGCCAGGCATAATCACGTGTTGAGATTTAGCAGACACAGATGCATTTTCCTTTGGCCAAGAATGTGGAGTGACTGGTTTTGTCAAATTATTATTCTCAACAACTTGGGAGGCAAACCGAGGTTTTGAAAATTTAGGTCGTTCAGATTTAAATGCAGTTGGTTGTCTAACCACTGATTGTTTTCTGTTTGTTTGAGAAGGCGGTTTCCCCAAGATTGATGGTTTTGCAAACTTAGTATCCACACTATTGCCAGCCAGTCTTCTTAATTTGTTTTGCAATGCAGCATGTGCAAACACCTTTTCTTGAATTTGACCTTTTAAAAGCTCATTTTCTTTAACTAATGTATCCACACGTTTACTTAGTTCATTTGAAACTTGACCATTGTTGCCCGAATTTAGAGATTCGTTTTGCATTTGGAGTTCAAGTGAGATGCAATGTGCCTCTAGTTTTGAAAAATCTTTATGACACTGGGCAATGGTCTTTTTGAGAAGAATATTTTCAGACTCAAGAGTCTGGTATGATGTTTCAGTTATTAGATTAACAAGTAAGGACTCAGACTCAGAACGTTTGTCAAGAAATTGTACAACATCCTGGTCAACCTCTCCTTCATTACTGAAGTTAGGTTGCTCAGATTGTTGTATCTCATTTGCAGGCATAATATGATCAACAGTAGATTGTACCTCAACCATTTGCTCTTTGCCAAAGTTCGGTTCTTTGTCATAGATGGGTATGACATCTTCCTCATCCATCTGTTCTTTGTCAAAGTTGGGCTCTGAGTCATAGAAGGGTATGATCTCTGCACAGTCTGCATCTGTATCATTCCCCAATCTACTGTTGTCATCCTGCCCTTCTGATTCTGTCCCATTGTAATCCATGAAAACCAAATTAGCTTCCGACACATCAACCATATTAGATTGCTCTTCTTGAATCTGCAACTTCTGTTCATTCATTCTTTGGACATAATTTCTTCTGTGAAGAATTGCCTTCTCAATCGAATCCAAATCTCGTATCAATATGTCTTTGAAAGTTACATCCTCGATTCGGGATTTGATGAACTGCTGAAACTGTTCCTTGATTACTCTGAAGGTGGCGTTGGATTCATTCTCGTGAACTTCTTCTGATGCAAGCTGCTTTTCAAGTTGATTCACGTTTTTGAACATCATGTTCGTGAAAATGTCAAAGTCTTCTCCAAGGAGTGATGGAAATGCCCGTTTGAATCCATACTCGGAACGAGTTCCTGCTAAGTCTTTGTTTGAGAGGACCTTAAGGTGTGACTTAAGTGATCTACACTGTTCCATGCATCTCTTCACTAAATATGTCTCTAACTCATGCATCAGCGACCTTGATTGATACATTTTCTCTCTGTTTAATCTCACAACTGGATCTACAAAATTATCAGACTCATACTCTGAGCCAGTATTAATCATGTGAAATTCCTGCATGTTTGCCATTAACATCACATCTGCAGTATCGATTTCCAAATCTGCAGTATTGGATTCCAAATCAGCATATTCATCATCAGATGTAATATCTCCCATGACACTTTGCAAAACCTCATTGAGATTACTCCCTTCAACTTCCATTTGACTAAGTGTGGCATTGTATTCAACATTATCATCAAAAACTGGAGTTGAATCATAATCCTGAGCTTCCTCATCTGCAATATTTTCTGTATATGCCAAGAATGCCATGCTTGGTTCGATAAGATCTTCTTCATCATCAGTATCTTTCATTGTGTTTAAGCATTCAGAAGTTGAAGTTATATCGCCATTGCCTTTCTTAGAAGATACTTGACTAAGCTTCACTAGATTTTGCAGAAGAGATTGCACATTATTATGTAGTGTTGCAGGATGGTACTGTGGAATGAAGAAAGGCTCAGGTGCATTCGTAGGATTGAAGAAGAGACCATTTGGAGTGTAAATTAAGGATCCATGGTCAACAGCTGGAGCAGAGAGAATGGTCTTTAGAGGATTCATGCTTAAACAGGATTCAAGAATTTGCATCATTCTGATGTGATGAAGTTCTTCTATACGATGCATAGCTTCAAGATATTTCCACATTTGATAAGCACTGGCTTGAAAGTCCATATTCATGTAAATTGAATTGGGAAGGGCTACTATCATAAACCATGCAGCTTGTTGGTCAGCATCATACTGAGCAAGTTCATTAGCATTCAAATCTTCATCAGTTTGTGGTCTGATAATCCCTGTTGAGTCAGCAAGAAATATCATTTTGTAAGGACCTTCTCTAATGGATTTAAGCATGAGATCTGCAGCAGGACGATATATGAGCCATTGAAGAAATCTCCGTTTCCAAACAGTATATGTTCCTGGTAGTAACATTGGAGGCCTTGTTTCATCGCCAAAGATCAGAATATGACGAATGAGGGAGCTGTGATTTTATTGTTGATGATACTGTTGCTGATGAGAATATTGGTGAGGAAGGTAGTTGGAAGAAGGTACTGATGCTGATGACTGTTGCTGATGAGAATATTGGAGAGGAAGATAGTTGGAAGAAGATGATTGAGACATTGTAGATGACATTTCTATCCCCCTTGATTGTTGCGACGTAATCGAAATAATCAAACAAAATGTCACACTCAAGGTCGGAATAGTGATTTCTGGTTTTCCCTCCAAAATAATTTGAAAAATTTTCTCTTCCAAAATTTTGAAAATCACTTTAAAATGCAATTATAAGGTTGCAAGAAAAATTTGAGTTTCAAAAATTTTGCCGCCAAATTTTACCGAAAAAATTTGAATTTTGGGCCAAAATTTTCACTGTTATACCAAAATTTAAATTTCGCGTAAAAATTGAACGTTTAGTCTCCTGTAAAAAATAAATTTTACTCAAATTTTCCCGCCAAAAAGACTTGTGTGAATGATGGATCTTTGTAGAAGATTGAAATGCACGTTCCTTTGGTTAAGTTCAAAAATCCCTGGGGTAAGTTGGAATCTTACGCGTAATAAAGAAACTTATGCGTAGACTTCAAAGTTACGCGTAAGATTGATCTTATGCGTAATCTATAAAGTTATGCGTAAGATTTTATGCGTAAGGTTCAAAGATCAAACAAATCTTTCAAACTTATCCAAGCTTGAAAGATATCCGTAGTCGAAGTATTCCACTAACTTATCCAAGCTAGGGAAGTACTGAGTCACCGTAGCACAAAGAGAAGACCGTTGATGAAGCTTATGCGTAGACTCTGAAACTTACGCGTAAGATTAGATTTTACGCGTAAGATCTGACTTATGCGTAGAAACTTAGGCGTAAAGACAACTTCTGCGTAGGATCTGTCTTCTGCGTAGGAACTTAGGCGTAGGAAATAGACTTACGCGTAGGATTTAACGCGTAGACTTTCAAGTTAAGCGTAGGAACAGGGTTTTGACCACAGTTACGCGTAAGAAAAGGGTTTTGACCTTAGTTACGCGTAAGAAAAGGGTTTTAGGCCAAAAGTTATGCGTAAAAAGGACAAAAAGTACTGTTGACAGCTTTAGAATCGTACTATTCACTAGAGTTACGCGTAAACAGGTCAGAAACTTGAGAAATCTCAAATTTTTGAAGAAAAATGCTTAAGAATAAGGTACTTTTGATCAAATAACTTCACCAATACTTAGAAAACACTAACTATTGAAGATTTTGCTCCCAAAAACTAGTTGTCCAATATCAAAGAAGCTATAAAACCAAAAAAAAACCTTAAAAATCACAACTTTATGCAACAACTAAGCTTCAAATCACTATATCAACCTTGAAACTTGTCCAAGCTTCAAGATTTGAGTGAAAGAAACAAAGAAAAATGCAAAAAGATGAAGAACTAAGCACCAAACCCCACGTAAATTAAAGAAACACACTTCAAACTTCTAGTAGGCGAATGATACCACTTGTTAGGTCACCATTTTGTAAACACAAGTATGATAAATAAAGAAATAAGATGATAAAAGAGTTTGGTTGATTATGAGACAATATGAAAGGTGAGAGTGCAAGAGTTTCCTTAAGATAATCAAATAACCAACAAAATAAAATGTAACATAAGGTTTCTATTTATAAGGGAGGAGTTAGGGCAACACTCCTTTCCTCCCTTATCCATTCATACGTGGGCTTTAAGGCCTTATGGGCTTTTACATATTGCCCATTAACTAAAACAATAATGATAAATATTACTTAAGCAACCTATTACAAAATGTAATGACCGAGACTTGACTAAATACTAAAGTATGATCCCAACACATCATCCAAGATCTAAAACACCTCAACCTAGAAGAAATCAAAATAGACAATATTACAATAACACTAGAAATCAAATGTGGAATTATCTACCAAGTTACAATCCTTGGGAAATATTACCACCATACATGCATCCTAGCTAAATGTTAAATATGTTTGGACCAAACAACTTTGGACCAATGAGACAATGGGGACCAAGTGGCTAAGTTGTCAATCTTGGAAGAAGTTGGAATATCATCTACAAATGATTTCTATAAGTCAACATGGTCACTTGAAGTGCTTGAAGATATTCCATTGAAGACTAAAAGGTACGCGTTTCTTTTAAGTTCATCACTATAATTTGCATGCTTAGATAAATGATTAGTTAGATTAATGCTTAGTACATAATTGCTTATATTCTTATAACCTAGAAACATCATTGGTTGACACTCCTAGGAATAAGATAAAACTGTTCATTGCCGAACGAAATAGAAAATGGAAATCTTCTATATCCACTATTAGCAAACTCATGGTGATGAAGTGAAATGAGTTAAGTGGATCGATCGTTAATATAGAAGTAGGATTAGATCCCTCGCGTAGGAAAACTATGGATGAAACAAGCTCTCGTAGTATATGGCATTAAGTTAGATAAGCGTGCGAAAACTAAGGAACTATAGATGTTAGGTTATACCTCATTCAACACTCTCGCATCCAACATATAAATTATCGTCTTCATTTCCTTTAGGATCATAGGATATGTAGAAACGATAGCATGAGATAATAATATGCTTAACCAATCCTCTTGAGCATGAGATCTTTAATAAACATTTTTTAAAAATATTTGATTTATGATATTTGTTGTCAAAAATCTAATATCTCTAAAAATATGCAAAAACCTCACATTTTGGAAAATAGTTTTTCAAATAACTATCCCACTTTTAAATAACATGTTTTCACTATCAATATCCACAATTTTGTTTTGATCAAAACTAAAGATTGGGAAAATATTCTTTACCGTTCATTCACACATTTTGAAGTAAAAACCCAATCTATTTTATTCAAATAACTCTCACATCTAAGTGAAAACTTACTTTCAAACATTGTTGAATAATGCTAAAAACGTCTCTTTTAAAATCATGCATGGTGATCTCATATTTGTCATCTATATTTATATAAATGACACTTATAAGTGAACTAAATCAAATCAAGAGGACCATGGTTTGTTCATTAAGACTTTGTTTGTAACAAGTCTAGAAATCCATGCTATCATAACTACCCACTTATTACACATTGATACACATTAGGATTAATCCTCCTAGTTATGTAGTTATGAAATACTTGATGTTGCCTGTTGTTTCCTAGCACTTATATTTTACTTGCTTGATGAGTATGTTTGCATGCTAGATGAAATTGCTTGTTTACTTAATCTTTTTGATTAACATGCTTTGGCTACATAATTGCCTACTTAATTAGTATATGCTTAATTGCCTCAAAGAGTTGGACTTGTTTGAAACCAAAAACACAACCTTTCTGCAATTCACTACCAAAAACCCTTTTCTGGCAATCTGGGAATCACCAGATGGGCGGCCCCCTTAAATCATAAGGCGGCCCCCTTAATTATTAAGGGGACCAGCCTCCAATTAAGGGGACCGGCCATCTGATGGTCGAAGGTGTTGTTTCATTTTTCTACTTTTTAGCCCATTTCATCCTACACTTCCCAAAATTCATAAACCTATTTTATCCTAAACTCTCTATCATAATTTATACATCCTTAATCCCACCAATCCTACATTATAAACACTCTCATTCCTCTCAATCTATACTCATCTCTTCATGACCTCTCCCATTAAACCAAAACCACCAAATAACCCGTTTAGAGAAGAAAGCCTAACTTCCATTAAAAGCCCGTCAAACCAAATGATGTTGTTCATAATCAACAAACACCTAAACCTCACTCTCACACAAATGATCCATTTAACAACAAACCATCCATTCGTGCTTCCACTAATGCTTCTTCGTATGATAAGCATGCACAATCCCAAAACAATAATCCCAACCTCATTACCAACACTTTACATAGCATCTCTTCCACCCATATCATGTTTTCATGATTACCCAAGCTCAAACATGTCTCCACCACCAAGAGTATCACCACCACATCCTACAACTTCACATGCCATTCCTATGTTGCATGTTCAAACCCTCACCCAAGACAACTATCATGCTTCACCACCATCACCTTCCTCCGAACACTTAATGTTCATTGAGGCGCTAAAAGAATCCCATGAGCTTTGTGCTCTTTTAGCCTTACATCTTGCTCAACGCAATTTGGATCCACCATCATATTGATCACCCTCATAACCACACAACATAAATCAACTTGAGAAGCATGTCAACAATTGACCTTGTTGCATCTTTCTCCTAAAAACCATTGCATTCAATGAACACTTCACTTGGATTGAATATCTTCTCACTAGATTACATCCAATACCCTCACTTAAACAACATCCAAAACCTTAATCAACCTCTTCCGCTACAAACTCTCCACAACCAAACTCTCAACATTCATGACCCAAACATATACCTCCATTAATCCAACAACCTTACCCTAACTCAACCATCTTCATTCCAAACACTCTATCATCAACCATCTAAGCATACTATATGCTTATGATTTTTACTTTCAAATACGAATCAACCAACCTTTTGTTACAAGCAAGTTCGATGGCTCTCTTTGACAAATTAGGATCTTTAACATAATCTCTTTGAATTAATTGTTATGTATCCTTAATATTGTTTGCTATGCTTGTTATTTGTATATTGCATATTCTTCTATATATGCTTGTTCTTCTAATATTTTTCTTGCGAGCATTCCATATCTCGATCCCTTGGTGCCATCGAACGAGGGGGAGCACACATCAAGGGGGAGCATTCTACCAGTTTAAACTTCCCTCGCGAAGCTTACTCGGCTTAACCTTTTTAATTATACAAAAAGGGGGAGAAGAGAAATGTAAACTCTATAATACTTGTCTAAAAACAAGTTTTAGATATATTGAGTTTAAGGTTTTGTAATAATCAAAAAGGGGGAGATTGTTGACATAAATAATGCCTAAAAACATTATTAACATGTTATCAGTATCTCTATGTTTTAATTATCACAAAATATAAACTCATAGAACTAAAACTTGTGACATAAACAAGTATTTAGTGATTAATATTTCTCTTTACATCCAAATCACTTAAGGTATGAATAAACAAAGTGTTTAGTGCATTTTAAGATCAAAGGCTATTTAATTAACTAATGCAAAGTTTATTTAATTATATAAACATATTATATATTTTTGAAAAACACTTTTGGTAATAAAGAAAAATGTTTTATTCATACTAAATATATGAATTCAAATTTTTAACCAAAATCAGTTAGCTTTTCACCAAATAAACTTTCCCCACTAAAAGACAAAGATTCTGGCCGTTTCAGCTGGGCGGCCCCCTTAATTATAAGGGGCGGTCCCTTTAAAATTAAGGGGACCGGCCACGCTCCTCTGTCAGAATCTGTTGCCTATAAATACCACCTTAAACCTGGATTTTTTCCTCACCTTTTGCACTCCTAAACTTTCTGTTCTAGATCCACATTTCTATTCTCTTAATCCTTTGATCATAAGTGTATAATTCTTTGTTTCAAAGTGATTCAAACTTCATCCTCTCAAGTGCAAGAGAAGAATACTTCTATCCCCCAAGACAAGAAGTATTACAACTTGTTGTGACCTCCACATAGAAGTTGTTGGTGCATCATCAAGATCATTTACATTACTCTTTGTGAAGATTGTTGTGTATATGTGATTGCAGATAGTTGTGCTAGGTATATTGATTGTGTGATTAGTTAGTTGTTTGGTGTGA
Source organism: Artemisia argyi (assembly GCA_030686995.1). Classification (NCBI taxonomy): domain Eukaryota; kingdom Viridiplantae; phylum Streptophyta; class Magnoliopsida; order Asterales; family Asteraceae; genus Artemisia; species Artemisia argyi. The sequence goes on along the minus strand of CM060685.1, from coordinate 21,375,457 downwards.
TGAAGAAAAGTTAGGAATTAGATTATAGTGAAGAAGCTAGGTGTGAAGTTGTTAGTTGTGAAGTAAATTGGTGTGAAGAAGATAGGCTTGAAGTAGATAGTTGTGAAGATAGATAGGTGTGAAGAAGTAGTGTTGTGATTAAGTAGTGACTAGGTGTGAAGAAGTTGTGTAGAAGGTGTGAATAAGTTGTGACGAAGTTGTGGTGTGTATATTGGTGTGTAAGGTTTCTCCGCCATAAGGAGCTTGTTGATATAGTGAAGAAAACTCTCGAGTAGGTGACTCGAGGAGTGGAGTAAGGCAAGGAAGGTGTCCTTGTAGCCGAACCACTATAAATCCTTTGTCTCGCGGTTAGATCTTTCCATATCTTACTTATTATCTTGCTTATATCGTTATTACTTTTGTAGACGTAGACATATATATATAGTTGCTCATATAGTGCTAGTATTGATTTTACTTAAAGATCAAACGAAAATTTTATTCACAAAACAAAGTTTTTTACAATCAAACTAAAAAGGTTACATACATATAATTGATCATTTTGATCAAGTATAGTTTTCATACAAAATATAACTAAGGATTATAAAATAAACGATTATGTACTTATCTTTTATATATAGTTATAATTGTTTATATTATGCATGTGTTGATTTCACATACTTAGCTTACATTATTATTATTGTTCATACTTAGATATACTTGTTCATATTGTTCAAGATTTGAGTTCACATAAGATTGAATCAAAGTTTTAAAAGCAAACAAGGTTTTAAAACTAAACTAAGTTTTCATAATAAAATTAAAAAGACGTAAAACTATTCAACCCCCCCTTCTAGTTTCCCACATCCATGATGGTAGATGTAACACCCCCAATTCATGGATGCAGCGGAATTCGAACTGGGTGTTACTTGACGGCACAATAGTCACAATAATAGAAAACGAACTCTAATTGAGTCGTTTTAAAAGATGTATCATTCAAATTATATAAATATCAGAGATTACAAAATGAGGTCCCAATTGGTTCCATGTTTACAAATCACATTAAGTGAGTTTTTGAATGATAAGTAAATTTATAGCCCTCTTGACCATCCATGTCCTTCCGTGCCATCCTTGATCGTCATGAACCTGAAATACATGCTTGAGAGGTCAACACAAAGGTTGAGTGATATTCATAGAGTTTGTTAAATCGTTTGAACACAATATGTTGGTAGTGTGAGTTATAGGCTCACACCAATGTTTGGAAAACAAAACAGGTAGGCTACGTTATTATACGCCCGGAACAGTTATTATACACTAAGCTTATGACACCATAACATTAACGTGTACCAATATCGATCGGCAGATTTATCCCGGTAGGTACTTTGCTAACATACCTAAATCTCAAATATTAATGCATTTGTTTGAACTTAGTCAATACAAATGGGATTCGTCAATCCCAATAGGCCTATTATTAATATTCGCGCTCACTATTGCTAGTGACTAAATGGTTCATAATAAAGGATCTCGGTTTAGCAAGGTTGGTACTTAGTGATAACAAAACATCGTCGTGAAGCATACATTAGAAAGCATTGTATTCGATTTAGAAATAGCATGTATTCCCCCCAAGGAATTGTAAAACAATTAAGTAATGGAAAGAGGGGCTATGAACTCACCTTAAGTACGATAGCAAGTAATGAAGGTGATGGTTGGATCGTGTAGGTTTCTACGAGCAACCTATAATAGAATGTTTCGACTTAGGATTTGTGTAAAGAACATAACGGAGTGCCTATATATATATCTTGCATTTAGTCCATGATGAGGTATGATGTATATTTGTAAGTCTTTGTAAGAAGGATTTATGAACATGTATATTTTGGTATATCGTTTACTACCGTTCGGGCTAACATATTTCAGAAGTCATGTTAGTAAGCGTTCGAGGAGCCAGGACACTTTAATTCGTAAATCCACAACTCATCTCGACGGCTTACATAATGAACTCCTCACATGAAGCTCCCTACTATTGTAGTAGTTTGATAAAGTATATAGATATAAGTTTTGATCCGAAAAAGTTACATGTCCGATATTTGTATAAACTTAGGAAAGTTTATAGTACATGAAGATTGTTATTAGGGGTAGTTTTATAAGTTTTGTATGACCATATGTCTTGGTAAAATCTCATGGTTTCCTTTTAGGTGAAGTAGATACAAATTGCTTGTTCCATATATCGCCAATTTCATTGTTTCATGTTTACGCCTTGGTAAGTTGGTTTGGTCATTCGTCATGGCCTAGCCATGACCTTTGGTCCTTGTTCCATGGTCATGAGACACTACCTTGGTTCTAGCCATGGTGGTGGTCTTGGTTATAGGTCATAATACCTTTTATTCCTTTGAAAGTATGACAATAACTTAGTAACTTAAAATATGTAAATAGCTGTTAAGAAAACTGAGAAATATCTCACTCAGAAGGCGTTTTCAAGGCTTGAGCCTCTTTGTTCCTGAATGAAAACATGATTCCGGACAACTTTCGTGTTTTAACTTCTTCATGAATCGGACCAGAAAGGCCTTTTTTTGCGTGTTTTAGGTTCTGTCACAGAAATCACAGAAACATTTAGGCAGTTTTGCCGGAAATCTTTGGTAACTTCAAATCGCCATAACTTTTGACTCGTTTACTCTTTTTAGGTGGTTCAAATTGCTATGGTTTTCTTGTTAAGTCCTCTACTGTAATATGTAATAATCCAATATAAAATTTTTACCATTTTGATCAGGTTATACCAAGATATTCACTAGTTTGCTTGTTTTAGTAACTTGTTTCAATAAGTCATTACAACAACATCTTTTACTCATCATGACTCACCATGGACATAATTACAACACATAATATAGCAAGAATAACATATAAATGAGATGAACATGATAAATAAACAAGAAGCATGTTAGGTTTAGGCTTACAACTTTAGGCTTTCTAATTAAAGAAAGGAGTAACTAGTAAGGAAATGGACTTTGATAGACAAGCTTCAACCCTTTTCACTTCAAGCAACCTTTCTACTCTTAGTATTCTTGAAAGATAGATGATAAAGGTTGAGGTGTATTGAGTAGATTTAAACTCAAGAGAAAAACACCAAGTATGTTAGGGTTTTGGAAGATTTTTGGTAAGAAATAAGCTATCTAGGGTTTCTATACTTGAACTTCACTTGAACCTTGCAACAAATTAGAAGAGATAAGCTAAGTGTGAGATGGTTTAGGTGTGTTGGGATGGCCGGCCATATGGAGAGGGGAGGGAGTATATATAGGTCCATGAGGAGGTTAGAAAACTTAGGATATTTTGCTAAGAAATCCACATGTAAACATCTCAAGACAACTAGCCATGAGATCAAGCCACCAAGGGTGTGACTACCCCCCCCCCCCCATTGGCGGTTCAAATGGGATAAGGGGGGGTGAGGTGGCTTGGCTTGGATGATATCTAGATATTTGATGCATTTTGACTCCGGGAAATGCCAACCGTAAATGATTAGGCCTCAAAACGTAAAACCGGGTGTCGTAAAATTATGAAACTTTAAAGTATTGTTAGAAATGTTCATAAGTCCCATAATAAAATATAAAATGGGTGATAAGTTCCATTTGGGTGGTAAAACCTGTTAAAAGCTGGAAACACGGGTCTAAAACGCGTAATACGTAAAATGTACGAATATTGCGTAAAACTGAGAAAAGTAAAATGTTACTTTTCTAATATACTAAAAATGATTTATAATGTCTAGACTGGGCTCAGTCTGGTGTCGGTTGGTGTTAAATGTCTTTTAGACATCAAACCGGAAGCCTAAAAATCAAGGAATGATTTATAAAATCAAGGAATGATTTTTAGTCAATGGAGGAGGGAAAAAATATGTTGACTTATTTAAATAAGTTGAAAGCTCAAATCGTCTTAGAAATGCGGTGCAGGTAAAGGCTAGGGTTACGGCTGAGTAAAAACGCGTAAAACTGAAAATTCCAGTTTTTCACGGCCGAAGTTTATTTGGGCCATGATTTTTCTCAGTCATGATTTATTCTCAAATAAATCATGAATGTGTTAAACATTTTTCTGATGTGGGGTCACCTGACGGGATCAAATTTCGTTGTGCGTATAATTTCTGATTGCCGTTTTACCCTAAAACGTATAATTCTGTGTAATTCCTTAATAACTTTCACGAAAATGATCTGACGAATGTCAAACATTTAATTTGCCATGGAAATGATTTATCACTCGAGAATATGAAATAAAAATCAACTTTCGGGAAAATTTCAGAAAGAAATGAATAGTAACATGAATAGTAAAATTTTCCGAAAATAGAAATTAACCTGAATTTGCGAATTGTTACAGTCTCCACCCCTTACGGGGAACTTCGTCCCGAAGTTCTGTGTGTGTTATACATTGGAGTGGTGTCGATGAAGAGGTGTAGTTACTTATGAGGATTAGAGTGATGTGGTTCGATTTGTCGTTTCAGTGTATCGAGTAGGATGAGGTTACTTATGAGAAGTTTGTTTCTAAGAAAACATACAGGTGACTGCTCCTAGCATAACATGATCCCTCCTGAATTAGACATAGGTGATCAGGCTATGTATAATTTAGGACCGATAATGTGATGTTTGGTTTAGTCACGTAGTATTCAATTTTGTAAGGCTGATGAGTTTGCTTGTGGTGTAACTAAGGATGATTTGAGCTTTAAAAGTGCATCAAGATCAGAAAGTGAGCTTGTGGAATTAAGGGTTGTGAAGATGATGATGGTGATAAGGTTAAGAAGGTTTGTGTTCTTCATTTTGGTATGTTGAGATTTAGTGGTTTGTGATGAAAGTTGGAAATGAAGGCATGATATTGATTTATAGGGTGGTATCATCGAAGTGATTTTTCTAGGATGGTGGTAGAATATCTTGGAGTAAAAATGATGTGAAACAATAAAGTGATAACAAATTAGCTTGAAGTAAAATTTGTTGAATGGTTTATAAGATAACTGAGTAAGTCTCATAGAATGGTAATAGTCTGCTTAACAATCAAATTGATTTGGAGATAGAAAGTACAATAGATGAGAATTATCACAAAGAGTCGTTTATTGAACAATAAATATTCTTAAGTCATAAAACTCCCATTACTAGGGATGACATACACATAGTACAACAGAGTGCATAAATAAATATGACTGCTAAGTTCTAAACTTCATTGTTCTGCAGTGTTGTTGAGATTCTGATAAGCTCCTTCTCCTCTTATCATATACGCTCACCCTTGGTTGTCTTCAACTTGTTGACCTTGGTTTTGGGGACATCGGTTCCTGTAATGACCACTTTCTCCACACCCGAAGCATATAACTCTTGGTTGTGCGTTGCTACCGGTAGCTACTGTTTTGGCTCTACAATTCTGGGCGAGGTGTCCAGTGTTTTGACAGTGACGACACTTAGCCGGGCAAGGACCAGAGTGATGGAAATTGCACTTAGTACACTGTGGTTGAGCCCCAGAATATCCACCTTTGGTTGGTGCAGCAACATAAGTTGTTGCAACCCCTTGTCTTTTGTTTTGCTGGTTATGATGGTTGTTGTTGTTGTTGTTGTTACTTCCATGGTTACCATCCCATGGTCGCTTGTTGTTGTTGGTTCTATTGTTATTGTTGTTGGAGTTGTTGAAGTTTTGTCTTTGGGTTTCTGCTGTCTGAACCACCTGATCCATGAGGCTGCGAGACATCCGCATAGCCTCATCAAGTGTTTTGGGACTAGACGTAATCATGTTCTCTTGTATGCTTGATGGGAGTCTCCAGATATACTCTTCCAAAAGTTTCTCATTTGTCGAAACCATCGTTGGGCATAGTATCCTCAATTCATGGAATCGGCGGTTGTAACTCAGGATGTCGGTTCCTTTAACCTCATGGTTCCAGAATTCTACTTCTGGATGACAACATGGTTCCTTTAACGGCATTTCACTGTGAGGGTAATACTCTTTCTTCATGTTATCCCCAGAAAGATTATAATCATTTTGGATGTCCATTGGTTGAGACACTAAATTCCACCATGATAATGCTTCATCCAATAGTGGACCGGTGGCATATTGGACTTTCTCATTCTCGGTGCATTTGTTGATCAATACTACTAACTCCGCTTTTTCAAACCAGGGGTTAAAATTTACGGCTCCATTAGTACCTTTGTAATTGGTGGGTTGGCAATTTAAATAACCGTTGAATGTGCAGCTCTTATATACCGGATCAATATTTATTACTGGAGGACCGGATGGGTTTGGTCCTCTGGTATTGATGGTAGTTGCAGCAACTCGAACAGCTTCGGCAGTTCTAGTAGTTTTAGCAGTTCTTGCAGCTTTAGCAGTTCTAGTAGTTTTAGCGGCTGTTGCGGCCTGTGTAGCTATGGCTGCTCGCTCCGTGATAAGTGCTGCATTGATACTGTCCTTTACCAGTTTGCGGATGGCAGCTTGCGTCATCGTTGGTGGTGTCTTCTTCGTTGGCGCCATGATTCTACTATATAAAAGGTATGTCATGAGTAGAGAGTTGTGAAATAAGCATGATTTTTGATGGGGAATGCTAGAATAATTATGGTTGAAGATTTAAAGGCATAACACATGATAGTATAAAACAAAAGTTTTATTCATACAACGTTGGTTGATTTACAAAATCGAAACTTATTACAAGTTTCTTCAAAATTTACTAACTGATACTTTCAGTTTAGTAATTACAACGTTTTTACTATCGTTAGTTATTACATGGATTTACTAACTGAGTCTAATCAGTATAGTAGTACAAAAGATAACTAGTATCATCACACTAGTCTATGGCGGGTTAGAAGGTCCGAGCTGCTCTGATTGATCGGCAACTTCTTGGTTTAGTATGTCATAGAGGTACGAGTCGATGAAGTTTGAGAGGCTATAATTTTCATGTTGACTTTCTTGTTCGATCAATGGTGGTCGAGGTACAATCCATAGTGAGTGATCCAATTCATCACATGTAGGGATATCAAAGGGCAGTGATAATGGTGGTGGTAATGGTTCTAGTACATATTCGTATTCATTATCCTCTTCTTCGTCGATTGAATCTTCGAAAGGTTCTTCTTCGTCATCAGAAGCGAAGGCATTTACGAAGTCGAATCCGAATTCGGGCGAGGGTGGTAAGACTTGGAAGTTATTAGGTAGAGTGGGCACATAATCGGGAGAAGTGGGTACGCACATGATTTCTATAAGAAGAATTACAATGTTAGAACAATTCAATGTTTATGGGAAGTGCTCAAAATGTGAGAAGTGTGTATCGTAAAAATGTCTACAGGAAATGCTCAAAATGGGTATATATGAATATACTAATATGTTTGTGTAACATAACATGCTTACTAAGTCCATAATCGTCTGGAGGATGGAAGACACGGAGAGCGGAAGGCTATAAAATGTTTTTGTTTGTAATTGCGGTTATAGTTTAGGTCTCAATTAGACCCGTTTCTCTATAACCATGGCTCTGGTACCAATCTGTAACACCCCCAATTCATGGATGCAGCGGAATTCGAACTGGGTGTTACTTGACGGCACAATAGTCACAATAATAGAAAACGAACTCTAATTGAGTCGTTTTAAAAGATGTATCATTCAAATTATATAAATATCAGAGATTACAAAATGAGGTCCCAATTGGTTCCATGTTTACAAATCACATTAAGTGAGTTTTTGAATGATAAGTAAATTTATAGCCCTCTTGACCATCCATGTCCTTCCGTGCCATCCTTGATCGTCATGAACCTGAAATACATGCTTGAGAGGTCAACACAAAGGTTGAGTGATATTCATAGAGTTTGTTAAATCGTTTGAACACAATATGTTGGTAGTGTGAGTTATAGGCTCACACCAATGTTTGGAAAACAAAACAGGTAGGCTACGTTATTATACGCCCGGAACAGTTATTATACACTAAGCTTATGACACCATAACATTAACGTGTACCAATATCGATCGGCAGATTTATCCCGGTAGGTACTTTGCTAACATACCTAAATCTCAAATATTAATGCATTTGTTTGAACTTAGTCAATACAAATGGGATTCGTCAATCCCAATAGGCCTATTATTAATATTCGCGCTCACTATTGCTAGTGACTAAATGGTTCATAATAAAGGATCTCGGTTTAGCAAGGTTGGTACTTAGTGATAACAAAACATCGTCGTGAAGCATACATTAGAAAGCATTGTATTCGATTTAGAAATAGCATGTATTCCCCCCAAGGAATTGTAAAACAATTAAGTAATGGAAAGAGGGGCTATGAACTCACCTTAAGTACGATAGCAAGTAATGAAGGTGATGGTTGGATCGTGTAGGTTTCTACGAGCAACCTATAATAGAATGTTTCGACTTAGGATTTGTGTAAAGAACATAACGGAGTGCCTATATATATATCTTGCATTTAGTCCATGATGAGGTATGATGTATATTTGTAAGTCTTTGTAAGAAGGATTTATGAACATGTATATTTTGGTATATCGTTTACTACCGTTCGGGCTAACATATTTCAGAAGTCATGTTAGTAAGCGTTCGAGGAGCCAGGACACTTTAATTCGTAAATCCACAACTCATCTCGACGGCTTACATAATGAACTCCTCACATGAAGCTCCCTACTATTGTAGTAGTTTGATAAAGTATATAGATATAAGTTTTGATCCGAAAAAGTTACATGTCCGATATTTGTATAAACTTAGGAAAGTTTATAGTACATGAAGATTGTTATTAGGGGTAGTTTTATAAGTTTTGTATGACCATATGTCTTGGTAAAATCTCATGGTTTCCTTTTAGGTGAAGTAGATACAAATTGCTTGTTCTATATATCGCCAATTTCATTGTTTCATGTTTACGCCTTGGTAAGTTGGTTTGGTCATTCGTCATGGCCTAGCCATGACCTTTGGTCCTTGTTCCATGGTCATGAGACACTACCTTGGTTCTAGCCATGGTGGTGGTCTTGGTTATAGGTCATAATACCTTTTATTCCTTTGAAAGTATGACAATAACTTAGTAACTTAAAATATGTAAATAGCTGTTAAGAAAACTGAGAAATATCTCACTCAGAAGGCGTTTTCAAGGCTTGAGCCTCTTTATTCCTGAATGAAAACATGATTCCGGACAACTTTCGTGTTTTAACTTTTTCATGAATCGGACCAGAAAGGCCTCTTTTTGCGTGTTTTAGGTTCTGTCACAGAAATCACAGAAACATTTAGGCAGTTTTGCCGGAAATCTTTGGTAACTTCAAATCGCCATAACTTTTGACTCGTTTACTCTTTTTAGGTGGTTCAAATTGCTATGGTTTTCTTGTTAAGTCCTCTACTGTAATATGTAATAATCCAATATAAAATTTTTACCATTTTGATCAGGTTATACCAAGATATTCACTAGTTTGCTTGTTTTAGTAACTTGTTTCAATAAGTCATTACAACAACATCTTTTACTCATCATGACTCACCATGGACATAATTACAACACATAATATAGCAAGAATAACATATAAATGAGATGAAAATGATAAATAAACAAGAAGCATGTTAGGTTTAGGCTTACAACTTTAGGCTTTCTAATTAAAGAAAGGAGTAACTAGTAAGGAAATGGACTTTGATAGACAAGCTTCAACCCTTTTCACTTCAAGCAACCTTTCTACTCTTAGTATTCTTGAAAGATAGATGATAAAGGTTGAGGTGTATTGAGTAGATTTAAACTCAAGAGAAAAACACCAAGTATGTTAGGGTTTTGGAAGATTTTTGGTAAGAAATAAGCTATCTAGGGTTTCTATACTTGAACTTCACTTGAACCTTGCAACAAATTAGAAGAGATAAGCTAAGTGTGAGATGGTTTAGGTGTGTTGGGATGGCCGGCCATATGGAGAGGGGAGGGAGTATATATAGGTCCATGAGGAGGTTAGAAAACTTAGGATATTTTGCTAAGAAATCCACATGTAAACATCTCAAGACAACTAGCCATGAGATCAAGCCACCAAGGGTGTGACTACCCCCCCCCCCATTGGCGGTTCAAATGGGATAAGGGGGGGTGAGGTGGCTTGGCTTGGATGATATCTAGATATTTGATGCATTTTGACTCCGGGAAATGCCAACCGTAAATGATTAGGCCTCAAAACGTAAAACCGGGTGTCGTAAAATTATGAAACTTTAAAGTATTGTTAGAAATGTTCATAAGTCCCATAATAAAATATAAAATGGGTGATAAGTTCCATTTGGGTGGTAAAACCTGTTAAAAGCTGGAAACACGGGTCTAAAACGCGTAATACGTAAAATGTACGAATATTGCGTAAAACTGAGAAAAGTAAAATGTTACTTTTCTAATATACTAAAAATGATTTAAAATGATTTATAATGTCTAGACTGGGCTCAGTCTGGTGTCGGTTGGTGTTAAATGTCTTTTAGACATCAAACCGGAAGCCTAAAAATCAAGGAATGATTTATAAAATCAAGGAATGATTTTTAGTCAATGGAGGAGGGAAAAAATATGTTGACTTATTTAAATAAGTTGAAAGCTCAAATCGTCTTAGAAATGCGGTGCAGGTAAAGGCTAGGGTTACGGCTGAGTAAAAACGCGTAAAACTGAAAATTCCAGTTTTTCACGGCCGAAGTTTATTTGGGCCATGATTTTTCTCAGTCATGATTTATTCTCAAATAAATCATGAATGTGTTAAACATTTTTCTGATGTGGGGTCACCTGACGGGATCAAATTTCGTTGTGCGTATAATTTCTGATTGCCGTTTTACCCTAAAACGTATAATTCTGTGTAATTCCTTAATAACTTTCACGAAAATGATCTGACGAATGTCAAACATTTAATTTGCCATGGAAATGATTTATCACTCGAGAATATGAAATAAAAATCAACTTTCGGGAAAATTTCAGAAAGAAATGAATAGTAACATGAATAGTAAAATTTTCCGAAAATAGAAATTAACCTGAATTTGCGAATTGTTACAGTAGATTCCAGCATGTTCATACATACATCTTGAAGCAAATGAAAGCTCCCCCAAAGATCAATGCACCACAAAGTTCAAAGAAAGATTCTACGCCAAAAAGAAGAATCTGCAAAGTATAAAGACTAAAGATCTTAGAGTATGAAAAGAAACTTCGTGCACGTGAAAGACCAAGTCCAAAGATGTATGAGCATGTTGGAATGGCGGACAACCACCACAGACGCAGGTGTGACGAACGGCAGACTACTTCATAACACAATCACAACATCATCACCAAAGAACAAAGACTTAGAGCAAAGTACATTCATTATACAACATTTTTATTGAAGACGTCAAAAGTATTACATGTCACAAGTCGAAGACAAATATGAAGACGTCCAGCAACCGTGATGACCGACCCTTAGGGGGAGATTGTTGGGAACATACTTTAGTATTTAGTCAAGTCTCGGTCATTACATTTTGTAATAAGTTGCTTAAGTATTATTTATGTTTATGTTTAAGTTAATGGGCTAGTTGTAAAAGCCCAAAAGGCTTAGTAAGCCCACGTTGAGATGATGAAAGGGACTAGGGAATGTTGCCCTAGCTTCCCTCCTATAAATACAATGCTTATGATGCCTTAAACTTTGTTGGTTATTTTGATATTCTAATGAAAATCTTGCTTTTATAATTCTCTCATATCTTATAATCAACCAATCCTTATATCTATCTCATTCTTTACTTGTGTGATATGAATATGGGCACCTAACATTTTCTTCACTTTTATGCTCCAAAAACGTCCAAAATGCTTCCTTTTCCAGATTTCACTCCAAAAGTACCTAAAATGACAAAAGGAACGATTTAGGGCAATATTTGATCAAATAAATTCGAATTCGGGCTTAAATGACCCCCTAAAAACGGTTCATTTTTCGCCTTATCAAATACCCTTACACTTGAGATTTGCTTGTCCTCAATCAAATGCGCTTTTATTCTAATCAAAATACAAGTTAGGGGTCATTTAAGACTAATATAAAAGTAATTACAACAAATAATCGTTCCACTAAAGACCAAAGACAAGCACGGAGGTCATACACTAGCACCTCACAAATAGTGTTTAGATACTCACATCTCTCGGGTGTAATAAAGTATATATCTTAATATGGAAATGGAAAACATCTCTCACTACCTTTCATAACAAAATAGATTACCATAGGCTTGGGAAAGGATCAAACCTCCACCACTTGGCGTAAGCACCTAGGATAAACTATCAAAGAGGTCTTTTAAAGGGTTATAACGTTAGGTGTAGGGATATGGAATACACGGTTTTGTTGGATATAGGCAATATTTACTGGTGGCGAGTTAATCATCTTGGTTAATTACATGTACATTATGGCGTTGCTAAGCCAAGACTAGACTCGGCTTAAGCTAATAAATCAAAAATAACAAAAACATAAAATGAACATAGAATGAAATGGGATGGTAGTCCGTATGTTTTTTCTCTTTTGTTTTTCTATTTTTTTTTTCTTTTCTTTACTTTTCGATTTTTTTTTTTTTTTTTTTTTTTTTTTTTTTTTTTTTTTTGCATACACTTTTACCCTACCTTCCAAAATAATACATCATTAGGAATGTACATTCTCCTTACACTTGGATTTTTACATACTTTACAATAAACTAATCTAATGACTCGAATCAAGATAATCAAAACATTTGGAGTACTTTTAAGATTAACGCACATATGGGGGTAATATAAGATGTTCTTCCCCATTACTCCATAACATAAGTACTTTACCCATGAGTCCCAATCGTCCCAAAACAATATGTACAAGATATGACACGACTTAGCAACCATGTAATCAATTAGATAATTAACTAAGGGTTTAAACATGTGACAATAATGCACTAAAGATGAGTGCATACACGGAAGGCTAAGGCGATTTGGTTGTACATTTGGGTGGGTTGTAACAAATTCTTCCTTTAAGTAAAATGCTTAAAGTTAGAAACGAAAAGATAGACTCGGAGGGGTGTACTAGGGGTTTCGTGTGCTAAAGATGAGTACAACGCTAAGGTTTGGGAAAAATTAATTGACTTTACTAGCCAAGTAATATGACTTAAGTGGTCAAGTAGTTATGATACGGGTTTAACACAAGGGTGATCCTAATGCCTCTTATCATGTAGTAAATCCTACTATACGAATGTAGTCTCACTAGCGGTCTCGGGATGCATCACTAACGCAAGTTCTAGAATCTAAATGCTACTGGTACACTCATAAGCACTAATAATGAATGCTTTTCCTATCAAATCTAAAGGTGAACCTCACATATTTGGGTTGAAAATTTTTCTGAATGGTACAGTTTTGTGCTAGTCATACAACTCCTATCCATGAGACGCTTGCTAAGGCTAAACTTTTACTCCTAAATGTTGTAAAAAATTTTAAATTTGGCGCTAAAATTACACTAACAAGTATTTATCTTAGTTTTATTACAAACCTACCATCAAACAAACAAACTGAAGTGCAAGTGTATCCTATAAGGTATCACCATTTACCCTCCCCATACACTTAGGATGAACATTGTCCCAAATGTTCAATTAAAGAATGTAAAAGTGAAATAGGTAAAAGAATGAAAGCAAATACTCCCCTGATTCGTTCGGTGTGGATAGTGAGGTAACAAGGTTAGATCTTCCTTATAGGATACCCTTCCAGAAAAATAAATCATCTTCTTGTCATATATAACCTGTTAAACCTGAGAAAACAAACAAGGCAACCTCGTGTAAAATTGGCGGCAATCTATATATACTAACAAATCGTAGAAAACTATGAAAGATATAATGCTTGTGGAATGAATGTTTGCAGATTTCCTGGAGTTTATAAAACTAAAGAATTAACAAAAACTTTAAGACTCCGTTAGAAAAACAAAACTCGCAAAATTTCTAGAATTTTACACATGACGCTGTCAGGAATTAATTCCTGACGCCGTCAGAAGTGTCCTGCAGAAATTTTTTATGTTAAGTTTCCGGAAAATTTCTGGAAAAACTTATGTTCTACTTCCTGGAAAATCCTGCAAAACATCATTATGACTTGATACAAGCATTTGACTCTAACAAATACTAATACACATGTCCATTTATTATTGTAGAGAATCATGATCAATTTCGTTCTTAGAAACAAATTTGGGGTTTCCCCTTACACTTATCTTTTGCAAAATACCTTTGTATGAAGTTAAGATGAAGTTAAACAACAAAATAAAGCATTTTCACAATTTTAGTTTGAAACATGATCTACCAACAATAAAAATAAAGCATGCATACGGAAGCAAATAACAATCAAACAAAATAAAAATCACACAAAACATGGGTTGCCTCCCAAGAAGCGCTTTTCTTTATTTACGAGTCTTGTAGCTAGACTCAAGGTCATGGGCTATTACGTGACCTCATCATTGGTCTCATTCTCTAGGTCATCTCCAATCTCGGGATCGCTTTCATAGTGCATGTATTTTGGGTCTTCAAACTCAAAAACATCTTCCCGATACTTAGCTCCAAGTTTACTAACATCCTTAAAGAATCCACATGATAAATCAGAAGTGTTTTTACATCCTCTCCGAACATCTTCATCACATAAGACAAGTTGAGAACCTAGCTTATCAAGCCCGTCACAATCAATTCCCTTGAGGTCTTTCCTCTTGTACGGCGTTTGGTATGACACTCTCCTAATTCCATCAGTGAAGGTCATGATTCCGTTCCGGTCGTCAACCAATAAGTTAGTGATTTCACAAAAGGGCGCTCTGAAAACAACTTATGACAACCTTGGGTCGACATAATCCTCAATGTTGTCCACGATCATAAAGTCCATTGTGAATGCCATATTTCCTATGAATAGTTGGATTTCATTATCTCTTCCAACAATATTTTCTCCTTTATAAATCATTCCCCATCTGCAAATATTGTTATAATGGAACAGGGACATAAAATTCTTAGGTAGGAACACGTTAATGTAGACATTATCAAAATACTTGTGACCAATCATACAAGGGATTTTCAGGTTATTCGGATCACGCAGCTTTATCCTCTCTGATTTCCCATCCTGTGATCCATATATATTCCCATCTAGTGACGGACGGTATTCATACACCTCCTCATTACCCTTCCGAAAAATCACCTTCCTGACGTCATTGGTGAATAATGCACTACCATCCTTCTCATCCAGGATCACTCCCGATTCATTGACAAATGGTTTCCCGAACGATGTTGGTTAATGTTAGATTAGTGACAGAGTCTATGTCATCAACCACGGTGAGATCAATGTTATAGACGAATCCTCCAATCATAACTGATAACTTTTTTATTATCCCGTCGTTATCGATTCTTTCACATGAGATACGTTCAGGGAAGGCTTTGTTGTACAGGGATAGGGGGATTACGTTGATAGGGAGGTTAGGATATATGTGAGTATCGGTTATGAGCTACTTCCTAGTAGTGCAGGAAATCTTAAAAACTTCATAGACACTTCCCTTAACCCTATCACTACTCCCTATAGTAATATCCACCATATTTTCCTCGAGTTCCTCTATAATAGATTCACCCAAAGTTGCTGGATTCTTCGTGTGCCCTTTTGATTTCCCATTCGACTCATCCCCTTCGCCCGACTTTTGGGTGACGGAGTCCTTGAATGAGTTAGTAAGGCTCTTGGCCAATTCGTGGTCTATCTCATCCTTAACTTCATGACCCCTATTCCCAGTTGGTTGTTGGCTCCGGTCAGGCGTAGGAGCAGATATTGTGGTGATGGTGTTTACAAAATGGATTGGTCTTAGGGGGTTAACATGGTCCCTAACGACCTTTACCTTTGGTGACAGATGTTTAAAGAGTTTACTAGGACTTTTTATATTCACAGGAGATGTTGGCTGATTCATGAAGGTGACAGATTTGACCTCTTCAGCCTGAGTCGGTTTACTAATAGCGTGCTCTGTAATAGCGTTTAACAGATTACAAATCTTGTCATTCATATCGGCTTGCTGTTGTCAAAATCGGGTCTCGAGCGTGGAAAGCTTTAATTCTTAAGAGAGAATGAACTTTCGCAAGGCATCTTCATAGCTTTGCCTAGGAGTGTTCTGTAATGGAAAATGCTCGGACCATTCGAGTGGAGGGGAATCATTGAAGGATACGCTCCGAGTTTGGTATCCTTTGAAATTTGGTTTATCCTTCCATGCATTATAGGGCTCGTCAAAGTTTCGGGGACCTTGATTAGTGGCGAGCTCTCTATCCTTTCTATCAACACGTGACGATGTGAATTCCTTAAAAGCATGTTTTGAAAGTTCCATGCAGTTATGATTTTCATGAGGGCCATTACACAATCTACACGAAGAAGTGATTTTGTTCACTTGGCTTGAAGGCTTAGGAGCTTCGTAAGATTTCATGAGAAACTTGAATTGGTCCTCAAGTTCCAAGATCCTACGGTCGGGAGTGCTAGAATTGTTCGAAGGCAAAGATATTGCCTTGACCGTTTTGTTCAAATAACGGGGATCATTCCAACTTTCATTGTCATAGAGAGCAAGATCTTCTATGAGTTCCCATGATTCTTCCGCACTTAGATCACGTAGCTTGCCACCGGCCGGTTGGTAAATGGTTCGCCTAGTGGAGAGATCGATATGGTCATAGAAGATTTGAACTTGGAGCCAAAGATCTATGCCATGATGAGGGAATTTTTGGAGTAAGTCCTTGAAACGAGTCCATGCTTCATATAGAGTTTCACTTTGACGTTGTTGGAACATCAAGATATCATTTCTAAGCTTGGTAGTTCTCCTCGGTGGGAAAAATTGAGCAAGGAAACGAGTGGTGAGATCATCCCATGAGGTAATGGATCCCGCGGGTAAATGTTCAAGCCATTGACTAGCTTGATCACGTAGAGAGAATTGGAATAGGCGTAATCAGGTCGACTCTCTAGTTGTAACATTAAGGTCTATAGAATCTATGATTTTAAGTAAATCCTTGAGATGTTGATTAGGATCTTCGGAACGAAGTCCATGGAATGCACATCCTCTTTGCACCAACCGGATGGTGTCGGATCACAAGGGGGACACATTGGCTCCATGAGTGAGCTCAATAGTGTTTCGATAGCCTTGGTGGCTAGGACGGGAATACTCTCCTAAGGTTCGGGGCCTAAGAGGTTGGTTTGCTAGTGGTGGGTTTTGTGGGTGGTTTTATTGTGGTGGGTTGATGGGTTCAAAGATGTTACCACCTTCCATGATGTCGGATGGTAAAGGTTACGAACAAAGACACGAAGAAATAAGATAGACTAAAGAGAACCTAAAAATAAAAATAAAATCTTACTAGAAAGGAATCTAGCAAGTAGACCTAATAAAAAGAAATCCTAACCTAGACAATAACTATTCCCCGGCAGCGGCGCCAAAAACTTGATAAGTGGGAATTGCACCAGGCTTTACCTGATCGTTGTAGTATAGTATAGTGACAAGTACCGGGGGATTGATCGTTCAACTCAGGAATAGTGTCGCTAGGATTAGAAAGCCTAAAAACTAGGTCTAGAGGTGAGAGATGATTCTTTGTGTATTTTTATATTTTATAAAAGCAAATAAAATCTCGGGTTTTCGGAAGAGTGGGCGGAATTAGTTGCTAGCCAACTAACCCAATTAACTAAGAAGCAATCAAAATAAAATAACAGAAATGAAAATAAATCTAATTATTAATGTGGTGTAAACAATGATTGGGAAATTTGTGTTTACTTAGGTTTCATTAATCCCTAGATATCTTTTACAGGTTGATAGCTTGTTACAATTGCATGGATGACAGGTCGTATTCCTTAATACTAGTCGTAGGGCCGTGTACAATATTCCCTAACTCTATAGGATCCTACTTCATCCTATGTCGAGCCGTTAGAAGCTCCTAAAATGGGATCATTAGAATTCTCCTACGCATTAAATACAACCAAAAATCATAGCACACCTCTGATCATGTTTCTTAAGACGTTCAAGCATGTTACCAATGGAAGTCTGCCAGTTTTCTTAAGCCTAACATCAAATACAATCATCCGTAACAACTATAAACAAACAATCAACCCATAATTAACATCTAGGTTTCACTACATCTAAGAAAATACAGAAGAGATCTAGCCAAGCATGTTAAACTGAAGACAAGTGTAAGATATATTCAAGCAACACATAGACATATTGATTGAATTGAAGGAGTGCTTATCTCAATTGAACATAAGAGGTTTCAAAGGGTAAAAACCCTTGAAAAAGCTGTGAAAATCGGACTAGGGTTTTTCTCCAAAGTTGCACCCTAAAAGTTACACTCTAATGAATATAAATTGGAAAACTATATATAGATTTTACAGGGTGACAGCGTCAAGAAGGAAATTCTGACGTCGTCAACTTGCCGCCTATAATGAAATCGGATTGCCTAGATCCACTTTTGACGCCGTCATGTGTAAAGTTGCTCTGGGCCGTCACTAACATTTGGACCATGACGGCCTTGGGTGACGCCGTCATGTCCCTAGTACAAAACTTTCTGGATTGTCATGTGCACCATCCTCTTCCACCTCTTGTATTACTCTTGACGCCGTCATTAAGAAGCAAGTGACACCGTCAGGTACTGTTCCCAGCAAGGAAAATTAAGACTTTGCCGTTTTCTTCACTTTTATGCTCCAAAAACGTCCAAAATGCTTCCTTTTCCAGATTTCACTCCAAAAGTACCTAAAATGACAAAAGGAACGATTTAGTGCAATATTTGATCAAATAAATTCGAATTCGGGCTTAAATGACCCCCTAAAAAAGGTTCATTTTTCGCCTCATCAAAAAGCGGTACACTTTTCGCCTCATCAGTTGTAACTAGGGATGAGCACGGGTACCGTAAAAATGGTACGGTACCAGAACCGTACCGGTACCAACCCGTACCGGTACCGGTTCTCTTTACTCGGTACGGTACCGGTACTACAAAACTAGCTCAAAAAAAATCTGGTACCAATCAAATTCGGTACGGTACCAAAGCGGGAAATCCCGATTTCGGTACCGAAGTACAAAAGTTTTTTTTCCTAATCAATTTCATGATCTAAAAACCAATGCAACCTTAAAATTCTTAAAATGAAAACACAAATGATGACGTAGTCGTATGTTTTGCTTCGACATCATGCCTAAAGAGAATTTGCGTCGTCATATTATAAGGTACAATTTTGATCAAATATGGTTACAGTAGGCTAAGTCAGTGGTCATTTTATAACTTTATATATCTTTTGAAACATTCATCAGCTCTTTTATTGAACAAAGTAAAACATTCACAATATATCTTTGAAGAACCATGAGATATAATAAACTTGAAAAGAGCACAAAATTAACTTAAGTAATACCAATTGAGGCAACTAAACAATTCGAAGCAAACAAGAAAACATCAACTTTGTGCTAGTGCATACTTTACAACTTAACTTTTGCTATACTAAAAAGGTACCCATCCCGTTTAGTACCGGTTTACCCGAACCCGGTACCGGAACCGGTACCGGTACCGGTATACCCCTCGGTTCTGGGAGCAGGATTACATATTTTGGTCGGGAAAAAATCCGGTACCATGAAAACGGTGCCGGGTCGGTACCAAAATGGTACCGTGCTCATCTGTGGAAAACTAGAAGGGGGGGTTGAATAGTTTTACGTCTTTTTAATTTGTTACAAAAGATTGTTTGAGTGTTTTCTTTATTTTCAAAAATTTAGATTCAATAATATGTGATTTCAAGTCTTGCACAATATGAACAACAATAAATATGTACGATATAGCAATAATAATGTAAGTAAAGAAATAAATGAGAGATGGAAAGATCGAACCGCGAGACAAGAGATTTATAGTGGTTCGGCTACAAGGACACCTTCCTTGCCCTACTCCACTCCCCGAGCACCTAACTCGAGAGTTTTCTTCACTATGTCAACAAGCTCCCTTATGGCGGAGAAAACCTTACACACCAATGTACACACCACAACTTCGTCACAACTTAATCACAACTTCTACACAACCTCTTCACACCAATCTACTTCACAACTTTCTACTTCACACCTATCTTCTTCACACCAATTCTTCTTCACAACTTTCTACTTCACACCTATCTACTTCACTACAATCTTCTTCACTACAATCTACTTTCTAACTCTTCTCCTTCACAACAAACTACTAACCAATCACACTATCTAAAATCTTAACTAAACTATCTACTAACAAATATTCACAACTAATTTCACAAAGAGATAGATACTATTGATGATGCTTTAACAACTTGGGTGTAGAGGTCACAACAAGTTGTAATACTTCTTGTCTAGGAGGATAGAAGTATTCTTCTCTTGCACTTGAGAGGATGATGTTTGGATCACTTTGAAACAAATATTTATGTATGTATGATCAAAGGATTAAGAGAATAGAAATGGAGATCTAGAACAGAAAGTTTAGGAGTGCAAAAGGTGAGAAAAATCTGTGGAATGAACTAGTATTTATAGGGAGCAAAAAATACTGTTCTGGAGCATGGCCGACCCCCTTAATTAGGGGCGGTCCCCTTAGTAATTAAAGGGGCCGCCTAGTATAATTAAGGGGCCGCCCTCCTGAACGTTGGAGTTTTTTGACCTTTTGTGGGGAAGGTTTTTCTGGATAGAATTTACCATTTTTGGTTGGAAATTTGAAATCATATATTTATAGTGATTTAAACATATTCTTTTAATTCCAAAAATGCTTTATGAAAGATATTAAGTGTTTATGACATTTTATAAGAGTTCTAGTGATTAGAAAAGATTTTCCTTTGATCATAGATTACAATAAACACTTTGTTTATTCATACCTTAAGTGATTTGGATGTAAAGAGAATATTAATCACTAAATACTTGTTTATGTCATAAATTTTAGATCAATGGGTTTATGTTTTGTAATTATCAAAACATAGAGATATTGATAATATGTTAATAATGTTTTTAGGCATTATTTATGTCAACATCATCCCTAGTTGTAACAAATTCTTCCTTTAAGTAAGATGCTTAAAGTTAGAAACGAAAAGATAGGTTCGGAGGGGTGTACTAGGGGTTTCGTGCACTAAAAATGAGTACAAGGCTAAGGTGTGGGAAAATTAATTGACTTTACTAGTCAAGTAATATGACTTAAATAGTCAAGTAATTAGGATACGGCTTTAACACAAGGGTGATCCTAATGCCTATTATCATGTAGTAAATCCTACTACACGAATGTAAGTTCTAGAATCTAAATGCTACCGGTACACTTATAAGCACTATTAATGAATGCTTTTCCTATCAAAACTAAAGGCAAACCTCACATATTTGGGTGGAAAATTTTTCTGAATGGTACGGCTTTGTGCTAGTCATACAACTCCTATCCATGAGACGCTTGTTAAGGCTAAAGTTTCACTCCTAAATGTTGTAAACAAATTTTAAATTTGGCGCTAAAATTACACTAACAAGTATTTCTCTTAGTTTTATTACACACCTACCATCGAACAAACAAACTCAAGTGCAATTGTATCCTATAAGGTATCATCATTTACCCTCCCCTTACACTTAGGATGAACATTGTCCCCAATGTTCAATTAAAGGATGTAAAAGTAAAAACAGGTAAAAGAATGAAAACAAATACTCCCCTGATTCGTTCGGTGTGGATAGTGTGTCAACAAGGTTAGATCTTCCTCCAAGAAAATGAACGTTCAATGCTTCCCTTCCAGAAATATAAATCATCTTCTTGTCATATATAACCTGTTAAACCTGAGAAAACAAACAAGGCAACCTCGCGTAAAATCAGCGGAAATCTATATATACTAACAAGTCCTAAAAAAATTAAGATATAATGCTTGTGGAATGAATGTTTGCAGATTTTATGGAGTTTATAAAACTAAAGAATTAACAAAAACATTAAGACTCCGTTAGAAAAACAAAACTTGCAAAATTTCCAGAATTTTACACGTGACTCCGTCAGGAGTTAAGCCCTGACGCTGTCAGAAGTGACCTGCAGAAATCTTTATGTTAAGTTTCCGGAAATTTCTAGAAAAACTTATGTCCTATTTCCTGGAAAATCCTGCAAAACATCATTATGACTCGATACAAGCATTTGACTCTAACAAATACTAATACACATGTTAATTTAATATTGTGGCGAATCATGATCAATTTCGTTCTTAGAAACAAATTTTGGGTTTCCCCTTACACTTAGCTTTTGGAAAATACCTTCATATGAAGTTAACACGAAGTTAAACAACAAAATAAAGCATTTTCACAATTTTAGTTTGAAACATGATCTACCAACAATAAAAATAAAGCATGCATACGGAAACAAATAACAATCAAACAATTAAAAATCAAACTAAGAAAAACACACAAAACATGGGTTGCCTCCCAAGAAGCGCTTTTCTTTATTTACGAGTCTTGTAGCTAGACTCAAGGTCATGGGCTATCCGATACGTATGAGCTCCTTGTTGAGGACATCCTTGGGATCAAAATTGGGTTTCAACTTCCTATCGGTTTTCTTGGTACGGTATGACCTCTGAAACTTTTCTCCATCCGGATCATATAAAATCATCTTCATATGCCATGACCCGTCACCTTCCTTAGGTGGCTTGTTCCAATTCCATTTACACTTATCCCCTTCCCTTTTCCATTTGTTCATCTCTAGGTTAATAGGCATTACACTTAAGAACTCAATCATTTTCCTAAAGACTTGGGGATCCTCAAAAGGGTCTAGTTCCTCATCTCTAGCTATGAGTTGTTCCATCGAATGTGTTTTATCGATGAAATATTTTTCTAGGTAGAATGGGCGTTGAGGTCCTATAAAGTTTCTTTTTATCCAAGGCCCATATCTAGATGGTCTCCTATTCATCTCTACCCAATGTGGTGTCGGTTCATCCTCACAATCGTAGCTATGCTTCTTAACATTATAAGCCGACCAAGTCTCACCCTCTCCTACCGCTATCTTAGACTCCTTACAATCTATCATAGCACTAGCGGTTGCTAAAAATCCTCTTCCTACTAACAATGGGCATGTAGTATCACTAACTATATCTAGGACGTGAAAATCCGCCAAAATAGTTAATTTTCCTACGTGAATAACTACATCCTTGATAATTCCGACCGGATGGGCAATACTTCCATACGCTAGACCAATTAGTACTTTTGTCTCCTCTAACTTCCCTAGCTTAAGAGTGGTGCAAAGGGATAAGGGCATCAAGTTGAGGCTTGATCCTAAGTCGGCTAGTGTGTCAAAAGCTTTGGATTTTCCTATCTTACAAGGCAAAACAAATATACCTGGATCATCAAGCTTCTTAGGCAACTTGTATTGAACGAAGGCGGTCCCATTTTTACCCAATTTAAGCTTCTCATATTTTTCTAGGAGGGCACTATAGTAGGGAGAATGGGCTAAGACATCAATGATGGGGCGTTCAAGGTGGAGCTCCTTGAATTCATCGTCAAGGTCTTGTGTAGGAGGTGTTTCAACTATGTTATTAACCGGTTTGATATCAGATGTCTTATTCAATTGGTCCTTTTGAAGAATTTGGGTTTGCTTGAAACAAGTGCTCATTGCTTTGACCGAATAGTATTGTGGACAAGAAGTAGGTGACGAAACCGATGATATGGTATTAACGTTTAGTTTCGGGTTCTTGACCGTGTCGCTTGGGAGTGCTCCCATTTCTCGGTCATTGAGAACTTTCAACAATGCGTCGATTTTAGTGGTCATCTCGCTTTGCTTTTGTTTGAAATCGGCTTCAAACTTAGATATGCAAGCTTCTTGAGATGCCATAAACTTGGAGATCAATCCTTCAAGATTATTGGTACCACCATAGTTATTGGAAGGATTGTTGTTGAAAGTATGGTTAGAGGGTGGGACGTTTGGTTGGTAACGATTAGGTGGATTGGAAGAATTGTTTTGGGGCATGTTTTGGTTTTGTTTCCACCTAAGGTTCGGGTGATTTTTCCAAGAAGGGTTGTAGGAATCATCGTAAGGGTTTGGCTTGGGTTTGAAAGTGTACCACTTGTCACCCACTTCGTCGGTAACCGAGGATGCGTAATCCGAAAAGGCTTGTCCAGGGAGTTCCACGCAATCAAGAGTGTCATGGGGACCACTACATAATTCGCATGAAGAAGTGATTTTGTTCACTAGGCTTGAAGGCTTAGGAGCTTCGTAAGATTTCATGAGAAACTTGACTTGGTTCCCAAGTTCCATGATCCTACGGTCGGGAGTGCTAGAATTGTTCGAAGGCAAAGATATTGCCTTGACCGTTTTGTTCAAATCACGGGGATCATTCCAACTTTCGTTGTCATAGAGAGCAAGATTTTCTATGAGTTCCCATGATTCTTCCGCACTTAGATCATGTAGCTTGCCACCGGCCGATTGGTCAATGGTTCGCCTTGTGGAGAGATCGATATTGTCATAGAAGATTTGGACTTTGACCCAAAGATCTATGCCATGATGAGGGCCTTTTTTGAGTAAGTCCTTGAAACGAGTCCATGCTTCATATAGAGTTTCACCTTGACGTTGTTGGAACATCAAGATATCATTTCTAAGCTTGGTAGTTCTCTCCGGTGGGAAAATTTGAGCAAGGAAACTAGTGGTGAGATCATCCCATGAGGTGATGGATCCCGCGGGTAAACGTTCAAGCCATTGACTTGCTTGATCACGTAGAGAGAATTGGAATAGGCGTAATCGGCTCGACTCTCTAGTTGTAATCAGGTCGACTCTCTAGTTGGAATAGTGTCGCTAGGATTAGAAAACCTACTAAACTAGGTCTAGAGGTGAGGTATGATTCTTTTTGTATTTTTATATTTTTATGAAAGCAAGTAAAATCTCGGGTTTTGAAGGAGTAGGCTGAATTAGTTGCTAGCCAACTAACCCAATTTATCTAAGGATGCAATCAAAATAAAATAAAAAAAATGAAAATAAAGCTATCAAACTAATGGGGTGGAACAATAATGAGGAAAGTTGTGTTTACTTAGATTTCATTACTCCCTAGATATCTTTTACAGGTTGATAGCTTGTTACAATTGCATGGATGACGGGTCATATTCCTTAATACTAGTCGTAGGGTCGTGTACAATATTCCCTAACTCTATAGGATCCTACTTCACTCCTATGTCGAGCCATTAGAAGCTCCTAACATGGGATCATTAGAATTCTCCTACGCATTAAATACAACAAAAAATCGTAGTACACCTCCGATCATGTTTCTTAATACGTTCAAGCAAGTTACCAATGGAATTCTGCTAGTTTTCTTAAGCCTAACATCGAATACAATCATCTGTAACAATTATAAACAAACAATCAACCCATAATCAACATCTAGGTTTCACTACATCTGAGCAAACACAAGAAAAGTCTAGCCTAGCATGTTAAATAGAAGAAAAGCGTAAGATATAATCACACAACACATAGACATATTGAATGATTTCAAAGAATACTTATCTTCAATTGAACATGGAAGAATCAAGGGGTTTGAACCCTTGAAAAAGTGATAAAATTCGGACTAGGGTTTTTTCCCTCAAGCTTGCACACTAATGAATGAAATTTTGAAAACTATATATAGATATTACATCGTGACGGCGTCATGTGTTAGGTTGTGACGCCGTCAACTCACCGCCTTCATAAAATCATATTGCCTAGATCTGTTGGTGACACCGTCATGTGTAGAAATGCTCAGGGCTGTCACGTGTAGTTGGACCCTGACGGCCTTGGTGACGCCGTCAGGTCCTAGGCTTGAAAACTCTCTGGATCGTCACGTGTATTGTCCACTTCCACCTCTTTTGTAACTCTTGACGCCATCATGTACAAAGGCTTGACGCCGTCAGGTACTGTTCCTAGCAAGAAAATTTGATACTTTGCCGTTTTCTTCACTTTTATGCTCCAAAAATGTCCAAAATGATTCCTTTTCTAGATTTCTCTCCAAAAGTACCTAAAATGACAAAAGGAACGATTTAGGGCAATATTTGATCAAATAATCTCGAATTCGGGCTTAAATGACCCCTTAAAAGCGGTACACTTTTCGCCTCATCAATGTACGTGCTCTTAATTAAAAGTTATCTGCTGCTTTGTGTTCATAGGGGCAAAATGGACTTGCTGCTAAAGCAGACCAGACTTCAGTTAGTGGCATGGTGTTCAGTAGAGGAATTTCATGGTAATTTTTGCATCATTCTTAACACCTTGAAAACTGTATTCTTGATTCATGTTCTGATTATTTGATGTATGTTTAACAGCTCTGATGTGCAAATTAGGAGAAGATTTTCTACAAGTTCAGGGACTTTTCAAGTGTATCTTTAGATCTATTGGATGTGCAACTTAGACGATTATACTTGTAATATTTCTTAATGCATGTGTAATGATTTGGTGCTCTAATTCTAGTATCGAATGAACCTTTTGGTTATTTTGTGTTAATATTCATGTGTCAGTGACTGTAATTTTTTGGAGATTGAGTTGGAGCTTCGTAGTGCCTCTCATATGTTTTTTATTGGGTAAACATGGTTTCCGACCTTATAAGTACACTACATTCAATTTTTATAATTTAGACATCCCTGGTTGGATCAACTAATATAAGTTTTAGTAGTACACTACATTCAAGTTATAGTAGTACACAACATTCAATTTTTATAATTTAGACAGCCCTGTTGGATCAGCTAATAATGACAGGAGTTTACTTGGATTACGTGACTCTGAGGTAATTTTTAGTTTATTTACTATCTTTTTTGCTCTTGATTCTTTATTACTGTTACCTTTATTTTTTGTTGGTTTTGTTACTGATAATGATGGCCACTTGTGCAGATTGGAGTACTTATTCAAGATAAAGAACTTGTTGGCTCTTATATGGGAGGTAAGGCAACCCATGGAAGTCTGGAAAGTTTGCCTTGAGTCTGCGTCTTTCACTATGGTCTGAGCACCTGGGGCTTCATAGTAGTGAGGTTGCTTATAAGTTTTTGTTTATATATGATATTAGTTCATAGTGTAGTAAAATTATCTTATGCACATACCCTTTTTTTCTAGATTAACAAACTGCAAAGGTAACAATCAAAATTATCGATTGACGTCCTTGCCAATTTTTTTAATACATCTCTGACTCTAATATTATGCATACACTTTACAATTGACAGACAAATACCATGGTCTACCGAGATATTTTCTCCTGCATCCCTAATGATCTTATACATTCCCGGTACAATTTTTCATTCCCCCTCCGAGTAGGTCACAATGTCAACCCATTTACTTATAAATGGATCAATTTGTGCCATGTCTGATATTTAACGGTTCAAGGTGACAATGTCAATCCATTTACTAATAATAGCATCTTTATGACTTGAAGGACTTGGTTGATTGACGGTTGTGTGGATCTTGCATTTGGTACAATGGCAGAGAGCCAGTTCAACAATGTATCTCTTGTAGGACGCGGGGGCAGTGTGAGTTATCTCATTACATCAACCTTTCCTATTTATTATTGCAGTTTAGTTTCCAACTATTTGTTGCATTACATGTTTTAATGACTATTTGATATCTTATCTTATCTTGCCTCAATTTGTTAATTTTGTGCCAAAATTTAACAGTCTTCACTAACTGTTAACTACTTCATATTGTTAAAATGTGTAAATTGAGTTCTTTCTCATGTGCGTTATGTTACTAGCATGCTCTTCCTAATTCAAGATTTATATAAGGCACTAATACACCAATTTTTTTTTTTGTAAATGCAGGTTACAAAGTTTTGTGCAGTGTTGCGCTACTGTAGTAAAAGGAGATTCATTTTCCAATTTTCCTTTGTATTCTAAAACGACTACAACATATTTTGTACATTTGAGATTGGGATTATTTTAGAGATTGAGAAATGCAATTTGTATTTGTACATTTGAGATTGCAGCTTGTATTTCTGCCAGATTGTTGCCTTTTTTGTTTTAATTATTTGAGAAATGCAGTTTTATTTGTACATTTGAGATTGCAGCTTGTATTTCTGCCAGTTCTTTGCACCCTTTGTGTTGGAAAATTTAGTGCACTTGTGGGATTTGTTCACACCTGGTAATGGGCTTGGAGGTACGGAGTGTACACCCATCAGGTCCCTGAACACCCTGACTCTAATAGTGGTTATGTAGGATTCTGCTGCTAGTATTGGTTTCCACTGATAGTGGATCCTGCTGCTATCGTCAGGATCCTGCTGATAGCAATTCTGCTGCTAGTAGTATGACTCTGCTGCTGAGCAGACAATCTGCTGCTAGTGATAAGTGAATTCTGCTGAAGGTTATGTAACTGATTTGACCTATTCGAATGGCAGTTACATCTACACTTATGACCTCGTTTAAATGGTCAAGTAACCACTATTTTAGGCTATAATGGGGATAATTATGTGGAGATTAATGGGCCGATTAATTCTCATAATTCCATTTGATTAGCCATGAGTATCTTCCTATAAATAGGAAATCATATTATGCATGAAGGGACACACAGAAAACACACAACACTTAAACACGAAGGGTTATTGATTTGTGCCTAAATCACTAACAACATTTGGTCTTATCCCAAGTAGATATTCGTGATACCCAGGCATTAGGGTCGAATAGTTTACTTTGGAAAGTGGTAACACGATTCCAAGTGATATCCGGTAACCTTAATTGGTACGTAGCTAGGTCTTTAATTATCTCTACCCTGATCTGGGCGAATAACCACCAACAATCAAAGTAAACTATTTTGTGATAATCAATGGCTGCTGCTATGAGGCATATGGCTGCTAACTTTTCCAAATTGGATAAGTTTGAAGGTGTTAATTTCAGAAGATGGCAAAAGAAGATGCACTTCTTGCTTTCAAGCATGAATGTGGTGTATGTTCTTAGTACTGCCATTCCTGAGGATCATGGGGATGATGCTACTGTGGAACAGATAAGGAAAAGAAGCAAATGGGAGAATGATGACTATGTATGCAGAGGTTTGATTCTCAATGGTATGTCTGATTCTCTCTTTGACATTTATCAGAACGTTGAATCTTCCAAAGAACTTTGGGATTCCTTGGATGCCAAATATATGGCTGAGGATGCTTCAAGTAAGAAGTTTCTTGTAAGTAATTTCACAAATTACAAAATGACTGATTCAAGACCAGTCATGGAACAATACAATGAACTTCTTGGAATACTTGGAAGGTTTACACAACATAAAATGAACATGGATGAGGCTATTTCAGTCTCGTGTATCATTAACAAACTTCCTCCTTCTTGGAAAGATTTCAAGCATGCCTTGAAACATAAGAAGGAAGAACTGACACTTGTTCAGTTGGGTAGTCATTTGCGTATTGAGGATTCCCTCAGGGCGCAGGATAATGACAAGCCAAAGAGTAGCAATGCTACTGGTGCACATGTTGTCAATATGGTGGAACATAACAATTCCACCAGGTACAATGACAACAAAGGCAAACGTAAACATTATGATAACACAAGGGCTGATCCTAACAAGAAGGCAACACCTACTTGTTGGAAATGTGGCAAATCTGGTCACATTAAAAGGGATTGCAAAGGTGTTAAGGTTGGTGGTAAAACCAATGGTTCAGGCACTAGTGGTTCAGGGAGTGGTGGTTCAGCCAACTCACTGAAAGGTCAGAATATGTTTAATGAATCTCTTCAGGTTTATTATATTACATATGTATCTGAATCTAACTATGTGCAGGATGATGATGTTGCATGGTGGGTTGACTCTGGAGCAACTGTTCATGTGTGCAAAGATAGAAGATGGTTCAAGACTTATGAGTCACTGAATGATGGTTCTATTCTTCACATGGGAAATGAGTCAACAGCTTTGGTGCATGGTTGTGGTTGTGTAGATCTTAATTTTAGTTCTGGAAAGATTGTAACTTTGTTTAATGTTATTCATGTTCCTGATATAAGGAAGAACTTGGTTTCAAGTAGTGTTTTGAATAATCATGGATATAAACAAGTTATTGAATCTAATAAATTTATTTTGTCTAAACATGGTGTGTTTATTGGTTTTGGATATTTGTGTAATCAAATGTTCAGGCTTAATGTTGTCACTGACATTGTTAATTCAGCCTTTTTATCAACCTCTAAACTGAATGACTCTACCCTGTGGCATGCTAGACTTGGCCATGTACATTATAAAAGGATGCAAGATATGTCTAAGGATGGGTTAATCCCAGCATTTGACATGGACACTGAAAAGTGTAAAACTTGCATGTTGACCAAAATTACTAAGAAACCCTTTCAGGGTGTAAAACGTGAGACTGAGCTCTTGGAGCTAATACACAGTGACCTGTGTGATTTGCATGCCACTCCCTCTTTGGGGAACAAGAAGTACTTTGTGACATTTATTGATGATGCTTCTAGGTTTTGTTATGTCTATCTATTACATACCAAGGATGAAGCATTAGATAAATTCAAGGTATTTAAAACAGAAGTTGAGTTGCAACTTGGGTCCCTGATCAAAAGATTCAGGACTGATAGGGGAGGTGAGTACATGGATACTCAGTACTTTCAGTCTGTTGGTATAATCCATGAAACTACTGCTCCCTATACTCCTCAACAAAATGGTATCTCTGAAAGAAAGAACAGGGTACTGAAGGAGATGGTTAATTCCATGTTGTCCTATTCAGGACTGAGTCAAGGGTTCTGGGGTGAAGCTATGTTAACAGCTTGCTATTTATTAAATAGGGTTCCCAATAAAAGGAACAAAGTCACCCCTTATGAACTATGGAATAAAAAGAAACCCAACCTGAATTATCTCAGGGTTTGGGGCTGTAGGGCTGTTGTAAGACTCCCTGATCCAAAATTAAAAACTTTGGGTGAAAGAGGCATTGAATGCATCTTTGTTGGATATGCTGAGCATTCCAAGGCTTATAGATTCTATTTTATTGAACCTAATGAATATATTTCAATTAACTCAATAATTGAATCAAGGGATGCACTATTTGATGAGAATAGATTCTCATGAGTCCCTAGACCAAGTCAGAGGATTCCAAATAGAACTGATGACATTGGTGTATCAGAGGTCCCTGATGATTCATCATCTCAGGCCCCTGATGAGGTTGTGGTTCAACAACCTGAACTTGAGCTCAGGAAGAGCAAAAGGGTCAGGACTCCAAAGTCATTTGGACCTGAGTTTCAATTATACTTGATTGAAGGCTCAAGGAGTGAGGTCTCTGACAAATACTCCAATTGCTTCATTGTTGAGGATGATTCCAAAACATTTGAAGAAGCAATGAAGTCCCAGGATGTTGCTTTCTGGAAAGAAGCAATAAATGATGAGATTGACTCTATCATGGGCAACAACACTTGGTGTTGGTTGATCTACCACCAGGTTGCAAACCTCTTGGTTGCAAATGGATTTTCAAAAGGAAAATGAAGGTAGATGGAACTATTGAAAAGTTCAAGGCTAGATTAGTCATTCAGGGCTTTAAACAAAAGTCAGGGATAGACTACTTTGATACTTATGCCCCTGTGGCACGTATCAGTACCATCAGGCTGCTGATTGCTTTGGCATCAATTCACAATCTGATTATTCATCAGATGGATGTGAAGACAGCTTTCTTGAATGGTGAATTGGATGAGGAGGTTTATATGAACCAACCTCAGGGCTTCATCATGCCTGGCAATGAAAACAAGGTGTGCAAACTAATTAAGTCTTTATATGGACTGAAACAGGCACCTAAGCAATGGCATCAAAAATTTGATGAAGTGGTTTTGTCTAATGGTTATGTTCTTAACCAGGCTGACAAATGTGTATATAGCAAATTTGATGAATCTGGTAAAGGAGTCATCATTTGTCTATATGTTGATGACATGTTGATCTTTGGCACTGACCAAAATCAAGTTGACCTGACAAAGGAATTTTTGTCATCAAGGTTCTCCATGAAGGACATGGGGGAGGCAGATGTTATCCTTGGTATAAGGATTAAACATGAAAGCAATGGTAAATCAATTTCTCAGTCTCATTACATTGAGAAGGTACTGAAGAAATTTAATTGCTTTGATTGTACTCCAGTGAGTACTCCCATGGATACCACTGAGAAGCTTATGCTGAACAATGGCAAAGCTGTATCTCAACTTGAGTATTCCAGGGTGATTGGCTGCCTGATGTATGCCATGACTTGTACAAGGCCTGACATTGCTTTTGCTGTGGGTAAACTGAGCAGGTATACTAGTAATCCTAGTGCTCAGCACTGGCAAGCAATTCAGAGGGTACTGAAGTATTTGAAGAGAACTATTGTAGCCTCTCATAATTTTCCCAACGGTTAGTAAATACTTACAAGTTATTACGTTATTTAAATACCCACTTTTACGTATGACAAATTTTTTTTATATATATTAGACTTGATATATAAATCACAACGGTAAATTGTGATTTATCTTTTGCTTAGAAACGTTGCTTGCACACAAACCTAGATAGTCTAATTATCGCGAATATATATTTTAAACGTTTATATTTTTATAATATACGTTTCGTATATTTAAGGTACAATATTTATATATTCCCGGAGCCTACGAAAATTCCCAAAATCACTCATTAATATTATTTGATCGTAACCCGACTCACAAAACATACTAGGTGGGCCCCGTTGACCCATTGGGCCACTTAAACCCAACTGCCAAGCCAAACGGACACTTTATATTATTTCTTTTCTTTTTCTTGCTGGACCGAGATCAAACCAAAGCCCAAAAGGCTTTAACAGCCCAAACGCCCCTTTTGTTATTCTTTTCTTTTGTCTCTGTCGCGACACCTCCAAAACACCTCTATTATCCTTTGAATTCGACACATAACACACACATATTTTTACATAACTTAATTTACGAGCTAGCAAAGATTTGAGAATGATAAAGTTTACCATATATCTCGCTCGTTTGCTACCTAAATTCTGCCCAAAGTAAAACGCAAAAACCATGTTACAAGATAACTCAAAACGTGTGCAAATATTCCTAGACGCCACCACTTTTGCCCAATGACTTCTAGACCAACTCAAGTGCACAGTAGAATGTCAGATAGTGAACAGAGATTGCATGCAGCATTCCTATTGTTGCTAAGTCTCGATTGGTGAAGAAATTGGTGCCATCATGTATACTAGCCAACGCATGAGTCTTGTGACTCTTGTACTTATCCTCACCACCCTAAATCTCCTATATAAACAATCCCATGCAAGCTAAACGAACACACACACTCAAAACGTACCAACATACATTTTACGTGAGGTTGCAAGCCAAGATTGGGACGAGGAGATTTCCTAACGTACGAGTTGTAGAAGAGATCCAAGAGAACCATACTTGCTCGTTGTGAACCTTGCTAGGAGTGAACCATTGTATCATTGATCCCACGTACCAATTCGAACCATACGAGAACTCCACCCCAAGTGGTGAGGTGAGCTCTTGGAGCACCCTTGTTATATATTTTTCATTTCGTTATTTTTGATTTTCCTCGTTCATTTTGATTCATTTATTCGAAATATAAAAACACAACCTACTCTTTTTCATTCGACATAGTAAAACTTTGACATGTTGTCTAACTAATGGTATAAAGATTCGATCATAATAATCATGAGAAAATGTCACGTTTAATAGTCACCTTGACCCTTTCACATAAAATCACAACACTTAGAATAATTCTAAGTGTTGGAAAACAGTTTCAATATTGATTTTTGTACAAACACTTTGCCTCGTTATTTCTTAATATACGAACGTAACATATTATTATTTTTGGAGACACTAATTATTTGGAACGTTGTCAAACGAGATGTAAAGAGTTTCGAATCTAAAAACATTGTTTCCTTAACAAATTCGACGTGTTTTGTGACCTCTTGGACAACTCGAATAAAATCTCAACACTTAGAATATTTCTAAGTGTTGAGCAGTTTTTCATAATGAGTTTCATACATGAACTTGGCCTCGTTAATTCGAAATGTAAACACACGACCCACACTTTTTATAGTTCGACCTTATTATTAACTTAGTAAACAATTAGTAAACACTTTTCATTCGACCCCATGAACTTATATAAGCAGAATACGAGACCCCTTTTTGAACCTGCCTAAAACAGTTTTCGTATGAAACTAAATAAGCCAAGTGGGCTTGTTAGCCCGTTAAGCTAATTTTGAGCTTATGTGATAAGCTGGTCACACAAGCTTGTTTGCAACATTTTTGTACTATAAAAATGAGTCCAAGGTCAGGCCCAAAGGTCTCGTAAGCCCAATGGATCTCAAATTATTAACGGGCCTTGTAATAGTCTCGTTAAGGCCCATTTATCAAAATAAGCACTTTATAAGCTAATAAGCAGTTGAATTAAGTTACTTTGAGTATTCTGAGCTTATTGAAAAAGTATAAAAGCTAAATTCCAAGTTTGGTGAAATTTGGACTAACTTTGCAAAAATTTCTTAACCGAGGGACTAAAAGTGTCAAAATGGTAAACTATGGGTAGAAGCTGTCAAAACAGAAAACTTTGAGTTCTAAACTGTTAAAAATGATATTTGGAGTTGAAAAATGTAAATATTGATGCTTTTGGACCTAAAATGTAAATTATATATATTTTTTGGACTAACAGTGTAATATATATATCGTTAGGGTTAAAAATGTAAATTTTGGAAACTTAAAGGAATATTCAGTAAATATTATTTTATAAAAAATAATATTAACCTTTTACATATATAAACATATAATTAATATAAGACTTATATAAACATAAACTTATATATATATACGATATATATTCGTAATTATAATTAAACGATATAACGATACATTATTTATTTCTTGTAAAACGATACGTTTATTTTATTTCCGTTATAAAAACTAACTTTATATCAATCATCGATCATTTTACTTACGAGTTATATGTATATATAACTTTGTTTTTGAACTTTAGACACTTAAACAAACACGAGATTCGTTCGTAACTAAATAACAAGTATTCGCGATAAAACCAGATTTAGACTATCAACTGAAACTTGCATTATCTTTTAGGTTGTGTTGTGTGAAGCCGTTTCCTTGCTTTATTGAGACTACGATACCACTGTACTACTAAGGTGACTTCATGGCCCCTACTTTTGAACTATTTTATAACTATTTTCCCGTGGGGGAGATACATGCTTAAAACTCGAATACAAGTCTTTTATACCGGGTATTGAAATACCGTCAGGCCAATGTTATTTGCTTAAGTTACTATTGCCGAAAGTCCCTCGATCATGAACCTTAATCACTTGAAGGGTGAACGTAAATAAACGTGGATAGTACTATTAGTGATTGACAATCCTCGTTTGGTTGTTAGAGAAAACACCAGGCGCACTTTATTGTTCTTATTATAGGTTATTGGCAAATACTGTCACACCCCCAAAATCGGGTCCAGCGGAAGCATACGTGTAGTTGGGGTGTAACTCAATTGGTATTACAACACAAGTTCAAAAATGGTTTTCACTTCAATGATTTAGAATAAAATTGTTAAGTCAAAAATATTGTGTTTACATTGTTAAAAGTAGTGCGGAAATAGGCCCTTAAAATAGTTTAAAACGGTCCCCAAATTAATAATCAGAGTCTTCTATGACCATGCCATGCCCTGCCAAAACCTCCAGTAGTGTGCCATAAGTTAAAACCTGAAAATACATGCTAAAGTGTCAACACGAGGTTGGTGAGTTCATAGAGTTTGTTTAACAAATAAAGTTTATGCATATGTATGAAGGTTTCCCAACAAAGGCATTGTAAATCCACTCAGTTACAAGTCCCGCCATAAGAGCCTTGTAACCTGTGTGTTTACAACCCACTGCTACAATATATAGTATGAGTAAAACATATATAAGTTTATCACCACAGTTAAGCAATTATTCATGAGTCTACACTTCATCTCCGAAGACCTCACGTTTGTATGTAAGTCTCCATGGTTGTGCCCAGCAACTTAATCTGGGGCCATTGGAAGTATGTATATCTCCATGGTTGTGCCCAGCAACTTAATCTGGGGCCATTGGAAGTATGTATGTCTCCATGGTTGTGCCCAGCAACTTAATCTGGGGCCATTGGAAGTCTCAGTAGCTCAAGAATACACATCACAGTTTAGTATAACACAGTTAAGTATAGCACAATCACGTATGTATGACATCAAGTATAAAACAATCAAGTATAAAGAAATCAAGTATAAATGTTTTGAGTATCAAGAAAGTATGTTTTGAGTATTTATACTAGTAAGCAAGTAGTTGAGCATGTATCTCCCCCAAAGAGTTAAAACAAGTATAAAGAGTAAAAGTGGGGCTATGACTCACCTGGTGCGAATAGCTACGATGACAAAAGTGGATACACAGAAATGAGGTTCGATCTCTAACCGGAACCTAATGAATGATAGTGATCTACTTAGATCATGAAAGGATGTAATGAATGCACATGCACATGATACCTATACCACTCGTAACTTGGAAATAATAGTTATTGTCAAAGTAAAGTATTTTCCATACTTAGGAAAAATAAGTCCAACTAGGTTTATAAAAACTTGTCGTAATATATCGTATATAAAAACGTTAGTGTTATATTCCTCGTTTTGAAAAACCTTAGAATAACGTCTAATCGCCGTAAAGATAAACTTATAATCACTAGTACTTCATTAGTTATGAATTTAACTCTTGAATGAGAAATCTAGAAAAATAGCATTTAGTACGTAGTTATATTATTTCTAGTAGTGACTAAATATATATATAGTTTTCGTCGTTAAACTCGTTTTTAGCGTATCTCCTTCGTTATTAACTCGTTTTCATCCCCGTTTTCGGCCATAGTTCCGTCTCGGAATGTATTTTCTAAATATTTGGTCAAAAGTTACCCCAAACCCACTGAGTTGGCCACGTTTTCATTTTAAGGACAGTAGGTTTTTATATATGTTTAAAATCCATTTTTAATGTTCCAAACTAGTTTCTAATCCAACCAAACCACTTTCAATCACCACAAATCTAGTCTAATCTTACCATACACCTTCTTAGGGTGTCATGGGTTCCTAAACATCATAAACCAAGTGGATCTAACAAGGATCTAACTATAATCCATTTCTAGAGTTCAAAAGTTATATATATATAAATGAGTGGTATAACTAACATATGCATGAAGTCCTTGTATAAAAATGATATGAACATTGTAAGAACTTGGGAAAATTATAGAGATGAGTTTGTTAACTTACTTGAAGGTTTAGGGAGTTTAGATGATGAAAACCTACTAATCCTTGAGTTTCTATTTCAAATCTCCAACAAGGATGACTAAGTGAACAAGTTTATATCTTGGTCTTGGAAAAATTGTGGTTTCTTCTTGTGTTCTTGGGTGAGTCGATTTGTACACAAAAGAGAGAAAGGAAAGATGAGTTTTTAGTTTACTTGAACTTGAAAGAAAGAAAGAAAATGTGTAAGTGTGTTAAATAAATTATGAGATGAAAGTAATATATATTTGGTCTTACACAAAAGTTGGTCCTTGGTCTTAGGGGGGGGGGGGGGGGGCGGTTCACAAAGGAGGGAAAGAGGGAAGAATGTTGGTGGCTAATTAAATGAGCTTGTCCCCTAGTTTAAGTATTAGTTAGATCTTTTGTGTTTTAGTTGTTATCGGGTACCGAGTTAACTAAAAATAAATTTTAACGGAGTTAACCGGGACATAATAAAGTCATAAAGATTGTAAAAATATGTTGGGTACAAGTATTGAGTGTTTGGATGATTATCGTTTAGTTTTAAGAAAACCGTCGTAATTATATCAAACGTATGATATCAATTAAATAAATTTCCAAAACACCGGGTAAATTAATAATATAATTTTTATATTATTATTATAAATATATAAAAAAAAATGTGTTAGGACCATAGTTGGGATTGTCGGACCAATTATTCAAATTGATAGTTTATAGGATAACGTTTATTAGGTAGATAACCGTACGTTTACAGAAATGACGCAACTCACGCATAAACGACAAATTTTCTCCGGGGGTGAATAGTGTTTTATGAATAGTAAAATTTTAAAACGCTTCTCAGAATATCAAACTGACTCCGAAAAAGATGAATAGTGATCGATGAATAGTAACCGATGAATAGTAAATGTGAAAGTTCGGGAAAAGACCAGAATTTACGAGTTGTGACAGTCTCTACCCCTTAAGGGAACTTCGTCCCGAAGTTCAGTTAACGTAGGTCTCCGAAGTGTTATAAAGGTGAAGATTAATGAGATGAAATGACAAGTTGACGTGCTTCCAGGCGGCGGTTCACGAGGTAAGAAAAAGTATAAGCGTTCTGACAACGAGGGTATACACACACATAAATGAAGCATTTGGAAATTGAGTTGAGGATTCAATCCAGACAGAATTTTATTATAACCATTCTCAGTGTTGCAAAATTCATTTCTGAGTCGGATATAGGTAGTCAGCCTATGTCCCACTATCCCGGGTTGAATATAGGTGACTAGTCTATATTCCACCGAGGTTCCATGAATTTTGAAATACTCAGCTCAGTTATACTAATACTATGTCCTTCACAGATACCAAGACGTTCAGAAAGACTAAGGCAGGTGACCAAACTCGAGGTCAAAGTATGAAACTATGCAAGGAGATACATACCAGGGTGACATATATGATACGTGAACATGCTTATATGAAAGACAAATATAGTAATCAACTAGAATAAGTGAATATAATATATCAGGTAATGAGACGCAAATCTCATCACCTAAGTCAGCAACAAACCACAAGTGAGACATCATTTTGGCAGGCAGGCACGTGACGGTCATAGGGTTAAGTTTTTCGTAAAAGTAGCTATAGTCTAGGTTTTAAAAACACTTAGTTCGCTATAGCCAAAGCTCTGATACCAATCTGTCACACCCCCAAAATCGGGTCCAGCGGAAG
This sequence comes from Artemisia argyi, assembly GCA_030686995.1. Lineage (NCBI taxonomy): Eukaryota > Viridiplantae > Streptophyta > Magnoliopsida > Asterales > Asteraceae > Artemisia > Artemisia argyi. The sequence goes on along the minus strand of CM060685.1, from coordinate 21,336,744 downwards.
CATACGTGTAGCTGGGGTGTAACTCAATTGGTATTACAACACAAGTTCAAAAATGGTTTTCACTTCAATCATTTAGAATAAAATAGTTAAGTCAAAAATATTGTGTTTACATTGTTAAAAGTAGTGCGGAAATAGGCCCTTAAAATAGTTTAAAACGGTCCCCAAATTAATAATCAGAGTCTTCTATGACCATGCCATGCCCTGCCAAAACCTCCAGTAGCGTGCCATAAGTTAAAACCTGAAAATACATGCTAAAGTGTCAACACGAGGTTGGTGAGTTCATAGAGTTTGTTTAACAAATAAAGTTTATGCATATGTATGAAGGTTTCCCAGCAAAGGCATCGTAAATCCACTCAGTTACAAGTCCCGCCATAAGAGCCTTGTAACCTGTGTGTTTACAACCCACTGCTACAATATATAGTATGAGTAAAACATATATAAGTTTATCACCACAGTTAAGCAATTAGTCTTGAGTCTACACTTCATCTCCGAAGACCTCACGTTTGTATGTAAGTCTCCATGGTTGTGCCCAGCAACTTAATCTGGGGCCATTGGAAGTATGTATATCTCCATGGTTGTGCCCAGCAACTTAATCTGGGGCCATTGGAAGTATGTATGTCTCCATGGTTGTGCCCAGCAACTTAATCTGGGGCCATTGGAAGTCTCAGTAGCTCAAGAATACACATCACAGTTTAGTATAACACAGTTAAGTATAGCACAATCACGTATGTATGACATCAAGTATAAAACAATCAAGTATAAAGAAATCAAGTATAAATGTTTTGAGTATCGAGAAAGTATGTTTTGAGTATTTATACTAGTAAGCAAGTAGTTGAGCATGTATCTCCCCCAAAGAGTTAAAACAAGTATAAAGAGTAAAAGTGGGGCTATGACTCACCTGGTGCGAATAGCTACGATGACAAAAGTGGATACACAGAAATGAGGTTCGATCTCTAACCGCAACCTAATGAATGATAGTGATCTACTTAGATCATGAAAGGATGTAATGAATGCACATGCACATGATACTTATACCACTCGTAACTTGGAAATAATAGTTATTGTCAAAGTAAAGTATTTTCCATACTTAGGAAAAATAAGTCCAACTAGGTTTATAAAAACTTGTCATAATATATCGTATATAAAAACGTTAGTGTTATATTCCTCGTTTTGAAAAACCTTAGAATAACGTCTAATCGCCGTAAAGATAAACTTATAATCACTAGTACTTCATTAGTTATGAATTTAACTCTTGAATGAGAAATCTAGAAAAATAGCATTTAGTACGTAGTTATATTATTTCTAGTAGTGACTAAATATATATATAGTTTTCGTCGTTAAACTCGTTTTTAGCGTATCTCCTTCGTTATTAACTCGTTTTCATCCCCGTTTTCGGCCATAGTTCCGTCTCGGAATGTATTTTCTAAATATTTGGTCAAAAGTTACCCCAAACCCACTGAGTTGGCCACGTTTTCATTTTAAGGACAGTAGGTTTTTATATATGTTTAAAATCCATTTTTAATGTTCCAAACTAGTTTCTAATCCAACCAAACCACTTTCAATCACCACAAATCTAGTCTAATCTTACCATACACCTTCTTAGGGTGTCATGGGTTCCTAAACATCATAAACCAAGTGGATCTAACAAGGATCTAACTATAATCCATTTCTAGAGTTCAAAAGTTATATATATATAAATGAGTGGTATAACTAACATATGCATGAAATCCTTGTATAAAAATGATATGAACATTGTAAGAACTTGGTAAAATTATAGAGATGAGTTTGTTAACTTACTTGAAGGTTTAGGGAGTTTAGATGATGAAAACCTACTAATCCTTGAGTTTCTATTTCAAAACTCCAACAAGGATGACTAAGTGAACAAGTTTATATCTTGGTCTTGGAAAAATTGTGGTTTCTTCTTGTGTTCTTGGGTGAGTCGATTTGTACACAAAAGAGAGAAAGGAAAGATGAGTTTTTAGTTTACTTGAACTTGAAAGAAAGAAAGAAAATGTGTAAGTGTGTTAAATAAATTATGAGATGAAAGTAATATATATTTGGTCTTACACAAAAGTTGGTCCTTGGTCTTAGGGGGGGGGGGGGGGGGCGGTTCACAAAGGAGGGAAAGAGGGAAGAATGTTGGTGGCTAATTAAATGAGCTTGTCCCCTAGTTTAAGTATTAGTTAGATCTTTTGTGTTTTAGTTGTTATCGGGTACCGAGTTAACTAAAAATAAATTTTAACGGAGTTAACCGGGACATAATAAAGTCATAAAGATTGTAAAAATATGTTGGGTACAAGTATTGAGTGTTTGGATGATTATCGTTTAGTTTTAAGAAAGCCGTCGTAATTATATCAAACGTATGATATCAATTAAATAAATTTCCAAAACACCGGGTAAATTAATAATATAATTTTTATATTATTATTATAAATATATAAAAAAAAATGTGTTAGGACCATAGTTGGGATTGTCGGACCAATTATTCAAAATGATAGTTTATAGGATAACGTTTATTAGGTAGATAACCATACGTTTACAGAAATGATGCAACTCACGCATAAACGACAAATTTTCTCCGGGGGTGAATAGTGTTTTATGAATAGTAAAATTTTAAAACGCTTCTCAGAATATCAAACTGACTCCGAAAAAGATGAATAGTAAAATGATGAATAGTGATCGATGAATAGTAACCGATGAATAGTAAATGTGAAAGTTCGGGAAAAGACCAGAATTTACGAGTTGTGACAAATACCTATCTTGAGGGCCTACTACTTACCGTCATAACTTGAGATTATGATTGGCTGTTAATCGTTGAGTATCATGAGCTTAAGGCAATAACAGGAACATTGATTTTTTTTACATATTGATTGTATGTGATTACAATACATTCTTAACTTGTGATTCAAACTCTTAAACTCAAACCTATGAATATCACTCAACTTTATGTTGACTTTAGCATGTTTATCTCAGGTAACTAAACAAGACGGATCTGGATGGCACGGAGTGGGCAAAAGCATGACAAGAACCATAATAAACTACTTATTTTCCTTCAGAATAAAACGCGTTCTTAACTTAATAATGTTTTGTATCCCAGATATTTGGTATTTTGAAATAAATTAAACTTTAATACTTCACTTTGTGTTGTCTACTATAATTGTGACAAAGATCCTTGAAGTAATACCCCGAAAGTCTTCCGCTGACATGTTAAGTCTTCCGCTGTTATTAACAACTTTTGGGGGTGTTACAGATTGGTATCAGAGCCACGGTTATAGAGAACCAGATGTTTTTAAACATTGGACTATAACTACACTTTAACTGGACCATTTTTACAAAATACCACTTCATGCCCTCCGTGCCTACATTCCAACATCCGGTAGAAAAGTTACTTCTCATTATTTCTTACTTATATAACTTGATATATGCTTACATGTTATGATTATGCTAATAACTATATTTACTAATCGGGATTATTACAGTACCATGTCTTCCAAACCCAACTTCATTGTTTTGTTATTGGATTCGGAAACTGAGAGCTCTACACCTATTGTATCAACTCTTGCTCCAACTCCTAAGACTGTATCACCTACAACAGACAAGAATAAGGAAAGTCAGCAATCCTTTACTTCACCTCAAGCATCATCTGGTCCAATCAGACGCAGTAAGCAAACTTCTCCATTCCAGCCTTATGAACCAGCCACTGCTGGAAAAGCTCTTTCATATGCTGAAGAAAAAGACATCTGGGATGGTACTGAATGGAAAAAATAAGTTGCTCCAGCTGCAGAACCAGTGATACTACCTAGTATATTTTATCAGCAGACTACTACTATACCAGTGACAATCAACAGTCCACAACCTGTGAAAACTCACAGTGCTCCTCTGCCTTATCAACCAAGGAATTACCAGATTCGTCCTACCTCCTCAGATCCTTACTATTATGCAAGAACCAACCATAAGGCTCGTAAGCGGGTCAATGCTCGCAAATGGTCATCACCTACAACTCCCACAGAAGTACGTCAATTTTTAGGTCTTGCAGGTTACTACCGGAGATTTATTGAAGGTTTCTCTAAAATCTCAAAACCATTGACCAAGTTGACCCAAAAGAACGAAAAGTACGTCTGGGGACAAGAAGCAGAATCAGCCTTCCAACTGTTAAAACAAAAGCTTTGTGAAGCTCCAATACTAGCGTTACCCGAAGGAAGCAAAGATTTCGTGCTATATTGTGAAGCTTCGTACCATGGTTTAGGTGCAGTTTTGATACAACGGGATAAGGTAATAGCTTATGCCTCACGTCAACTGAAGAAACATGAGGAAAATTACACAACCCATGATCTAGAATTAGGAGCAATAGTATTCGCTCTTAAGTTATGGAGACACTATCTATACGGCACCAAGTGTATCGTGTTTACAGATCACAAAAGTCTCCAACACATCCTAGATCAAAAGGATTTAAACATGAGACAACGCCGTTGGTTAGAATTGCTTAGCGATTATGATTGTGAAATCCGTTATCACCCAGGAAAGGCTAATGTAGTAGCAAATGCATTAAGCCGAAAAGAAAGACTCAAACCTCTCAGGGTTAGATCGTTAGGCATGACTATTTGTTCACCCCTCCCAACACAAATCATTATCGCCCAGAGCGAAGCTCTCAAGAAAGAAAATCGACCAATTGAAAAGATTTTCGGTATGCCAGAAAACGAAAACGGATTTGTGAAAAGATCAAACGGAATGCTTTGTTTCAAGGAAAGAAGCTGGATTCCTCTCTTCGGAGGTATTCGTGACCTCATCATGCATGAGTCTCACAAATCAAAATACTCCATTCACCCAGGTTCCGACAAGATGTACCAGGATCTTAAGAAACTATATTGGTGGCCGAACATGAAAGCCGACATCGCTGAGTACGTCAGTAAATGTCTAACATGTTAAAGAGTAAAAGCAGAATACCAGAAACCCTCCGGATTACTCACCCAAGCCGAACTCCCCATGTGGAAATGGGAACGTATTACAATGGACTTCATCACCAAACTTCCCAAAACCTCTACTGGCTACGATACGATATGGGTTATCGTTGATCGTCTCACCAAGTCAGCTCATTTCCTACCAATCAAAGAAACTGATGAAATGAATACACTTGCTCAGATATATCTGAAAGAAATTGTGTCACGACATGGAGTGCCGATTTCTATTATATCAGATCGTGACAGTCGTTTCACGTCTCATTTTTGGAAATCATTGCAAAAAGCTTTAGGAACAAAGCTGGATATGAGCACAGCTTATCACCCACAAACCGATGGTCAAAGTGAGAGAACTATACAAACCTTAGAAGATATGCTACGCGCTTGTGTCATAGACTTCGGAAAAGGTTGGGACAAGCACTTACCATTGGCAGAATTCTCATACAACAACAGTTATCATACCAGTATCAAGGCAGCACCATTCGAAGCACTTTACGGTAGAAAGTGTAGATCACCCGTTTGCTGGGCAGAAGTCGGAGAAGTACAACTCACGGGACCGGATCTAGTTCATGAGACAACCGAGAAAATCATAAAAATCAAACAACGTTTACAAACCGCTAGAGACCGACAGAAAAGTTACGCCGACCTAAAAAGATAACCCATGGATTTTCAGATCGGAGATAAGGTTATGTTAAAAGTATCACCATGGAAAGGAATGATATGATTCGTAAAGAGGGGAAAGTTAAACCCAAGATACATCAGTCCATTCAAAATCCTAGAAAGAATTGGACCCATGGCATATAAACTTGAACTACCCGAGGAACTTAGCCGAATTCACAACACTTTTCATGTGTCAAACCTCAAGAAGTGTTTATCCGATGAATCTCTGGTCATTCCATTGAAAGAGTTACAACTTGATGACAAACTCGTTTTTACCGAGGAACCGGTAGAAATCATGGATAGAGAAGTCAAACAACTGAAACAAAACCGTATCCCTATCATAAAAGTTCGTTGGAACTCTAAACGAGGACCAGAGTATACTTGGGAACGCGAGGACCAGATTCGCACCAAGTACCCACACCTCTTCTCTTAGACACCCTTGGCAACCCTCCTAAACTCGAATTCCGGGACGGAATTCACTGTAAGGTGTATGTACTGTAGCCTCTCGTAATTTTCCCAACGGTTAGTAAATACTTACAAGTTATTACGTTATTTAAATACCCACTTTTACGTATGACAAAATTTTTTTTTATATATTAGACTTGATATATAAATCACAACGGTAAATTGTGATTTATCTTTTGCTTAGAAACGTTGCTTGCACACAAACCTAGATAGTCTAATTATCGCGAATATATATTTTAAACGTTTATATTTTTATAATATACGTTTCGTATATTTAAGGTACAATATTTATATATTCCCGGAGCCTACGAAAATTCCCGAAATCACTCATTAATATTATTTGATCGTAACCCGACTCACAAAACATACTAGGTGGGCCCCGTTGACCCATTGGGCCACTTAAACCCAACTGCCAAGCCAAACGGACACTTTATATTATTTCTTTTCTTTTTCTTGCTGGACCGAGATCAAACCAAAGCCCAAAAGGCTTTAACAGCCCAAACGCCCCTTTTGTTATTCTTTTCTTTTGTCTCTGTCGCGACACCTCCAAAACACCTCTATTATCCTTTGAATTCGACACATAACACACACATATTTTTACATAACTTAATTTACGAGCTAGCAAAGATTTGAGAATGATAAAGTTTACCATATATCTCGCTCGTTTGCTACCTAAATTCTGCCCAAAGTAAAACGCAAAAACCATGTTACAAGATAACTCAAAACGTGTGCAAATATTCCTAGACGCCACCACTTTTGCCCAATGACTTCTAGACCAACTCAAGTGCACAGTAGAATGTCAGATAGTGAACAGAGATTGCATGCAGCATTCCTATTGTTGCTAAGTCTCGATTGGTGAAGAAATTGGTGCCATCATGTATACTAGCCAACGCATGAGTCTTGTGACTCTTGTACTTATCCTCACCACCCTAAATCTCCTATATAAACAATCCCATGCAAGCTAAACGAACACACACACTCAAAACGTACCAACATACATTTTACGTGAGGTTGCAAGCCAAGATTGGGACGAGGAGATTTCCTAACGTACGAGTTGTAGAAGAGATCCAAGAGAACCATACTTGCTCGTTGTGAACCTTGCTAGGAGTGAACCATTGTATCATTGATCCCACGTACCAATTCGAACCATACGAGAACTCCACCCCAAGTGGTGAGGTGAGCTCTTGGAGCACCCTTGTTATATATTTTTCATTTCGTTATTTTTGATTTTCCTCGTTCATTTTGATTCATTTATTCGAAATATAAAAACACAACCTACTCTTTTTCATTCGACATATTAAAACTTTGACATGTTGTCTAACTAATGGTATAAAGATTCGATCATAATAATCATGAGAAAATGTCACGTTTAATAGTCACCTTGACCCTTTCACATAAAATCACAACACTTAGAATAATTCTAAGTGTTGGAAAACAGTTTCAATATTGATTTTTGTACAAACACTTTGCCTCGTTATTTCTTAATATACGAACGTAACATATTATTATTTTTGGAGACACTAATTATTTGGAACGTTGTCAAACGAGATGTAAAGAGTTTCGAATCTAAAAACATTGTTTCCTTAACAAATTCGACATGTTTTGTGACCTCTTGGACAACTCGAATAAAATCTCAACACTTAGAATATTTCTAAGTGTTGAGCAGTTTTTCATAATGAGTTTCATACATGAACTTGGCCTCGTTAATTGGAAATGTAAACACACGACCCACACTTTTTATAGTTCGACCTTATTATTAACTTAGTAAACAATTAGTAAACACTTTTCATTCGACCCCATGAACTTATATAAGCAGAATACGAGACCCCTTTTTGAACCTGCCTAAAACAGTTTTCGTATGAAACTAAATAAGCCAAGTGGGCTTGTTAGCCCGTTAAGCTAATTTTGAGCTTATGTGATAAGCTGGTCACACAAGCTTGTTTGCAACATTTTTGTACTATAAAAATGAGTCCAAGGTCAGGCCCAAAGGTCTCGTAAGCCCAATGGATCTCAAATTATTAACGGGCCTTGTAATAGTCTCGTTAAGGCCCATTTATCAAAATAAGCACTTTATAAGCTAATAAGCAGTTGAATTAAGTTACTTTGAGTATTCTGAGCTTATTGAAAAAGTATAAAAGCTAAATTCCAAGTTTGGTGAAATTTGGACTAACTTTGCAAAAATTTCTTAACCGAGGGACTAAAAGTGTCAAAATGGTAAACTATGGGTAGAAGCTGTCAAAACAGAAAACTTTGAGTTCTAAACTGTTAAAAATGATATTTGGAGTTGAAAAATGTAAATATTGATGCTTTTGGACCTAAAATGTAAATTATATATATTTTTTGGACTAACGGTGTAATATATATATCGTTAGGGTTAAAAATGTAAATTTTGGAAACTTAAAGGAATTTTCAGTAAATATTATTTTATAAAAAATAATATTAACCTTTTACATATATAAACATATAATTAATATAAGACTTATATAAACATAAACTTATATATATATATATACGATATATATTCGTAATTATAATTAAACGATATAACGATACATTATTTATTTCTTGTAAAACGATACGTTTATTTTATTTCCGTTATAAAAACTAACTTTATATCAATCATCGATCATTTTACTTACGAGTTATATGTATATATAACTTTGTTTTTAAACTTTAGACACTTAAACAAACACGAGATTAGTTCGTAACTAAATAACAAGTATTCGCGATAAAACCAGATTTAGACTATCAACTGAAACTTGCATTATCTTTTAGGTTGTGTTGTGTGAAGCCGTTTCCTTGCTTTATTGAGACTACGATACCACTGTACTACTAAGGTGACTTCATGGCCCCTACTTTTGAACTATTTTATAACTATTTTCCCGTGGGGGAGATACATGCTTAAAACTCGAATACAAGTCTTTTATACCGAGTATTGAAATACCGTCAGGCCAATGTTATTTGCTTAAGTTACTATTGCCGAAAGTCCCTCGATCATGAACCTTAATCACTTGAAGGGTGAACGTAAATAAACGTGGATAGTACTATTAGTGATTGACAATCCTCGTTTGGTTGTTAGAGAAAACACCAGACGCACTTTATTGTTCTTATTATAGGTTATTGGCAAATACCTATCTTGAGGGCCTACTACTTACCGTCATAACTTGAGATTATGATTGGCTGTTAATCGTTGAGTATCATGAGCTTAAGGCAATAACAGGAACATTGATTTTTTTTACATATTGATTGTATGTGATTACAATACATTCTTAACTTGTGATTCAAACTCTTAAACTCAAACCTATGAATATCACTCAACTTTATGTTGACTTTAGCATGTTTATCTCAGGTAACTAAACAAGACGGATCTGGATGGCACGGAGTGGGCAAAAACATGACAAGAACCATAATAAACTACTTATTTTCCTTCAGAATAAAACGCGTTCTTAACTTAATAATGTTTTGTATCCCAGATATTTGGTATTTTGAAATAAATTAAACTTTAATACTTCACTTTGTGTTGTCTACTATAATTGTGACAAAGATCCTTGAAGTAATACCCCGAAAGTCTTCCGCTGACATGTTAAGTCTTCCGCTGTTATTAACAACTTTTGGGGGTGTTACAACTATGGATTATAGTCTCTCATATACTGGTTATCCTTCAGTGTTGGAAGGTTACACTGATGCAAGTTGGATCAGTAACACTGAAGACAATTCGTCTACCAGTGGCTGGGTATTCCTACTTGGTGGAGGTGCAATTTCTTGGGCATCCAAGAAGCAAACTTGTATCACCATTTCAACAATGGAATCTGAATTTGTGGCTCTAGCAGTTGCTGGTAAAGAAGCTGAATGGTTGATAAACTTGCTTCTTGAGATTCCATTGTGGCCTAAACCTATAGCACCTATTTCTATCCGGTGTGATAGTGCTGCTACATTGGTAAAGGCTTATAGCCAGATGTACAATGGGAAGTCTAGACACTTAGGTGTCAGGCATAGCATGATTCGTGAGCTTATCATGAATGGGGTGATTTCTATAGAGTTTGTTAGATCTCAACAGAATTTAGCTGATCACTTGACGAAGGGTTTGGCTAGAGACTTGGTTATAAAGTCTGCTAAAGGGATGGGTTTAAAGTCCAACTTGGTTACTGAATGCTAGGACACCCAACTCCCTCCTGAGGAAACTTGGGAGCTAAGTTCAATGTGGAAAGCTGAACATTCAGTGTACTGAAGCACATGTTTTACATACATCCCAAGGTTTGTGCTTGGAACCTGCTGATAAGGAGGATGAAGTAACTACTTCTTAATGGTTAATTTTCTTTGAAAAAGTGCTTGGCAGGAGCATGAATAAAGAGGAACCACCTATGTGAATGTTGAAGTTTTGCCGCTTCAGGAAGCTATGGACTTTTAGCTTTTACAACATTTATGAATTGGATATGGACACATGGCTTGTATAGTGTCAGGAGTGTTTAAGTGTTGGAAAACTTGTGTGTATTTTATCTTCAGGTATTCAAATGGGTTGAAGGGTTCAATTCTTAGAACACCCTGATTCTCGAAGATTTGAACGTGTAATTTAGTAATATGGAAATTCAATACTCAGGATATTTTCGTTTATGCACTTGTTTTGTATAATGGTTATTTTTCATGCAAGGGAAGTGAACTAAATTTGGGGAGGATTGTTGGAAAATTTAGTGCACTTGTGGGATTTGTTCACACCTTGTAATGGGCTTGGAGGTACGGAGTGTACACCCATCAGGTCCCTGAACACCCTGACTCTAATAGTGGTTGTGTAGGATTCTGCTGCTAGTATTGGTTTCCACTGATAGTGGATCCTACTGCTATCGTCAGGATCCTGCTGATAGCAATTCTGCTGCTAGTAGTATGACTCTGCTGCTGAGCAGACAATCTGCTGCTAGTGATAAGTGGATTCTGCTGAAGGTTATGTAACTGATTTGACCTATTCGAATGGAAGTTACATCTACACTTATGACCTCGTTTAATTGGTCAAGTAACCACTATTTTAGGCTATAATGGGGATAATTATGTGGAGATTAATGGGCCGATTAATTCTCATAATTCCATTTGATTAGCCATGAGTATCTTCCTATAAATAGGAAATCATATTATGCATGAAGGGACACACAGAAAACACACAACACTTAAACACGAAGGGTTATTGATTTGTGCCTAAATCACTAACAACATTTGGTCTTACCCCAAGTAGATATTCGTGATACCCAGGCATTAGGGTCGAATAGTTTACTTTGGAAAGTGATAACATGATTCCAAGTGATATCCGGTAACCTTAATTGGTACGTAGCTAGGTCTTTGATTATCTCTACCCTGATCTGGGCGAATAACCACTAACACTTTGCTGACTAAAATTGGCTAAATATTTATGTCATTTTAGGGAATGTATAGTAAACTGGTATACCCGTTAGTGACTAAAAGGTTTAGTCACTAAAACATCTAAACTTTTGCTCACTAAAATTTTAGTAACAAAAGACTTTTAGTAATCCCTTTATTACTCATTTTTATTTTTTTAGTGAGAGTTGATACATTAGCTTTTAGTGACCGTTTCTTTATCTTTTGCTCACTTTTGTTTTAGTGAGCAAATGTCATTAAAACAACTCGTTTAATGCTACTCCTATATATATCCATTTATGTAACAAAAGTTAATTAATATGTACGATACATCTCATGATTTATGAATTATGATAGGCTACATGCATGGCCATACAGTGGGCATTATCGCCCAACGGAAATACGTATCAATTTAATAACGAACCTTTGTATCCATTTTCTAATGCTAATTCTTTAACAGAGCATACGTATTCAGTACACTACATATCATCATTATTATCTTTTGTGGGCTGTAAACTTGTAACTAATGGACTATAACAAATGGGGTTTAGTTGTATAATTAAAGATGTTTAAATATGTTCATGGGTTATAAGGTTTATTGGGTTAACCCGATAACAAACTAGCTAAAACCCTAACCCGACCTTATATCGCTATCGGGTCTATCAGGTTGACCCGATAAACCCGATAAGGTATATTGGATCTGAATCAACCCGATTTTATAAGGCTTATCGGGGTCAGGTCAGGTCGACCCATATGACACCCTAGTTGTGACTGTGACTTATCAAGGAAGACTAATAGTATTAGGGGGCGTGTTGATAAGAGATTGTGTACATTCCCACCTTCACACTTATTTGAAATTCCATATTATTTTCTTTTCATTAGCCAATAATTTAGTTTAGTAATATTATCTACTAATATTGTTGATACAAAAGTTGGGCGTTCCTGATTATGGGCTCTTGCTCTCGTACCAATTAGCTTCTTAGTACTTGTAACCTGCGCACTAAGAAAATAAACAACACCGTTAGGCTTATCGTGGGATTGTCTCCAACGATTAGACTCCGGCGTGAGAGTAAGTAATCGATTTAGGGTTCTCGTAAAGAGTTTAGGGTTTTGTGAATCGTCCCTTGAATGAGAATTATGTCATTCCTTATATAGGCGCAGAATCCTTGTAGGGTTCGTGCTCCTTACGTTTCGCACCCATGGTGCTTATCCGGGTAAGGATATCTATTCCATAGATAGAAGATCCTTACCTAAACCGTGTATGTGGTTTAGTTGGGCTTGGGCTTACGTGAGCCTATTCCCATTATTGATGCGGCCCAAGTTATAATAGCCCACGCATGGTGGCTTTGGGCCTTAGTAGTGTTTATCGTTTGGGCTCGTGGCCCATATATAGACTATACATCATCAAATATCTTAATATTTCGTTAATTATATTAAATATGTAAATTTCTTTGTGTAATATTTAGACATGTATATCAACGTGGCACCATAAGAAGAAAGAGTGGATATTTAGTGATTATCATGAATTATATTAACGGTTGTATTTAATGTAACACTATCAAGTCGTGAAACTTAAAACCGGATAACATAAAAATCTGAAACATATAAAAATGTTAAAACTTATCAATATGACCTATTTTAATATATTAGATTAGTCATGAGTCTATCGGGGTATTTATACATCCTTTTAAAATTGAAAGACACAGGTTGAAAACGCGTAAAACTTAAAAAGTACAAGGTTTCCATAAAAATAGAAAAATAATAATAGTACATATAAAATATGACCAGAAGAAAAATGAAATGCATAAAACACGTAGACTGAACATAGTCTAGGATTGGTTACGAGTCAATCCATACTTTTTAATCTCACTATCAAATCTCTTATTCCATTTTCGTGATGCTTGCTTCAACCCATAAATGGATCTTTGAAGTTTGCATACATGATTTGGGAATTCTGGATTCACAAACCCCTCAGGCTGCGCCATATAGATGTCTTCATCTAGGCGACCATTTAAGAAGGCGGTTTTGACATCCATTTGCCAAATCTCATAGACATAGTAAGCGGCTATGGCTATAAGAATCCTAATAGCCTTAATGTCAGCTACAGGAGAAAAGGTCTCCTCATAGTCAACACCTAAAGTTTGAGTATAGCGTTTAGCTACCAAACGGGTTTATAGGTGTGTACAATGCCATCCATATCAGTCTTTTTCTTGTAGAGTCATTTACTCCCAACTAGCTTGGCACCCAGAGGTAGTTCTACTTCTATCCAGACTTCATAATCTCTCATGGATTGCATTTCCCCATTCATAGCAACCTGCCAATTTTTCTTTTCAGGACCATTCATGGCAGCCTTATAACTAGTAGGTTCATCAAGATCCTCTAGTATAGTTTCCTCACACTCTACATTAAGACACAGACGTTGATTGGCTCAGAACAGTCAACCTAAATTGACCAAGGATATGGTCAACAAGGTCAAACTACCTAGACCAATGCTTCCGGGTAATATAGAGTATCACCAGGTCGTTATGTCCTGACGAGGTGTAGATTGTGCTTTAGCATGCTTGTGATCGGGTGATTATTCACAGAAAAGGGTGGTAATGAGAATTATTTGGAAATTATGAACAGAAATAGCTTAGGAAAGCTATGTGATTAATTATTGGACTTAAGATTAAGGAGAATTGATTTAAAACCTAAAAACGTACGTTTTAATCAAAAACGTATACTGACGTACGAGAAAGAAAGTACAACTGATGAACTGAAAAAGCTACGAGTGTGAAATTATTATTTTTACAATCCTAATGAACAAAGAAAATTTTAAGAAAAAGAAAAATTATTTTTACATTATTTAATTATTTATTATTAATTAATTACTTACTTATTTATTAACTAATTATATTAATTTAAATTACTAAAAATTACTAAAAAGACTTAGATAATTAAGAAGATTTTTATAAATCTAATTAACCATCACAGGAATCCTAAAAATTATAAAAAGTTGAATTTATGTATTTTTAAACTAATTTACTAATTATTATTCTAATTATTTATTAATTACCAATTAAACTAATTATATTATAAAAATGGAAAATGAACAGTAGAAATTATAGAAAAATTCCTAAAAATGTTTTAACTTATATAAAAACTAGAAAAATTATAAAAACTAGGTGTTACTTAACAAAATCTAATTATGCTATTTAATTACTTAATATTTATTAATAATTAATTAAACTAAAATTAATTCTAAAAACCACTAAATTAGAAAAGAAAAGTCTGGAAAAATTTATAAAATTACTTTAATATAAAATAGATTTAATAAAAATATAAAAATGCTAAAGTGCTTATAAATAAGCTAAAAAGAAAATTAAAAAGATAATTTCTATTAAATAGAAGTTAACACTAAAATTAAAATTGGTTTTTTGTTTTTTTTCTTTTTCCAAACTAATTTAACACTAAAAACTAAAAACTTTTATAAAAACACTTTTTATGTAGCTCAGAAATAAGCACTTTGAGTGCTTATTACCCCAACAGTTGACTTTGTTTGACAGAACAAGAAATTAAGCTAAAATGGGCTTATGTGGGGTCCACCATAGTTAATTTTGGTTCCTCTGAGTTGCTTGAACAATTTTGAGCAAGGATCAAACAAATAAGCGAGCTGATTAAGCCAAAAGACCACAATAAGCACTTAACTATTTGGATTCTGAGATAGAAATGGGACAACCTTATGAGGTGGTTTCAGGTGGGGTCCACAAGGTCTAAGGTCAAACCACTGGTCAAAACTTGAAGCTTGCCAGGAGGAGGGTTGGGAGAACCCAAGATTGGACTGTGGGACCCACTGGGGTGGCCACAATCAACCACCAAAGGTGGTGGTGTGCTGAGGGTCTGATTTGAGCAAGGCAAGGCCTTTCCCTGCAGGTGTGTTTCAGGGGCAAAAAGGTCCACCAAGAAAATTCATAAAAATATAAAAATGCAAGGAATCAAGAGTTCAGCTGGTATATTAAATGTCACACCCCCAAAATCGGGTCCAGCGGAAGCATACGTGTAGCTGGGGTGTAACTCAATTGGTATTACAACACAAGTTCAAAAATGGTTTTCACTTCAATCATTTAGAATAAAATAGTTA
The DNA here is from genome assembly GCA_030686995.1 of Artemisia argyi. Lineage (NCBI taxonomy): Eukaryota > Viridiplantae > Streptophyta > Magnoliopsida > Asterales > Asteraceae > Artemisia > Artemisia argyi. Next base: position 21,321,183 of record CM060685.1, on the reverse strand, counting down.
AATCAAAAATATTGAATTTACATCGTTAAAAGTAGTGCGGAAGTAGGCCCTTAAAATAATTTAAAACGGTCCCCAAATGTATAATCAGAGTCTTCTATGACCATGCCATGCCCTGCCAAAACCTCCAGTAGCGTGCCTTTGGTTAAAACCTGAAAATACATGCTAAAGTGTCAACACGAGGTTGGTCAGTTCATAGAGTTTGTTTAACAAGTAAAGTATATAGAAAATGATCACACAGCAAAGGCATCGTAAATCCACTCAGTTACAAGTCCCGCCATAAGAGACTTGTAACCTATGTGTTCACAACCCACTGCTAAAAGATAGTTTACACAATGCACCAGATTATATTCACCCAAGGTCAAGAATAGACACAACGGCGGGGGCCTCTCCACAAATAGTACTACGACATCCAAGGTCAAGTATAGACACAAGGGTAGGGGGCATCTTCCCATGAGTACTACCAATACCTCTCTGGCAGTATAGAGTATTATGTATGCATGTAAATACGAATCTTGTATTTAAATTAAGCAAGTATAGTGTAACCAGTATGTATAACGCAATCAAGTATAATGCCAATCAAGTATAACACAATCAAGTATAAATGTTTAAAAGTATTTGTACAAGTAAGCAAGTAGTAGCATGTATCTCCCCCAAAGAGTTAAAACAAGTATGAAAAGAGTAGGGGCTATGACTCACCTGATGCAACAGCTATAATAATGCTAGTGACTGATCAGAAATAGGCTCGATTCCTTAACCGCAACCTATTATGAATGATATGATTCTAATGTAAGAAATGAAACAATGCTACGCATGTGTATACGTACGTTATCAATACCACTCGTAGTTTTTGAAAATAATGTTTATTGTTTAGTGTTGTATGAGTAAATATAAAGTTTCCTGCGTAGTTTAACATTGTTCTCAACTTAGAAAATGTGTCCAAACGGCTTCACAAAACTAGTCGTGAAATATAGTACGTTAAGTGTTAGTGTTCAAGCTTGGTATTTTTGAAAACCTTGTAACAATATCTAGATGTCGTCTTGTTTAACTTCTGATCGTACGTGCCTCGATCGATGAGAAAATTGACTTTCCATGTCGTTACTTGAAAAATATAGTGTTTAACACTTAGTAATTTCTATTATAGTAAAAGATGTCAAAAGTGTATATGTTTCGTCGGATTTCAAACGCTTGTATCTTTTTCGTTATAAGCTTGTTTTCTACGTTCTTTATATCCCCGGAATCATGGGATGGCATATTAACATATTTTTGATAAGTCGGGACGGCTAGATCAAGTTTTATGCCTCGAAACAGTCCATGAAAACTGTTCAACAGCAAGCTATTTTCTGAAAAATATAGTTTTCGTCGTTAAACTTTGGAAAATCATATCTCCTTCGTTATTAACTCGTTTTTATCCAAACTTTCAGCCATAGTTTCATCTCGGAAAGTATTTTCTAAATCTTTGGCCAAAAAGTACACCCAACCCCCTGGATTTCCCACGTTTTACAAATAGGGACAGTAGGTATTTTATAGTTGTTAAAACTTACTTTCTAGTTTCTAGTTTATGTTTTAACCACTTCAATACACCACAAGCTAGTCTAATCTTACCATACACCTTCTTAGGGTGTCATGGGTTCCTAATATTCACAAAACCAAAAGGATATCAAAGGAATGATCATAGGATTAATTATAACCTTGTAAAATTAAAATATACTTGAAAGTGGTATTTATAACATATATACTTGCATGTATTCTATATAAATAGAAAATACATCATGTTATCATGAAAAGGAAAGTATTAGATGATGAAAATCATAACTTGAAACTTACTAGTGATAAGAAGAGGTTTAAAAGATCAAGGTATCCTAATACTTCTTAAGTTTTTATTTCAAAACTTGAATAAGGAGTAATCTATTGTTAATATTTCACTTGAATCTTGAATTTCTATGGATCTTCTTCTTCTTTTTAATTTGGGTCGTGGGTAGGAGAAGGAAGGAGAGAGCAAAACCCCACATTTTTATTCTTGAAAGTAAACTATGTATGTGATATGTGTTTATGTAATGAAATATCTAGCCATGGAGGGCATATTAGTAATTTCATGATAGGAAGCAAAGTCTTACATGTGTTTGTATATATATGTAGTCGACCATATGTATATGTATAAAGATATTTGTGGTTTTAGTGAAGTATCAAGTGTATTGTTAGTCATTTAGTGTTTATAATGTGTTATGTTATATGTTTTGGGTACCGGGTTAGCTAGAAATCAATTTTAACGGAACCAAATGGAATATATTAAAGTCGTAAGAATTATAAAATTACATTTCTCACAAGTATCGGGTGAATAAATATTTGTCGGGTTGAAATTACGAAAACCGTCGAAGTTATAAACGTTTAACGATACGTATATGAAATAAATTCAAAACGTCGGGTAAATTAATAATACAACTTTTATATCATTATAATGAGTGTAAAAATGTGTTAGGACCATAGTTGGGATTATCGGATCAATTATTCATAGTAATAGTTTATAGGATAACGTTTATTAGGTAGATAACCGTGCGTATACAGAAATGATGCAACTCACGCATGAATGACAAATTTTCTCCGGGAGTGAATAGTGTTTTATGAATAGTAAAATTTTTGAATGCTTCTCAGAATCACAAACTGACTCCGAAAATGATGAATAGTGTTCTGTGAATAGTAACCAATGAATAGTAAATGTGAAAGTTCGAGAAATGACCAGAATTTACGAGTTGTGACAGTCTCTACCCCTTATGGGAACTTCGTCCCGAAGTTCAGTTTATGTAAGTCAGTTAAGTGTGTGTTTAAGAAAATGTGTCAAAGCTTATGTATGTGGGTTTCCTATCCAACTAGGTACGTTCTCGTGGTCAGACTTGATGAGGCAAACCTTCCCAATCCCGAGCATAGCCCTCAAAAGACCTCGTTTAGGTTAATCCTTTAGGTAACCGATTTTTACTTAATCCTACAACTCATCAAACAAGAACTGTCATGCGATTAGGCTAAATTGGTTTGAGTGATGACTTTAACTTTTAGCTTGATTTTCGCAACTCATCAAACAAGAACTGTCACTAGAATCAAGCTAAAAATCAAGGTCTGGATTCAACGTCCTTGAAAAAGGTCTTTTGAAAGATTGGCTCGACTTTGGAATTGTTTACACACAATCCAGACAAAATATCATTATAACTATTCTCAGTGTTGCAAAATTCCTTTCTGAGTCGGATATAGGTAGTCAGCCTATGTCCCACTATCCCGGGTTGAATATAGATGACTAGTCTATATTCCACCGAGGTTCCATGAATTTTGAAATACTCAGCTTAGTTATACTAATACTATGTCCTTCATAAATACCAAGACGTTCTGAAAGACTAAGGCAGGTGACCAACTCGAGGTCAAATGATGAAACTATGCAAGGAAAACATAACGCGGTGACATATATGATACGTGAACATGCGTATATGAAAGACCATATAGTAATCAACTTTAATAAATGAATATAATATACCAGATAATGAGATACAAACCTCATCACATATGTCAACAACAAACCACAAGTGAGGCTTCAGCTTGGCAGGCAGGCACGTCACGGTCATAGGGTTAAGTTTTCTTGAAAGTAGCTATAGTCTAGGTTTTAAAAACACTTAGTTCGCTATAGCCAAAGCTCTGATGCCAATCTGTCACACCCCCAAAATCGGGTCCAGCGGAAGCATACGTGTAGCTGGGGTGTAACTCAATTGGTATTACAACACAAGTTCAAAAATGGTTTTCACTTCAATCATTTAGAATAAAATAGTTAAATCAAAAATATTGAATTTACATCGTTAAAAGTAGTGCGGAAGTAGGCCCTTAAAATAATTTAAAACGGTCATCAAATGAATAATCAGAGTCTTCTATGACCATGCCATGCCCTGCCAAAACCTCCAGTAGCGTGCCTTTGGTTAAAACCTGAAAATACATGCTAAAGTGTCAACACGAGGTTGGTCAGTTCATAGAGTTTGTTTAACAAGTAAAGTATATAGAAAATGATCACACAGCAAAGGCATCGTAAATCCACTCAGTTACAAGTCCCGCCATAAGAGACTTGTAACCTATGTGTTCACAACCCACTGCTAAAAGATAGTTTACACAATGCACCAGATTATATTCACCCAAGGTCAAGAATAGACACAACGGCGGGGGCCTCTCCACAAATAGTACTACGACATCCAAGGTCAAGTATAGACACAAGGGTAGGGGGCATCTTCCCATGAGTACTACCAATACCTCTCTGGCAGTATAGAGTATTATGTATGCACGTAAATACGAATCTTGTATTTAAATTAAGCAAGTATAGTGTAACCAGTATGTATAATGCAATCAAGTATAATGCCAATCAAGTATAACACAATCAAGTATAAATGTTTAAAAGTATTTGTACAAGTAAGCAAGTAGTAGCATGTATCTCCCCCAAAGAGTTAAAACAAGCATGAAAAGAGTAGGGGCTATGACTCACCTGATGCAACAGCTATAATAATGCTAGTGACTGATCAGATATAGGGTCGATTCCTTAACCGCAACCTATTATGAATGATATGATTCTAATGTAAGAAATGAAACAATGCTACGCATGTGTATACGTACGTTATCAATACCACTTGTAGTTTTTGAAAATAATGTTTATCGTTTAGTGTTGTATGAGTAAATATAAAGTTTCCTGCGTAGTTTAACATTGTTCTCAACTTAGAAAATGTGTCCAAACGGCTTCACAAAACTAGTCGTGAAATATAGTACGTTAAGTGTTAGTGTTCAAGCTTGGCGTTTTTGAAAACCTTGTAACAATATCTAGATGTCGTCTTGTTTAACTTCTGATCGTACGCGCCTCGATCGATGAGAAAATTGACTTTCCATGTCGTTACTTGAAAAATATAGTGTTTAGCACTTAGTAATTTCTATTATAGTAAAAGCTGTCAAAAGTGTATATGTTTCGTCGGATTTCAAACGCTTGTATCTTTTTCGTTATAAGCTTGTTTTCTACGTTCTTTATATCCCCGGAATCGTGGGATGGCATATTAACATATTTTTGATAAGTCGGGACGGCTAGATCAAGTTTTATGCCTCGAAACAGTCCATGAAAACTGTTCAACAGCAAGCTATTTTCTGAAAAATATAGTTTTCGTCGTTAAACTTTGAAAAATCATATCTCCTTCGTTATTAACTCGTTTTTATCCAAACTTTCGGCCATAGTTTCATCTCAGAAAGTATTTTCTAAATCTTTGGCCAAAAAGTACACCCAATCCCCTGGATTTCCCACGTTTTACAAATAGGGACAGTAGGTATTTTATAGTTGTTAAAACTTACTTTCTAGTTTCTAGTTTATGTTTTAACCACTTCAATACACCACAAGCTAGTCTAATCTTACCATACACCTTCTTAGGGTGTCATGGGTTCCTAATATTCACAAAACCAAAAGGATATCAAAGGAATGATCATAGGATTAATTATAACCTTGTAAAATTAAAATATACTTGAAAGTGGTATTTATAACATATATACTTGCATGTATTCTATATAAATAGAAAATACATCATGTTATCATGAAAAGGAAAGTATTAGATGATGAAAATCATAACTTGAAACTTACTAGTGATAAGAAGAGGTTTAAAAGATCAAGGTATCCTAATACTTCTTAAGTTTTTATTTCAAAACTTGAATAAGGAGTAATCTATTGTTAATATTTCACTTGAATCTTTAATTGCTATGGATCTTCTTCTTCTTTTTAATTTGGGTCGTGGGTAGGAGAAGGAAGGAGAGAGCAAAACCCCACATTTTGATTCTTGAAAGTAAACTATGTATGTGATATGTGTTTATGTAATGAAATATCTAGCCATGGAGGGCATATTAGTAATTTCATGATAGGAAGCAAAGTCTTACATGTGTTTGTATATATATGTAGTCGACCATATGTATATGTATAAAGATATTTGTGGTTTTAGTGAAGTATCAAGTGTATTGTTAGTCATTTAGTGTTTATAACGTGTTATGTTATATGTTTTGGGTACCGGGTTAGCTAGAAATCAATTTTAACGGAACCAAATGGAATATATTAAAGTCGTAAAAATTATAAAATTACATTTCTCACAAGTATCGGGTGAATAAATATTTGTCGTGTTGAAATTACGAAAACCGTCGAAGTTATAAACGTTTAACGATACGTATATGAAATAAATTCAAAATGTCGGGTAAATTAATAATACAACTTTTATATCATTATAATGAGTGTAAAAATGTGTTAGGACCATAGTTGGGATTATCGGATCAATTATTCATAGTAATAGTTTATAGGATAACGTTTATTAGGTAGATAACCGTACGTATACAGAAATGATGCAACTCACGCATGAATGACAAATTTTCTCCGGGAGTGAATAGTGTTTTATGAATAGTAAAATTTTTGAATGCTTCTCAGAATCACAAACTGACTCCGAAAATGATGAATAGTAAAATGATGAATAGTGTTCTGTGAATAGTAAACGATGAATAGTAAATGTGAAAGTTCGAGAAATGACCAGAATATACGAGTTGTGACATTAAACACCCAAGAAGTTTCAAATCCTAGAACCCTACTCAAAAATCAGGAAAATTAATGCCATTTTGAGGATTTCTGACTTAAGCTCTTTTTGATTTTTTGTGATAAACATGAACCTTTGACTATTTTGATATTTGATTGCTTCCTACTAATTTGTGATGATGTTTAAAGCTGTAATGAACATAAATCTAGCAAGATTAATAGGTTTTAAAGCTAAAGTGGTGATTATGCAAGCACACTTCCTAACAGTGAACAAGTAAGAGTGATTGAATGGCTTTTTGACTTTTTTAACTATCAAGACCTGAGTTTAATGGTTTCTTTAACCTACTGAGACCTAAGGAAACTTGTTGCAATAACAAACAACAGATACAACAGGCTCTAAGTGCCTCAAACCAATTTAACCAAACACTCCTTTTACTTGACAGTTGTGAAGATTTCCAAAATGAACAAAGGATTGAAACCTAACACCTAACATAGAAGCATGTACTATGATTGTATAAACCTGCTTAAACCCACATATCTCAAAAATAACAACAATAACTTGAAAATCAATAATATGCTAAAATTTACTTAAAATGGAAATGCTAAGCAACTATTGATTCTAATGAATAACTATTATATTTTAAGTTGTATTATCAATTAAAAAACTCTAAATAAACACAGATAAAATAGAATCAAACAATAATAACTATATTTATGGAGAATGAGCTTGAAATGAATAAATGGCTTACAAGGTAGGCCTATGAGCACCAAAAACCTAGAACCAAGGACCCTAACTCCTCCCTAGAGGATCTAAACCCATTTTCCACAGCTACTTTGCTTCCAATAGTGATCTGAACCCAGAAATCAAATCCAAACTTCACAGTTGACTTTTGTTGACCAATTTGTGATTTGTGAATTTTTTAGATACACTGAATTTTAAGGTTACTAGAAGCTTATAACAGCTTCCTGGGAGCTTATATGTTCTATTCTAATCCATAACAACAACTGAAACTAGCATTAAACCATACTTGATATTTTTAATGAAAATTGTACAAAATGGAATTCAAACTGAAATACTGAAATTCATTAGTTAAAAAGATTCAAATTACATTGATATTACTTAAACAATTGATAAAATGCTTGAAAATACACTGAGATTGACAAAATTACTTAAACGACTAATTTTTTACACTAAGTTACACTAACTGCTTCTTTCACTGCTTCTTTTTCTTTATATAGGGAACCTCTAGGGTTTCTTTCTCTTCTTGAACCTTTCCCACTTCCTTTTGTAGCCATTGGATGGCTTATAATGATCTTGGCCGTTGAATTGAGTTTTGGCGCCAAAATTGTCAACGTACCATGTGGGTTTCCTTGTAAAAAATACGAAGGAATTAAAATTATTTGGATGTTTGTGGGAGTTGGGGGAGGCAGGGAATGAGATGCTGAGGTGGAGGAGGGGGGTGGAGTATTTGGTGAGGTTTGCAGGGTTCAAGTGGGGGAAGCAAGAGAGGTCAAAGGTTTGACCCTGGGATAATTTTATTTGAAACGGGGGAGTATATTTTGGGTGAGGTGGGCTGGTGTTGGTGATGGGCTGGAGTAATAAGGGTGGGTGATTGGGCCTGGTTGTGGTTTTGTTTGTTGGGTTTGGTTTGGGATTTTAGTTAAAAAGGGTCCGGATGGTTAATTAATAAGCAACAAGGACCAATTTTGTCATTTTGGATTTTGTAGGGACTAAAGGTGAATTTTCTCAATATTCATCACAAGGACCAAATTTGTCATTTAAGAATAGTTCAAAGGTATTTTTGACATTTTTCCATTTTTCAAAACCAGGGACTATTTTTGACAGATTTCAAACTTGAGGGACCAAAGATGTTAATTTTCCAAACTTTTCACCCAAAGTCCATTTTTGATAACTTTTGATTTTTTGAAGGACTTGGGTTGACTTTTCTTTCAAAATAAATGCATAGGGACTATTTTTGACAAAGTTTGAAACTTGGGGGACTGAAACTGCCAATATTGCAAACTTTGTTCACTTTTCATTTGTTTTTGCTCATTTTGCATTTAAAACACATAAAACACAATCCCTGGGATAATTTAAGTATTTTGATAACTTTTCGATTGTTTTTGTATGTTTTGGCAGTTTAAATACGATAAAAATGACGAGTGTTTGAGCACTCATCAATCCCCCACACTAAACTATTGCTAGTCCCTAGCAATCTTTTTGGAAAACTTGATGGATTTGAAAACTCTTTACCAAAAGCCATCACTTCTGGAGTAGCCAAATGTTTCGATTCAAATAAAAACTATGGTCCACTTGATAACCATGTGATTTTTAGCAAACCACCAGCTTTCAACGGTTTTGATTAGTCTTTACCAAGAGCCGTTTGCTCCTGGACTAGCCAACTCTTGATGGACCTAGTCAACATCTTGGTGAGCTGATTACCAATTATGGTTTTTCCACGGCCTTTACCACAAGCCATAATCTTGTGGGCTAGCCAACTCATTCACTTTTTGGGATATGGCGAGTTGATTTACGATACAATTTTGGGCAAATTGCAAGCCATCAACGGATTTGAGTTATCTTTACCAAGAGCCGTTTGCTCCTGGATTAGCCAATCCCTTTGTCGGTTAGACATGGCGGACTGATAACCACAAAATTTTTGAAATAAAGTGATTTTTTTTTTTTTTGAAAATTTTGGCCAAAAACGGGGGTACTTGAAGATATATTTTGATAAAATTCGCTAGAATTTCTCCCCCACACTTAGAAATGAATATTGTCCTCAATATTCAAAGTCCCGGCTATTATGCCGACTCTTTGAACGTAAAAAGCCAATATTCGAATCTAACTGTGGAAACACCATATTTCACTTTATTTCTATAGATACACACATTTTTTTTGAACTTATATACATATATACATTTTCAAACAGCGGGGGTTGGCCATTCCCCCACACTAGGGTGATAGAAAGTAGAAAGAAATCAGAGATACGGGTGAAAACCCGTATTGTGCTATTGTTTTTGTTCATCGAGTCGCTAGCTTGACTCGATCCCCGAATTCAATTGTCCTTGGGGAAAGTTTGGAGATCCGGGACAACCATGGATGGTATGTCCTCTCCAAAGTAGTGCTTCAAACGATGCCCATTCACTTTGAAATTCGGACCGTCATTTTGAGATAATTCGACGGTGCCATAAGGATAAACCTTAGCGATAGTGAATGGACCAGTCCATCGGGTCTTAAGCTTTCCCGAGAAAATCTTGAGTCTAGAGTTGAAAAGAAGGACTCGATCACCGACGTTAAAAACGTGGTTCTTGATTTTTGAGTCATGAATCTTCTTTGTCTTTTCTTTATAGATCAAAGAGTTCTTGTAAGCTTGATCACGAAGTTCATTTAATTCATTCAGTTGAACTTTTCGATGATCACCCGCAGTTTTCAGGTCAAAATTTGCATGCTTGAGGGCCCAATAGGCTTTGTGCTCAAGCTCGATCGGAAGATGGCACGCTTTCCCATACACAAGTTTGTAAGGCGTACACCCAATGGGTGTTTTGTAAGCCGTACGGAAAGCCCAGAGTGCATCATCTAATTTATCCGACCACGATGCACGATTTTCACCTACGGTTCTTTCTAAAATTCTTTTAATGCCCCGATTGGAAACTTCTACTTGTCCACTTGTTTGTGGGTGGTACGCTGTAGAAAGACGGTGAGTTACACCATACTTTTACATGACTTTGTCGAATTTGTCATTGCAAAAATGCGTACCACGATCACTGAGAATAGCACGTGGAGTTCCAAATCGAGCGAAAAGAGCTTTCAAGAATTTTACAACAACTCGGGCATCATTAGTGGGTAAAGATTTCGCTTCAACCCATTTTGACAAGTAGTCAACAGCCACGAGTATGTATTGTTTCCATGAGAAGACGAAAATGGCCCCATAAAATCGATGCCCCAAACGTCAAAGATTTCACAAACTTGAATTGCATTTTGAGGCATTTCATTCTTTTGTTAAATATTCCCGTGACGTTGACAAGCGTCACAGGATTTGACTAATTCCTGGGCATCCTTGTAAATCGAGGGCCAAAAGAAACCGGAGTCAAACAACTTTTTGGCGGTGTAGTTTGGATTGTGGTGGCCCCCCGTGGGACCAGCATGGCAAGCCTTAAGAATTTCAGCGGCTTCTTGGCCATAAACACACCGCCGGATGACTTGATCCGCACAGATTTTGAAAAGATAGGGGTCGTCCCAGAAGTAATGTTTTACATCTTTGAAGAATTTATTTTTCTGTTGGGACGACATCCCTTTCACCACAAAGTTACCCGCAAGGTAGTTTGCAAAGTGGGCAAACCATGGGGTAATTGAATCTCCACGAAAGGTAACCGCATTGAGTGTCTCGAGAGGGAATGTTTCATTAATTTCTTTCCTCTCAAAGACATCTTGGTGGGGGTTTTCCAATCAGGAGAGATGATCAGTAGCTAGGTTCTCAGCTCCTTTTTTATCACGAATAATGATATCAAATTCCTGTAAGAGGAGAACCCAACGGAGAAGTCTCGGCTTTGCATCTTGTTTTGCAAAAAGGTACTTCAAAGCCGAGTGATCCGTATACACTATGCTTTTGGTCAGTCTCAAGTATGGCCGGAATTTTTCAAAAGCATACACCACAGCTAATAATTCTTTTTCGGTGGTGGTGTAATGGCTTTGAGCCTCGGTCATAGTTTTGCTGGCATAGTGTATAGGCTAAAAATGTTTTGTTTTTCGTTCCCCCAATACTGCCCCTATCGCATAATCACTGGCATCACACATGAGCTCGAAGGGCAAGTCCCAATCGGGGGCAACAAGAATTGGTGCCTGAGTAAGCTTTTTCTTCAATGTTTCAAAAGCTTCGATGCACTCGGGGGAGAAGATAAAAGGAGCATCCTTTTCGAGGAGATGGGTCATAGGCCGGGCGATTTTAGAAAAATCTTGAATAAACCTACGATAGAAACCGGCATGACCCAAAAAGCTCCTAACACCTTTTACGGTTGTGGGATGAGGTAATTTTGCAATGACATCCACTTTGGCTTTGTCAACCTCAATCCCGTTCTTTTAAATTTTATGGCCGAGGACAGTGCCCTCTTTGACCATAAAGTGACTCTTCTCCCAATTTAGACATAACTTTGTGTCTTCACAACGTTTTAGCATGCTGTCTAAATGGGAGAAACATGATTGGAACGAATCCCTAATGACCGAAAAATCGTCCATAAAGACCTCCATAGTTTTCCCAATCATGTCGGAAAATATGGAGATCATACATCTTTGAAACGTGCCCGGAGCATTACATAAGCCGAATGGCATACGTTTATAAGCAAAAGTTCCGTAGGGGCACGTGAAAGTGGTCTTTTCCTGATCTTGCGGATCAATGGGAATCTGAAAGTAACCCGAGAAACCATCGAGGAAGCAATAGTACTCATTCCCCGCTAATCTCTCGAGCATCTGATCCATAAAGGGCAGAGGAAAATGATCTTTACGGGTGGCGTCATTTAACTTGCGATAGTCAATGCAGACACGCCATCCCGTAACCAAACGAGTTGGAATAACTCATTCTCCTCGTTTGTGACAACAGTGATGCCACCCTTTTTTGGAACACAATGAATTGGGCTAACCCAAGGACTGTCCGAGATAGGGTAAATCAATCCGGCATCAAGAAGTTTTAAAACTTCTTGTTTGATTACCTCATGAATTTTTGGATTCACCCTTCTTTGTTGTTGGACTGCTGGTTTGAAGTCGTCCTCCATTAAAATCTTGTGTGTACAAAATTCAGGGTCAATGCCCTTGATGTCGGAGAGTCGCCAAGCAATTGCTTGTTTATGTGACTTCAAAACCTTTATGAGAGCAGCCTTTTCCTCAACGCTTAAATCTTTGGCAATTATGACGGGCAATTTATCATCACCCTCCAGAAATGCATATTCAAGATGAGGCGGCAAGTCCTTAAGTTCAACCTCAGGGAAGTCATCAGTTTTCCCAACATTTTTGACCTCCTCTTTATGAAGTGTTTGTGGTAGAACAGGAAGAGGAGAGGGATCTTCGTTTAACAATTTCTCAAGCAGGAGAATATCCCTCTCGGGGTCAATCTCTTGGTTATCGATTCCATCGAGAATCGAGTCACTTTTGAGAAAGGCCTCAATTTCTACTAAGATGAAGTCACTTCCCTCAAACGGAGTGAGGGAAGGAGAAGAATTGGCTATGATGGGATGAGAAGATTGAGTGAGGTTTTCACTCGAAGAATCATCAATGAAATCTAAAATCTCTTGAGCATACTCCTCAGCAGCAACATCGATGACATCTATTTGATTCACCGATTTTGAGTCATAATTGGAGGAGTATGTTAATACAAATATCGCCTAAAAACGTTATTTATATTTTACAATCTTTGCTAAGTTTTGTTAATGACAAAGTATGAAGTTTAGCTATAAGTAAATCATCACTTTAAGTGTTTAAGTCTTGTTTAACTAAGGTTAACATTTCCTTTTAAACAAAACATTGTTTTTACTTCTTAAACTAAAATGAGTCTTGTCACATCATATTTATTTCTTAATATAGTAAGGTCACATCACATTTAGGGCAAGTTTTGTCATGATGCATTTATGGAAAGAAATGTGTTTGACTAACTTTGTTGTTGCTTGCAAGCTTTGTATTTGACTTGTTATTATGAGATGTGACATTGTTTGGTTGCTAGGAGTTATGAGACAAGACCTTGTTTGGTTTGCAAGATTTATTGCAAAACCAACTGCAGCCCTGGCGGTACCCTGGGGGTACACGGGCGGAACCCGTTTGAGGGGTCCGCCTGATCCGCCAGACCTGCAGAATTGTTTGCTATAAATACCAAACCATTTGTTTGTTTTTTGTAACCCTTTTAGGACATATATTCACATACTCTCTCAACTAACTCAGTAACCTTTTGATATGTGATTCTCTTATGTAGCAAGGGACTTCACAAGATCATTCAAGAAGTTACAAGCTTCAACTCTAAAGTTGCAAGTCTTGGTAGCTTGGTCATGTATAAGCTTTGATAGTTTATACTTCATGTGTGTCATGTATATAGATGTAAGTGGTTAGTATTTTAGGCCTCAAAATACGTAGTGTGTCGGGAGTTGTTGTACCCTTGTAAAAGAACTAACGGGAGTGGTTGTACCCTTGGAAACGAACTCGACATCTAGCTTTGTGTCGGTAAAAGTGTAAGCGACGAACGGGAGTGGTTGAACCCATGTAAAAGAACTCGACATCTAGCTTAGTGTCGGTAAAAGTGTAAAAGACGAATGGGAGTGGTTGTACCCTTGTAAAAGAACTCGACATCTAGCTTAGTGTCGGTAAAAGTGTAAGCGACGTTGTAAAGGTTTTCTCCGCCGGTGAAAGGAGCTTGTTGATTAGTGCTTATAACTCTCGAGTTGGAAACTCGGGGCGTGGATGTAGGGCAAGGAAAAAGAGTCCTTGTAGCCGAACCACGATAAACAATCGTGTTCTAGTTTGATCGTTTCTTTCTTTATCTTTGCTTATTACATGTTGTCTTTTAGTTATAATTGCTAATCACATATAAAGCTTTCCAAAAGAATTAAAACAAGTAAAGTTGTATTTATATCTTGAAACAAATGTAAAGCTTTTTAAAGAACTAAAACAAGCAAAGTTAGGATCATCACAAGTAAAGCTTTTCAAAGTATGAAACAAGTAAACTTAGAATTGTTATTCACATGAAAAGATTTTCAAAGAATCAAACATATAAAGTTGTGTCTATATCTTTAAGCAAACGTAAAGTTTCTAAAAGGATATTCAAGGTAAAAAGAACTTAAAAGCGGTAAACTATTCAACCCCCCCCCCCTTCTAGTTTTCCACAATTGGCATCAGGAGCTACGTTACTCAAGATTTTTAAAATAGAATGTATTTTAAAACTTGGATCGATCCATGGATTTTGAAAATCTCAAAGAAGGGCAACCTATTCAAAACCAACCGCTATTTGAAAAAGAAAACTTACTTGAATGGAAAAGTAATTTTGAAAACTATGTGAAATCAATTGATCAAGATCTTTGGCATATTATTTCTTTTGGTAATTTCAAACCAAAGAAAACAAGTTTTTGAAAACCAAGATAACTATCTTAAACTTGATAAAAATAACTAAAGCTAAAACAATACTTTATAAAGCTTTAGTACCAAATATGAAAGAATGTATTTTTGTCAAAAGGCTAATGATGTTTGGAAAAATATGGTAAACTTTCATCAAGGAATATGTCAAGTCAAAGATGATCAATTTGATCTTACATATGAATTAGAAGTTTTAGAAAAACTAATTGATAGACACTTAGTAGAAGTTAATACATGTGCTACTAGTTTAAATGTTTTAAATGAAGGTACAAGTGAAGATGAGTACGTACGTTTTGATGAACCTGCTTGCGTATCTTGGTATGTAATGGATGTTGACGAAGACAATGATCCGGTAGTTTATTGTCAATTTATTGAAACAACAAGCAAGGTGTTAGTAAAGGTGATTACTCGTGTCAAGCTCGTAGTAGTCTTGCTTGCGATTCACGGAATAACTCGGATGAAGATTTAGTCAATCATCCGGTTTGTGATTCTAAACTAGATAAAACATCAAGCAAGGTACACTTTGAAACCAAACTCTTTTGCTTTGATTAATTTATCCTAGAGGTTTCTAAACTAGAAAATGAGTCTAAACGCTTATGCAACATAAACCTAAAAACTATCTTCAAGAATGAGTCTTCAAAATCTCTTAAGAATATCTTTGAAAAGGAAATCTTATTAGAAGATAAAATGTCTAGAATTGAGAGTAATGTTGAAATTAATCTAGAATGTAAATTATGTCTAGATTACAAACATGAGATTATAATGCAAAATGAGAAAGGAAAAATTATTAGTTAAATCTGATGAAAGCTCAAAATCTTTTGAAATATTGTTGAGAAGTCAAAGGTTGTTTAAAGATAAAACCGAATTAGGATTTAACTTATAAGCATCATCAACTAAGAAAACAAAGCATGTAAAATTTGTCAAACCTAGAGGAGAAATTTAGAGATAACTCAATCTCTAATAGAAACTCATGATAAAAGGATTAAGACTATCATTCTCTATGCCTTTATATGATTATCTAACCTTCTTGGATACATGAGTTATTGAGTTTCAAAGCGTGTCGTCAAACCATGTTTTTACGCGTAATGCTTATCCGCTTGATAGCATCTCTATGCAATTTAAAAGGTACGCATTACTTCAACTTGACTTTGATTGTATCTTGTTTCTAGCATTATGTGTTCGAATATGTATTATTTGTAATACTCTAGAGTGTCTACCTGCTATTTGTAAATAACTAAGATTAGATTCTATGCAACAAGGAATTTAGTCTTTAGTACTAGTAGGAGATATAAGGTGTTTTGGTTCTTTAACCATCAAGAGATAAACACAAAAAACTCTTGAGTATGTCTCACTCAACTCTTGCTTACAAGTGAGCTAACTAAGAATTTCCTAAGTGTTAAAATGTCTAACACTTTTGTGATGCTTGCAAAACAAACCTTTGTTAAACAATTTTCTCAAACACCATACTTTGAGTCTTTAATTGTGTTTTTCTTCAATCACTCCTTTGTGATAATCTCACATAAAACACACAAGGTGAAATAAATCACATTAGCATACATTAGGATGTGTGAAAGAAAATGAGTTTTCAACATCTAGGATTTACACATCAAATGTGACACATAGTCTCATGATGTTGTACCTCTTGGACTTTTTCAAAATAAATAGAGTTCATAGTGTCTTAAGTAAGAAAACCCAAAGAGTCGAGGAGTCGTTGAATATGACATTTAATGAATGATATCCTCCTTCTATGATATCATCTTTGGTAGATGATAACTTAGTCGAAAGTCCAATGATGGCAAGACAAGTATGTTGTGTAAAACATTAAGAATAAAAGTATCAAATAATATCTCCTCACCATGAGACAAACATTGAATCAAGCAAAATTGACATAAGTTATAAAACTTAATTTATAGGTCATAGTTGTGTCTAAACAAATTCAACAAAAACAATTTTTTGAATTTAGAATAAAACAACCAGTGAAACGAAATTGATTTTTCAAAGTAATCAAGTGAGTATAGTGTCAATATTTGAAAGACCGTTTGATAATAAAAGCAAGCCACAAAAGCAAGGGATTTTAACTTAAAGACATTCCTAGTTGCTCTCTTGTTCTCAATGGTTAAGTTATTGATGACTTATCAAGAATGAGATTAGTAAATCTGTAGGTAAAACTAAATGTAGAGAAATGTTTGGAAGACTACTTGTTCTCATAACAATTAGATTCAACATTATGTTTAGCTTTTGTCTATGTGCTCGTGTTTAAGAAAATCCTAAAACAACTCTTTAGTTGAGCCTATTTGGATACATCATAAGGTACTACACAACTAGAATTATGGTCTCCCAAAAGAACGGGAATAGAAACCATAGTGTTTGACAAATGGAATTATGTTGGTAATAAGTTGATAAGAAAAGCTCAAGTGGTACTTGCACTTTTATGCTTACTTACCCAATGATTCTCCAAAACGCGTATGACTCTCAAATTAGTATCGAATGGAGAAGCACATCAACAAGCTCCGCTTGAACAAGAAAACTCGCATCAACAACGGAATTCATCTTATCAACATTGTTATACCTTCAACAAAGGAAGCATCGACTTCAGCGACAATTCAATCCATTATGTTCTTAATTGACATATTGTGATCCATCATCATCGTCTTGGTAAAAATGTTCATTGAGGAACATCTTAACTAAGAAAGTCTTATACGTTAACCATTCTATTAACGTTTTCACAAAACCTCTTGAATGAGAATCATTCATCATCCCTAGGCTTAGTCAAGGACTCATAAGACCAAAAACCTTAGTTTTGAACATTAGGATAAAACCACAAAAATCAAAACAATTTCTTTTAAGTTTTTCCCTGCAGAACCCACGGCACCTTCAGACCATACGGGCGGAACCCATTTTTTGGTTCCGCCTGGTCCGCCAAACCTCAGAGTGTATTATTTGTAATTTCAAAACCAAACAACCTCTTAAAATCTTACCAAAAACTAACAAACAGCATCACCCTCTCTAAAACACATATCCTCACGAATTTAGGGCTTCTAATCCAATCTCTTCCAATCCAACTAACTTTGTAAGTATTCTAATCACAATTGCATTTTTAATTTAATTATAACATTCTTGCTTACAATCATTAACTAGAATCTTAGGGCTTTTGCGTAAAACTTCATGATTCATGAAAAACTTGGTGGCTAGTCTATTATGTATTTCATTAGTTAAGAAATGTATCTTTTCATTGTTACTTTGATTTACCAAACACACCAAGTGCATTATTTTTCAAATTGCAACATGATTCATCACCACATTGTTAAAACAAATGAAAAACATCATTTAAACATCACTTGCATACTATTTCTTGAATGCAAAAGGGGATACATAACTAATATGTATTTTCGGGTACATTCAATCGAAGACACATTCAATTAGGAGAGTGTTGGTTATCTTTTGTTTTTTACAACAAAATTTGCATAACAAAACAATTTGGGAATCAAAATGAGTCAAGATAACCAAGTCTTCACATTGTTTAGCATATAGGAACATATTAGAACATCCACATTGTTAAAAGTCATTAACATACAATTTTATGTTTTCTAGGAATCAACATGCCTCCCGCAAACAAATCCGATCATAAAGAAACCCTTAAGTACATGCCCAAACACCATATGACCAAAGGTCTCAACCCGGTTCAAGTAGAAACCTTTAAGGCATTAGAAAAACGCTATGTTCACGAAGGTAGAACCATTGATCCATCCTTTCTAGAAGGAACATCTATTCGCCAAAACTTTGCCGCAATTCACTTTGATTGTCTCCTTGATATAGATGAGCCCATTTGTCCTAGGTTCATCTTGGAATTCTATGCAACCGTAAACCTTTCCTCATGTGCTGGTGGTAGGATTTCATTAAACTTCACAACCAATCAAATATCACATGACATAGATTTAAATGACTTAGCTATAATTCTTGGTGTACCAAATGAGGGAACTTGTCTCTACACGGATAAGTGGCCCATTTCATGTCTTGATACTATTGATCGTTTTTATCCATACAATACACCTCTTGCTAGTAAGGAAATTATTAAGGAACACCTCTTTGTTAGAACCTCTACCACTAGGGTGAATCGTTCAGGGAATACTGTAGATAAGGATCCTTTTGGTATGGAGCTCAATGAGCTTAAACCGCAATTTAAGAAATGGGAAGAAATTCTTAGCGCTAACGTCATAAGTACCATAGGAAATAGAGATCACATCAACACACGTCTTTGCTATATGCTCTATAGCATTTCAACTGGTCAACCCTTCAACTTAGCCTACTACCTAGCCAAAAGGATGGCCGACATATCCTTAGTTGGAACAACCGCTCTTCCCTATGGTATGCTTCTTACTCGCCTCTTTAGAGGAATCTCACCCATTTCTCCTAACGAAAATGGAATGCACCTTGACTGTTTTCTAGTTCCTCACATCTTTGTTCCTTTAAGTGATAAACGAGTTTTCAAAAATAAGGGCAAATGTACTCGATCACCTACACCATCATCATCATCATCCGGAATGAGCGAGGATGATAAACTTCCAAACTCTAAGTTACCCCCTTTAGAATACCTTCAAGCTCTCCCTATCATTGACAATGCTTCCGAAGAATTCAAGCAAACCAAAGGAATGTTCAAGTGTTTTGGAAGGTACCTAAACAAGCTCAAAAAGAAGATAGACCGGTTGTGAGAAGATTAAGGAGCGTTTGGCATAAGAATGCTTTAGAATCGTCTTTGTGTTAAAACTACGTGAATTATGTGTTTTTCACTTTCATGGTTTATTATGTTTGCTGGATTATGTTTGTATGAACTTTTATGCATAATGACAATGTTTAAAGTGTTTGTCATCTTTTCTATGCTTATGGGAATTCTTACTAAGTATAGTGAAATCCTCGACCTCAAGGTCAAAGTCCCATGATATGTATGTTTACATGTCAAATTTTTGTATTGCCTAACCAGTAATACCTTATCTTTTTGATTTTAGGAGTTTTCGAAAATTTTGAAAATCGTCTCGCGGGTCAAAAACGCGGACTGCCTAATTTTTTACCCCTGGCGGATCTGGCGGTACCCAAAATTGGGGTCCGCCAGTGTGTTTTCTGGGAATTCCAGAAATGGCCCAACGGACCAGGCGGTACCCTCAAATGGGTTCCGCCAGTGTCTTCTGAGGGATCCGCCAGACACCTGCAGAAATTTTTTCCATTTTTCTTAAGTCCAAAACTTGTAATGTGTCAAAACCATTATCCTAAGTGAGAAACATCTTCAATTAACTTCAATAACCATATTAGAACTACCTTCACTCACTAAAACAATTAGGAAGACACTTCCCTCCAAAAATTCAAATTCAAACATAATCAACCCAAGGATCCCTTTCAAAGGATCCTTCAAAACCATTGAAACATTTTTCAAACAAATCACATCCCATGATCACAAAGCATTGAGTGCTTTTGTTGGTCTTTCACTCCACCTCATTCTATTGGAATGACATGCATTGATTTGACATATTCATGAAATTTTTGTAAATCATTTGAAACCTCAATCCTTGGATGGTAGAACATTAAATCCAAACACTCTATTCAACATCTTTTTCATCCTATAAATTTGAAAGTTGGCAACAATTCAAATCACACCATCACCATCAAAACTTCTTCTCTCAAAACATCAAAACCACACCTTTGAAAATGACCAAATCTAACACATCATCCGAGTCATCAAAATCCCTTTCAAGAATCAACAGGATTAGTGTTAAACCTTGTTGTTTTAACAAAACCGTCAAGTCAAGCTCATCTTCTTCAAGTGATGCTTCGCTTAACATTTCTTCACCCATCCAAAATTACCTAAATCTCACTACCTCAACACAATCCCCAACACATTGTAATACCAATGTAATCACCCTTCAAGAATTGCTTAATCTTGAAACTCCATCACCTCAATCACCAACACCTACACCAATGGAACTTTTCCATACACCTCCAACATCACCACTACCCTATTTGGAAACCTTAGAAGACTTATCACCCAAATCATCTAGTCAACCATCTTTGTCACTTTTTGATACCATTGCACAAATGGAAACCCAACAACAACCTAGTGAGCAACTAGATGATGAACCCCATCAACCATCATTAGTAGAACGGTTGGCTTACCGTTATGCTAGACCATCCATTTTTCCAAATGATCAAGGTCATACCCACTCACAATCATTTGTGTTTCACCCAATTTACAAAGACCTTCATGGCAATCCTTCCGGTGAAACAAGTTTCCGCCATTTTGTTCAAAATCAACCACAACAACAACAACCATCACCACAAGAACCTTCCCAACAATTTGAATCCCTGCTTTCTTCCTATAAGAAAATAGAAGCATCCATGTGGGAAAAACCTCCAAACCATCAAAATGAGATTGACACTCATTTAAACCACCTTCATGCCTTCAAACGTATGGTTGACTCTCAAATCAACCATATTATGGTTTTACAAACAACACTTCAATCAACAAATGAAGGAAGCAAAAACACTACTCAACCTTCCACCTTTGATCCTTCAAGTTCAAACCATCCACCACCAACATATCAAACCACCCTTCCACCAAATTTTCCCCGCCATGATTGCAATCATTGCGAAAGAACTGCTCACATTAGTGAAGGGTGTCGAAGGGAAATTCGTGAACTATCCGAAGAAATGAGGTTTATACTAAACCACATTTTGGATCTTCTTCAATCCTCATCCCACACACCTCAACCCTAGTGTCTCCAAAATGAAACAAAACCGTTTCTCTTGGAAAATGTTTCTCATCTAAAGCAACAAAACAAAAATAAAACCCGCTACAACCCTCAACTCACATTTTCATCCTTAAACAACCCCATCCTTGTTTTTGGAAAATGTTTCTCACAAAGGAAAATGATGATTTCCTTGTAGCTTTTTATGGTCGTTGCTTATTTGTAGCTTTTTCTTTATTTCTAGAGGTAGGATAGTGTAACCAAAATTTCTTGTCTTTGACTTTTTAAGAAGTCTAAATTTTACATGAAATGAAGTTCATTACACTACAAGGTTTTCTTTGTTTGTTGACCATTTAGGTATGATATGTGAACTATACCTTGTTATGATACCATACATAAATCTTGTGCAATAAAAGCTAACCTCTCTTTTTGTAGGTTCATTTTCCATGTTTTCCTTTCTTGATACTCCATTTAGGGGAGTAATATTCAAGGGGGAGCATGAGTGTTGTACTATTTCACTTCACAACTCTTAGTTGTGTTTAAACCTGAAATGCTTTCATGACTTGGTATCTTGTGCAACAACTAACCTTTTCTTGTAGGTTCAAAATCCATGTCCCATCTCTTGGCACTCCATTTAGGGGGAGTATCGTCCAAGGGGGAGCAAGTGGTTACTTCCGCTTCGCTACTCTTACTTTTTGTTTCGACAAAAAGGGGGAGAATTTAGATATAAACTTTTGTTTCAAATTTTTTTTTTTATATATCACATCATCTTAGCAAAAACAAGTTTTTATACCTAACTTTATAAGACTTAATAATAAAACTAGTGACTTACTTATAAATAAAGTTTATGTTTTGTCATCAACAAAAAGGGGGAGATTGTTAATACAAATATCGCCTAAAAACGTTATTTATATTTTACGATCTTTGCTAAGTTTTGTTAATGACAAAGTATGAAGTTTAGCTATAAGTAAATCATCACTTTAAGTGTTTAAGTCTTGTTTAACTAAGGTTAACATTTCCTTTTAAACAAAACATTGTTTTTACTTCTTAAACTAAAATGAGTCTTGTCACATCATATTTATTTCTTAATATAGTAAGGTCACATCACATTTAGGGCAAGTTTTGTCATGATGCATTTATGGAAAGAAATGTGTTTGACTAACTTTCTTGTTGCTTGCAAGCTTTGTATTTGACTTGTTATTATGAGATGTGACATTGTTTGGTTGCTAGGAGTTATGAGACAAGACCTTGTTTGGTTTGCAAGATTTATTGCAAAACCAACTGCAGCCCTGGCGGTACCCTGGGGGTACACGGGCGGAACCCGTTTGAGGGGTCCGCCTGATCCGCCAGACCTGCAGAATTGTTTGCTATAAATACCAAACCATTTGTTTGTTTTTTGTAACCCTTTTAGGACATATATTCACATACTCTCTCAACTAACTCAGTAACCTTTTGATTTGTGATTCTCTTATGTAGCAAGGGACTTCACAAGATCATTCAAGAAGTTACAAGCTTCAACTCTAAAGTTGCAAGTCTTGGTAGCTTGGTCATGTATAAGCTTTGATAGTTTATACTTCATGTGTGTCATGTATATAGATGTAAGTGGTTAGTATTTTAGGCCTCAAAATACGTAGTGTGTCGGGAGTTGTTGTACCCTTGTAAAAGAACTAATGGGAGTGGTTGTACCCTTGGAAACGAACTAGACATCTAGCTTTGTGTCGGTAAAAGTGTAAGCGACGAACGGGAGTGGTTGAACCCATGTAAAAGAACTCGACATCTAGCTTAGTGTCGGTAAAAGTGTAAGCGACGAATGGGAGTGGTTGTACCCTTGTAAAAGAACTCGACATCTAGCTTAGTGTCGGTAAAAGTGTAAGCGACGTTGTAAAGGTTTTCTCCGCCGGTGAAAGGAGCTTGTTGATTAGTGCTTATAACTCTCGAGTTGGAAACTCGGGGCGTGGATGTAGGGCAAGGAAAAAGAGTCCTTGTAGCCGAACCACGATAAACAATCGTGTTGTGGTTTGATCGTTTCTTTCTTTATCTTTGCTTATTACATGTTGTCTTTTAGTTATAATTGCTAATCACATATAAAGCTTTCCAAAAGAATTAAAACAAGTAAAGTTGTATTTATATCTTGAAACAAATGTAAAGCTTTTTAAAGAACTAAAACAAGCAAAGTTAGGATCATCAATAGTAAAGCTTTTCAAAGTATGAAACAAGTAAACTTAGAATTGTTATTCACATGAAAAGATTTTTAAAGAATCAAACATATAAAGTTGTGTTTATATCTTTAAGCAAACGTAAAGTTTCTAAAAGGATATTCAAGTTAAAAAGAACCTAAAAAGCGGTAAACTATTCTACCCCCCCCCCCCTTCTAGTTTTCCACAGAGTATCTCGAAGTTTGATTTAGGTTGAAGGTAATGGCTTCCGTTCCAACACGCAGTGTGATCTCTTTCTCAAATACATCGATAAGAGCACGCCCAGTTCTAAGGAATCCCCTTCCAAGAATGAGAGGGACCCTTGAATCGGCATCAAAGTCAACAATCACAAAATCTGCTAGAAAATGGAACTTTCCCACTCTAACAAACACGTCCTCGGCAATGCCAAGTGGACGGGAAATTGAACGATCGGCAAGCTCTAAAGTCATGCACGTGGGAGTAAGTTCGGGAAGAGAGAGTTTCTTCCACACAGAATATGTCATTAGGTTAATGCTAGCACCTAGATCGGTCAAGGCGAAGCATTCAACCATACCCGGAAAAGTACAAGGAATGAGAAATTTCCCGGGGTCTCCAAGCTTTTCAGGAAGATTTTTCAAGAGAACTGCTGAGCAGTTCTCATTCAGAGGATTTCTTGCCATCTCAAAGAGTTTTTCTTTATTACTTAACAGATTTTTGATTGTCGATGCAAACTTGGGCATCAAGAGAATAGCGTCCGCGAAGCTAATGTCAAAATGCAAATCTTGGAAGATTGGAAAAATTTATCCATTTGGTGATTAGCTTTTTCGCGGAGCTTTTGTTCATTGAGACGTGATGGGTAAGGAATAGAATTTTTGGATTTAGGGTTGTCCACTGGAGTTTCTGGTGGTTCAAAGACAACTCCAGGCTTACATCTGGTTTCAGGAATAACCTGAGGTTGGACGTGTGCTGTACTTCGTGGGCTAGGAGTTTGCACGTTGTCCTTTGTCACCTCAGGTTCACGTTCCACTACCTTTGGAGGAGAGGAAGAAGAGGTAGTAGGAATCACGGGTTCATCATATGAAGCACCACTTCGTGTTGTGATCGCCTTAGCATCGCCCCTCGGGTTAGCGATCGTGTTGCTCGGTAAAGTAGTACCTGAGCCCGAGGGTCGATCATTTAAAGACTTCTTGATATCAGAAATCTGGTTGACCAGCAACTTGTTCAACTCTTCTTGGGACTTCATGAATTGTTTTAACAACTCGTTAGATGAAGGCCCGGTTGGAACAATGGCTTGATTCGGATTAGGAATATTTGGAGCTCGATTGTTCGGATTGGGACCTTGATTTTGAAAATTACCCTGATTAGGGTTGTTGTTTCCATGAAAATATCCCGGATTGAAATTACCCTGACCTTGGTTTTGATTAAAGTTTCCTTGATGTTGGAAACCTTGATTTTGGAAACCTTGGTTTTGATTGTGAAAACCATGACCCTGATTGAGTTACCTTGGTTTTGAAAACCTTGGTTCGCTCTATTTTGATTTTGGCCACGGTTTTGGACATTTTGGTTTTGATTAAAACTGGGAGGTCCAGGATAATGATGATGAGGACGATAGCTAGGGTCCATAGGAGGGCGATATTGATTGCCTCCTTGATTTTGGGACCCGGCTACAGCATGAGCTTCATATGGAGTACCATCAGTAGCTGTGCAATTGTAGTAGGCATGCGGCCCACCACAAGTCACACAGACTTCCACTTTTTTTAACCTCAGCAGGTGGTAGATGTTGTGGAAATGAAACTTTCTTTGTTCGGTGAGCTTGTCAATCTTAGCATCCGTGCTAGATTGACTCACAGAAGATGAAGTGGAAGGACCCGCATTGATTTGAGAAACAATCGGTTTGCTTCGTGTAGAGCGGACCCTGGACTTGTTTTCTATGATTTGCAAACCTTCTTTTGTGGTTCTACTCAAGAAATTACCTCCCGCGGAGGCATTGAGAGAATCCTGATCAGCTTGGCTCACGCCATTGTAAAAAGTATCGAGTTGCATCAACTCTGAGAAACCATGATGTGGACACTTGCGAAGTAATTCTTTGAAACGATCCCACGCTTCACCAAAAGATTCATCATATTTCTGAGTGAACTTGGTGATTTCGTTCTTAAGACTCGTGGTCTTGGAAGGTGGGAAGAATTCATTCACAAATTTTTTCACAAGATCTTCCCATGTCTCAATAGATCTAGGACGTTGTTTTTCAAGCCAAATCCGGGCTTGTCCCTCCAGTGAGAATGGGAAGAGAAGAAGTTTGATTGCTTTACAAGGGACATTTTTGTACTTGATGGTCGATGTGATTTTATTGAACCGTCGAATGTGAGCATGAGGATCGTCCCTCTCAAAACCGTAGAATTGACTTGAGGTTACAAGATTGAGTAACCCGGTTTTGAGCTCAAAATTATCAGCCACGATGGCTGGAACAACAATGGCATATCCGTAACCCTCAATGGGTGCTTGGAGAAGCTCACACATGGGGCGGTCTTTCGCCATGGTGACAGTGGGTGTGGCAACAGTACGGATCTCAGATCCGACTGTTGGTGCTGAACGTCTACGAGGTCTTCGAGGTTTCCGAACAAGCTCACGTAATGGGCTCGTGGACCTTGAAGAACGAGTGCGCATGCACTAGAGATAAAACCAATCAAAACAAAATCGAGGCAAATCCACAGTGAACTTAAACCAATTATCACAAGAAAGTGGCTTCTTTAAGAAAGGTACACCACTCACAGGGATACAAAGGCAAGTTTTAAATCTTTGTTTTGGGAACTTATTATGTTCACACCCCCAGTTGGTAGGTGTTCTGTCTTGGTTTGCGGTTGGTTTTTATGTATTTATTATTATTCACAAGAAAAGATGGATGTTTTTGTGTTTTGTGTATGGGTTTAAAAACTTTTGTACAATATTTTTGGTATCGTTTCGTTTACCAAAATCGTATTTCTTTAAGAATCACCTTAAAAGAAACACAATATAGAAAACGTAACGATCTGTTTTGTTGTTTTTTTTTTGGTGTTTTAACACTTTAGGAAAAGTGTTAATTATTTTTTTATGTTTTGATTTGAAATTTGCAAAAGTGGTGGTATTTGTACAGTGATGATGGTGAAATAACATTAATCTCAAATGACGCTATAGAAACGCGCACACCTCCCCGGCAACGGCGCCAAAAATTGATTGGCTCAGAACAGTCAACCTAAATTGACCAAGGATATGGTCAACAAGGTCAAACTACCTAGACCAATGCTTCCGGGTAATATAGAGTATCACCAGGTCGTTATGTCCCGACGAGGTGTGGATTGTGTTTTAGCGTGCTTGTGATCGGGTGATTATTCACAGAAAAGGGTGGTAATGAGAATTATTTGGAAATTATGAACAGAAATAGCTTAGGAAAGCTATGTGATTAATTACTGGACTTAAGATTAAGGAGAATTGATTTAAAACCTAAAAACGTACGTTTTAATCAAAAACGTATACTGACGTACGAGAAAGAAAGTACAACTGATGAACTGAAAAGGCTACGAATGTGAAATTATTATTTTTACAATCCTGATGAACAAAGAAAATTTTACGAAAAAGAAAAATTATTTTTACACTATTTAATTATTTATTATTAATTAATTACTAATTACTTATTTATTAACTAATTATATTAATTAAAATTACTAAAAATTACTAAAAAGACTTAGATAATTAAGAAGATTTTAATAAATCTAATTAACCATCACAGGAATCCTAAAAATTATAAAAAGTTGAATTTATGTATTTTTAAACTAATTTACTAATTATTATTCTAATTATTTATTAATTACCAATTAAACTAATTATATTATAAAAAATGGAAAATGAATAGTAGAAATTCTAGAAAAATTCCTAAAAATGTTTTAACTTATATAAAAGCTAGAAAAATTATAAAAACTAGGTGTTACTTAATAAAATCTAATTATGCTATTTAATTACTTAATATTTATAAATAATTAATTAAACTAAAATTAATTCTAAAAACCACTAAATGACAAAAGAAAAATCTGGAAAAATTTATAAAATTACTTTAATATAAAAGAGATTTAATAAAAATATAAAAATGCTAAAGTGATTATAAATAAGCTAAAAAGAAAATTAAAAAGATAATTTCTATTAAATAGAAGCTATCACTAAAATTAAAATTGGTTTTTTGTGTTTTTTCTTTTTCCAAACTAATTTAACACTAAAAACTAAAAACTTTTATAAAAACACTTTTTATGTAGCTCATAAATAAGCACTTTGAGTGCTTATTACCCCAACAGTTGACTTTGTTTGACTGAACCAGGAATTAAGCTAAAATGGGCTTATGTGGGGTCCACCGTGGTTAATTTTGGTTCCTCTTAGTTGCTTGAACAATTTTGAGCAAGGATCAAACAAATAAGCTAGCTGAGTAAGCCAAAAGACCACAATAAGCACTTAACTATTTGGATTCTGAGACAGAAATTGGACAACCTTATGAGGTGGTTTCAGTTGGGGTCCACAAGGTCTACGGTCAAACCATTGGTCAAAACTTGAAGCTTGCCAGGAGGGGGGTTGGGAGAACCCAAGATTGGACTGTGGGACCCACTGGGGTGGCCACAATCAACAACCAAAGGTGGTGGTGTGCTTAGGGTCTGATCTGAGCAGGGCAAGGCCTTTCCTTGCAGGTGTGTTTCAGGGGCAAAAAGGTCCACCAAGAAAATTCACAAAAATATAAAAATGCAAGGAATCAAGAGTTCAGCTGGTATATTAAACACCCAAGAAGTTTCAAATCCTAGAACCCTACTCAAAAATCAGGAAAATTAATGCCATTTTGAGGATTTCTGACTTAAGCTCTTTTTGACTTTTTGTGATAAACATGAACCTTTGACTATTTTGATATTTGATTGCTTCCTACTAATTTGTGATGATGTTTATAGCTGTAATGAACCTAAATCTAGCAAGATTAATAGGTTTTAAAGCAAAAGTGGTGATTATGCAAGCACACTTCCTAACAGTGAACAACTAAGAGTGATTGAATGGCTTTTTGACTTTTTTAACTATCAAGACCTGAGTTTAATGGTTTCTTTAACCTACTGAGACCTAAGGAAACTTGTTGTAATAACAAACAACAGACATAACAGGCTCTGAGTGCCTCAAACCAATTTAACTAAACACTCCTTTTACTTGACAGTTGTAAAGATTTCCAAAATGAACAAAGGATTGAAACCTAACACCTAACACAGAAGCATGTACTATGATTGTATAAACCTGTTTAAACCCACATATCTCAAAAATAACAACAATAACTTGAAAATCAATAATATGCTAAAATTTACTAAAAATGGAAATGCTAAGGAACTATTGATTCTAATGAATAACTATTATATTTTAAGTTGTATTATCACTAAAAAACTCTAAATAAACACAGATAAAACAGAATCAAACAATAATAACTATATTTATGGAGAATGAGCTTGAAATGAATAAATGGCTTACAAGGTAGGCCTGTGAGCACCAAAAACCAAGAACCAAGGACCCTAACTCCTCCCTTGAGGATCTAAACCCATTTTCCACAGCTACTTTGCTTCCAATAGTGATCTGAACCCAGAAATCAAATCCAAACTTCACAGTTGACTTTTGTTGACCAATTTGTGATTTGTGAATTTTTTAGATACACTGAATTTTAAGGTTACTAGAAGCTTATAACAGCTTCCTGGGAGCTTATATGTTCTATTCTAATCCATAACAGCAACTGAAACTAGCATTAAACCATACTTGATATTTTTAATGAAAATTGTACAAAATGGAATTCAAACTGAAATACTGAAATTCATTAGTTAAAAAGATTCAAATTACATTGATATTACTTAAACAATTGATAAAAAGCTTGAAAATACACTGAGATTGATTAAATTACTTAAACGACTAATTTTTTACACTAAGTTACACTAACTGCTTCTTTCACTGCTTCTTTTTCTTTATGTAGGGAACCTCTAGGGTTTCTTTCTCTTATTGAACCTTTCCCACTTCCTTTTGTAGCCATTGGATGGCTTATAATGATCTTGGCCGTTGAATTGAGTTTTGGCGCCAAAATTGTCAACGTACCATGTGGGTTTCCTTGTAAAAAATACGAAGCAATTAAAATTATTTGGATGTTTGTGGGAGTTGGGGGAGGCAGGGAATGGGATGCTGAGGTGGAGGAGGGGGTGGAGTATTTGGTGAGGTTTGTAGGGTTCAAGTGGGGGAAGGAAGACAGGTCAAAGGTTTGACCCTGGGATAATTTTATTTGAAACGGGGGAGTATATTTTGGGTGAGGTGGGCTGGTGTTGGTGATGGGCTGGAGTAATAAGGGTGGGTGGTTTGGTCTGGTTGTGGTTTTGTTTGTTGGGTTTGGTTTGGGGTTTTAGTTAAAAAGGGTCCGGATGGTTAATTAATAAGCAACAAGGACCAATTTTGTCATTTTGGATTTTGTAGGGACTAAAGGTGAATTTTCTCAATATTCATCACAAGGACCAAATTTGTCATTTAAGAATAGTTCAAAGGTATTTTTGACATTTTTCCATTTTTCAAAACCCAGGGACTATTTTTGACAGATTTCAAACTTGAGGGACCAAAGATGTAAATTTTCCAAACTTTTCACCCAAAGTCCATTTTTGATAACTTTTGATTTTTTGAAGGACTTGGGTTGACTTTTCTTTCAAAATAAATGCATAGGGACTATTTTTGACAAATTTTAAAACTTAGGGGACTGAAACTGCCAATATTGCAAACTTTGATCACTTTTCATTTGTTTTTGCTCATTTTGCATTTAAAACACATAAAACACAATCCCTGGGATAATTTAAGTATTTTGATGACTTTTCGATTGTTTTTGTATGTTTTGGCAGTTTAAATACGATAAAAATGATGAGTGTTTGAGCACTCATTAGACGTTCAGGAGCTTTCACAGTTCTTACAGATCTGCGAATGGGAACCACTTCAACTTCAGGTGGAGGACCTAAACTTTCAGGTTCCACAGGAAGTTGGCTAGTGTTTTCAGAAGGTGTTACATCTTCATGATCGTCTTCCAGATCATATACTCTCCCACTGAATTTTTGAGATCTTTGTTGGAGTTTATCTGCTGAATCACGTTTAACATACGCCTCACAACCCCAGACCTTTAGATAAAACAAGTTAGGAGCTTTTCCAGTCCATAACTCATATGGGGTCTTATCCACCTTCTTTGTTGGAACCATATTTAAAATGAGAACCGCAGATTCTAAAGCATAATTCGAAAACAAAAAGGAAAGAGTTGTTAGATTAAACATAGATCGTATCATATCTTCCAATGTACGATTCCTTCTTTCAGATACACCATTTTGTTGTGGAGTATATGGAGAAGTAAGGTGCTGGACAATTCCCTCCTTAGCTAAGTAATCTATAAACTCATGACTCAATAACTCACCACCTCTATCGGATCGAAGAGCTTTAATCTTCTTTCCAAGTTGCAACTCTACTTCTCCTTTAAACACTTTGAATGTTTCAAATACCTCATGCTTATGTTTAAGTAAATAAACATAACCATAACGGCTGTAATCATCTGTAAATGTTAAGAAGTAGCTAGCACCTCTCCTTGACACATGTCTAAGTGGTCCACAAACATCTGTGTGAATGAGACCAAGTAGATCAGAAGCCCTTTCAATCCTATTCTCAAAGGGTTTCTTTGTCATCTTCCTAGCAATACAAGATTCGCACTTATCAAATGATTCATCATTGATCTTATCTAAAACCCATCATGTTGCTGCTTTTCCATGCGAGCCTTGCCAATGTGAGCAAGTCGACAATGCCAAAGATAAGACGAATCCAGACCTTTCTTGATTCTCTTATTATTGATGCTATACATTGAATTTTTTTTAACAAAAGCATTATCATTATCATTCATATCAATCTCAAAAATACCATTCACAGCAATAGCATTAAACTAAAATACACCATTTAAAGAAACTGAAATTCCATTGCTAGAAATAATATGATCAAAACCAATGTTCAACAAACATGAAAATGAAATAACACCTCTAACAACTGACGGTGCATAATGACAATCATTTAAAGATAGTACTAATCCCGAAGGCAACACTAAATTAAAAACGCCTATAGCTTCAACTTCTGCATGTGCTCCGTTACCCAAGTGCAAGAATTGTTCTCCATAGGCCAGCTTTCTCTCAACTCTAAACCCTGCAAGGTATTGCAAATATGAATGCCACATCCCGTATCATATACCCATGAATTCAATTTAGGAGTAAAAGTGAATAATTCAATCATAAAGAACGCACCTGGAGTACTGGGGTTACGAGCCTCATTATTCTGCATCTTCTGTCGCAAGTCATGCATGTAGAGAGGACAATTGCGCTTCCAATGGCGCTTTTCATGACAGTGGTGACAAGCCTGATCCTTCTTGTTTGGAGGATTCACCTTGTTCTCCTTAGGCTGATGCTGCTTCATCTTGGGTTATGGTTGATAGTCCATGACCTGCTTGCCTTTATCACCTTTCCCTTTGCCTTTGTTCACATGCGATTTCTTTTGGATTCTGCCCCAATGAATCGCCAACACTTGCAGGGTAGGAGTGACCTTCGCTGGTAGACCTTTCTCATAATCAACAAGCAATACGAGTAATTCTGAGACTGTCTTCCCCGAGCAATGCATGTAGAAGTTCTGAACAAAACCAGCAAAGTCCTTGTTAAGGGACCCGTTGATCAAGTTCACTTGAACATTCTCGGGGTAACCAAATCCAATTCGGTGAAGTTGATCAAAGTATTCTTTCATCTCATTCATATATTATTCAACTGGTTTACCATCTCCATGCTTGCAGCTGTGTAGTTTGTTAATACAAATATCGCCTAAAAACTTTATTTATATTTTACGATCTTTGCTAAGTTTTGTTAATGACAAAGTATGAACTTTAGCTAAGAGTAAATCATCACTTTAAGTGTTTAAGTCTTGTTTAAACTAAGGTTTACATTTCCTTTTAAACAAAACATTGTTTTTATTTCTTAAATTAGAAAGTGTATTTTCACATCACATTTATTTCTTAAAATAGTAATGTCACATCACATTTAGGGCAAGCTTTGTCAATATACACTTATGGTAAGAAAGTGTGTTTGACTAACCATATGTTTGCTTGCAAGTTTTGTGTTTGACTAGGTGTAATGAGATGTGACCTTGTTTGGTTTGGAAGATTTATTGCAAAACCAACTGCAGCCCTGACGGAACCTTGGGGGTAAACGGGCGGAACCCATCTGAGGGTTCCGCCGTATCCGCCAGACCTGCAGAATGGTTTGCTATAAATACCAAACCATTTGTTAGTTTTGAGTGATGAATTTAGGACATATTTTCATATACTCTCTCAACTAACTCAGTAACATTTGACTTGTGTGATTCTCTTATGTAGCAAGGGATTTCACAAGATCATTCAAGAAGCTACAAGCTTCAACTCTAAAGTTACAAGTCTTGCTAGCTTTGTCATGTATAAGCTTTGGTAGTTTATACTTCATTTGTATCATGTATGTAGAAGTGGTTGGTTAGTATTTTAGGCCTCAAAGTACATAGTGTGTCGGGAGTTGTTGTACCCTTGTAAAAGAACTAATGGGAGTGGTTGTACCCTTGGTAAAGAACTCGACATCTAGCTTAGTGTCAGTAAAAGTGTAAGCGACGATGGGAGTGGTTGTACCCGTGTAAAAGAACTCAACATCTAGCTTAGTGTCGGTAAAAGTATAAGCGACGTTGTAAAGGTTTTCTCCGCCGGTGAAAGGAGCTTGTTGATTAGTGCTTATAACTCTCGAGTTGGAAACTCAGGGCGTGGATGTAGGGCAAGGAAAAAGAGTCCTTGTAGCCAAACCACGATAAACAATCGTGTTGTGGTTTGATCGTTTCTTTCTTTGTCTTTACTTGTTACATATTGTCTTTAGTTAGAATTGCTAATCACACGTAAAGTTTTTCAAAGAATTAAACTAGGAAAGTTGTGTTTATATCTTTAAACAAACGTAAAGTTTTTCAAAGAACTAAATAAGCAAAGTCAGGATCGTTAATCATACGTAAAGCTTTTCAAAGAATCAAACAAGTAAAGTTAGAATCGTTATTCACATGTAAAGCTTTTCAAGGAATTGAACATATAACGTTGTGTTTATATCTTTAAGCAAACGTAAAGTTTTAAAGGATATTCAAGCTAAAAAGAATTTAAAAAGCGGTAAACTATTCAACCCCCCTTCTAGTTTTCCACAATTGGCATCAGGAGCTACATTACTCAAGATCTTTAAAATAGAATGTATTTTAAAACCTGGATCGATCCATGGATTTTGAAAATCTCAAAGAAGGGCAACCTATTCAAAACCCACCGCTATTTGAATAAGAAAACTTACTTGAATGGAAAAGTAATTTTGAAAACTATGTGAAATCAATTGATCAAGATCTTTGGCATATTATTGCTTTTGGTAATTTCAACCAAAGAAAACAAGTTTTGAAAACTAGGATAACTATCTTAAACTTGATAAAAATACTAAAGCAAAAACAATGATTTATAAAGCTTTAGTACCAAATATGAAAGAATGTATTTTTGTCAAACGGCTAATGATATTTGGAAAAATATGTTAAACTTTCATCAAGAAATATGTCAAGTAAAAGATGATCAATGTGATCTCACATATGAATTAGAAGTCTTAGAAATATTAATAGATAGACATTTAGTTGAGATAATACATGTGCTACTAGTTTAAATGTTTTAAATGAAGGTGTAAGTGAAGATGATTACTCATGTCGAGCTCTTAGTGGACTTGCTTACGATTCATGGAATAACACGGATGAAGATGAAGCCAACCATCCGATTTGTGATTCTCAACTAGATAAAACATCAAGCAAGGTACTTTTTGAAACCAAACACTTTTGCTTTGACAAATTTATCCTAGAGTTTTCTAAACTAGAAAATGAGTCTAAACGTTTATGAAACATGGACCTAAAAACTATCTTTAACAATGAGTCTTCAAAATCTTTTAAGAATATCTTTGAAAAGAAATCTTGTTAGAAGATAAAATGTCTAGAATTGAGAGTAATGTTGAAATTGATCTAGAATAAAAATTATGTCTAGATTACAAACATGAGATTAAAATGTAAAATGAGAAAGGAAAAATGTTAGTTAAATTTGATGAAAGCTCAAAATCTCTTGAAAGATTGTTGAGGAGTCAAAGGTTGTTTAAAGATAAAACTGGATTAGGATTTAACTCAAAAGCACCATTTACTAGTAAAACAAAACAAGTAAAATTTGTTAAACCTAGAAGAGAGATTTAGAGATAATTCAATCTCTAATAGAAACTCATAATAAAAGGATTAAGATTATCATGCTCTATGCTTTTATATGATTATCTAACCTTCTTGGATACATGAGTAATTGAGCTTCAAAGCGTGTCATCAAACCAAGATTTTACGCGTAGTGTTTATCTTCTTGATAGCATCTCTATGCAATTTAAAAGGTACGCATTACCTCAACTTGACTTTGATTGTCTCTTGTTTCTAGCATTATGTGTTGGAATATGTGTTATTAGTAATACTCTAACGTGTTTACCTGCTATTAGTAATAACTAAGATTAGATTCTATGCAACAAGGAATTTCGTCATTAGTACTAGTAGGAGATATAAGGTGTTTTGGTTCTTTAACCGTCAATAGATAAACATGAGAAACTCTTGAGTGAGTCTCACTCAACTCTTGTTTACATGTGATCTAACTAAGAATTTCCCAAGTGTTAAAACTGTCTAACACTTTTGTGATGCTTGCAAAACAAACCTTTGTTAAACAACATTCTCAAACATCATTCTTTGAGTCTTAAATTGTGTTTTTCTTCAATCACTTCTTTATGATAATCTCACATAAAACACACAAGGTGAAATAAATCACATTAGCATACATTAGGATGTGTGGAAGAAAATGAGTTTTCAACATCTAGGATTTACACATCAAATGTGACACTTAGTCTCATGATGTTGTACCTCTTGGAATTTTTCAAAACAAATAGAGTTCATAGTGTCTTAAGTAAGAAAATCCAAAGCGTCGAGGAGTCTTTGAATATAACATTTAACGAGTGATCTCCTCCTTCTAAGATATCATCTTTGGTAGATGATGACTTAGTCGAAAGTCCAATGATGGCAAGACAAGTATGGTGTCTAAAACATTAAGAATAAAAGTACAAAATAACATCTTCTCACCTTGAGTCAAACATTGAATCAAGCAAAATTGACATAAGTTATAAAACTTGATTTATAGGTCATAGCTGTGTCTAGACAAATTCAACAATAACAGTTTTTGGAATTTAGAGTAAAACAACTAGTGAAACAAAATAAATGTTTTGAAGTAATCATGTGATTATAAGTGTCAATATTTGAAAGTCTTTTTGATAATAAAAGCAAGCTCC
Organism: Artemisia argyi; assembly: GCA_030686995.1. Taxonomy (NCBI): domain Eukaryota; kingdom Viridiplantae; phylum Streptophyta; class Magnoliopsida; order Asterales; family Asteraceae; genus Artemisia; species Artemisia argyi. The sequence continues at coordinate 21,285,160 of CM060685.1, read as the reverse complement.
AAAAGCAAGGGATTTTACCTTAAAGACATTCCTAGTTACTCTCTTGTTCTCAATGGTTAAGTTATTGATGACTTATCAAGAATGAGATTAGTAAATCTGTAGGTAAAACTAAACGTAGAGAAATGTTCGGAAGACTACTTGTTCTCATAAAAATTAGATCCAACATTATGTTTAGCATTTGTCTATGTGCTCGTGTTAAAGAAGATCCTAAAACAACTCTTTAGTTGAGCTTGTTTGGATACATCATAAGGCACTACACAACTAGGATTATGGTATCCCAAAAGAACGGGAATAGAAACCATAGTGTATGCCAAATGGAATTACGTCGGTAATAAGTTGATAAGAAAAGCACAAGTGGTACTTGCACTTTTATACTTACTTACCCAATGATTCTCCAAAACACGTAAGGTTCTCAAATTAGTTTCGGATGGAGAAGCACATCAACAAGCTCCACTTGAACAAGAAATTCGTGTCAACAACGGAATTCTTTTATCAACATTGTTATCCCTTCAAAAAAGGAATCATCGACTTCGGCAATAATTCAATCCATTATGGTCTTAATAGACATATTGTGATCCATCATCGTCGCCTTGGTAAGATTGTTCATTGAGGAACGTCTTAACTAAGAAAGTCTTCTACATTAACCATTCTATCAACGTTTTCACAAAACCTCTTGAATGTGAAGCATTCATCATTCCTAGGCTTAGTCAAGACTCATAAGACCTAAAACCTTAGTTTTGAACATTAGGATAAAACCACAAAAATCAAGACAATCCCTTTTGAATTTTTCCCTGCAGCTCCCACGGTACCCTCAGACCATACGGGCGGAACCCTCCTTTTGGTTCCGCCTGGTCCGCCAAAGCTACAGAATGTTTTATTTTTAAATTTCAAAACCAAACACCCTCTTAACTTAATCATTCACTTTTCAAAAACACATAACCATACGAAATTTAGGGCTTTCAATCAAATCTCTTCAAATCCAATTAACTTTGTAAGTGTTCTAATCACAATTGCATTTTTGATTCAAGTATAACATTCTCATTTACATTCATTAACTAGAATCTTAGGGTTTATGCATAAAACTTCTTGATTCATGAAAAACTTGGTTGCTACCCAATCATGTCTTCCATTAGTTAAGAATTGTATCCTTTTTGTTGTTACTTTGAATTGCCAAACACACCAAGTGCATTGTCTTTCAAAAAATTGCAATCCAAGACTAGAACATAATTCTTCTCTACATTGTTAAAACAAATGAAAACCATCATTGAAACATCACTTACATATTGTCTCTTGAATGCTAAAGGGGATACATAACTAATATGTATTTTCGGGTACATTCAATCGAAGACACATTAAATTAGGAGAGTGTTGGTTATCTTTTGTTTTTATAACAAAACTTGCATAACAAAACAATTTGGGAATCAAAATGAGTCAAGATAACCAAGTCTCCACATTGTTTGCATATATGAACTCATTAGAACATCCACATTGTTAAAAGTCATTAAAATATAATTTTGTGTTTTCTAGGAATCAACATGCCTCCCGCAAATAAATCCGATCACAAGGAAACCCTTAAGTACTTGCTGAAACACCATAGGACCAAAGGTCTCAACAAAGTTCAAGTAGAAACCTTTAAGGCACTAGAAAAACGCTATGTTCACGAAGGTAGAACCATTGATCCATCCTTTCTAGAAGGAACATCTATTCGTCAAAGCTTTGCCGCAATCAACTTTGATTGTCTCCTTGATATCGATGAGCCAATTTGTCCTAGGTTCATCTTAGAATTCTATGCAACCGTAAACCTTTCCACAAATGATTTTGGTAAGATATCATTAAACTTCACAACCAATCAAATACCAAATTTCATAGATTTAAAAGACTTAGCTATCATTTTTGGTGTCCCAAATGCGGGTACTTGTCTTTACACGGATAAGTGGCCCATTTCAAGTCTTGATTCGATTGAGCATTTTCATCCATACGACAACCCTCTAGTTAGTAAGGAAACAATTAAGGAACATCTCTTTGTTAGAACCTCTACCACTAGGAAGAATCGTTCGGGGAATATTGTGGATAAGGATCCTTTTGGTATGGAGCTCAATGAGCTTAAACCACAATTTAAGAAATGGGAAGAAATTCTTAGAGCTAACGTCATAAGTACCATAGGAAATAGAGATCATGTCAACACATGCCGTTGCTACATGCTCTATAGCATTTCCACCGGTCAACCCTTCAACTTAGCCTACTACCTAGCCAAAAGAATGGCCGACATACCCTTAGTTGGAAAAACCGCTCTTCCTTATGGAATGCTTCTTACACGCCTCTTTAGAGCAATCTCATCCATTCCTCCTAACGATAATGGAATGCGCCTTGACTATTCTCTCGTTCCTCACATCTTCGTTCCTCTATGTGATAAACGAGTTTTCAAAGGTAAGGGCAAACGTACTCGCTCACCTACACCATCATCATCATCATCCGACATGAGCGATGACGATAGACTTCTAAACTCTAAGTTACCTCCTTTAGAATACCTTCAAGAACTCCCCATCATTGACAATGCATCCGAAGAGTTCAAGCAAACCAAAGGAATTTTCAAGTGCTTTGGAAGGTACCAAAGCAAGCTCAATAAGAAGATATACCGGTAGTGAGAAGATTAAGGAGTGTTTGGCTTATGAATGTTTTAGAACCTTTTATGTGTTAAACTATGTGATTTGTATTGTTTTTCATGATCATGTTTTATTACGTTTGTCGGATTATGTTTGTATGAGCTTTTATGCATTATGACAATGTTTGAGGTGTTTGTCAATTTTTTATGCTTATGGCAATTTTCACTAAGTGTAGTGAAATTCTCGACCTCAAGGTCAAAGTCCTATGATATGTGTGTTTACATGTCCAATTTTTGCATTGCCTAACCAAATATGCATTATCTTTTTGATTTTAGGAGTTTTCGAAAATTTTGAAAATCGTCTCGCGGGTCAAAATCGCGGACTGCCAACTTTTTCAGGCCTGGCGGATCTGGCGGCACCCTAGAATGGGTTCCGCCAGTGTATTTTCTAGGCAACCCAGAATTGGCCCATCGGACCAGACGAAACCCAAAACAGGGTTCTGCCTGTGTACCGCGAGGGTTCCGCCAGTCACCTGCAGAAAATTTTTGTCATTTTTCTTAAGTTCAAAACTTTTAAAGTGTCAAACCATTATCCTAAGTGAGAAACATCTTCCATTAACTCCAATAACCATATTAGAACAAATCTCACTCCCTAAAACAATTAGGAAGCCACTTCCCTCCAAAAATTCAAATTCAAACATAACTAACCCAAGGAACCCTTTTAAAGGATCCTTCAAACCATTGAAACATTTTCAACCAAATCACATCCCATGATCACAAAGCATTGAGTGCATATGTTGGTCTTTCACTCCACCCTATTCCATTGGATTGACATCAAATGATGTGACATGGTCATGAAAATCATTTGAAACCTCATTCTTTGAATGGTAGAACATCAAATCCAAACACCCATTTCAACATCTCTTTCACTCTATAAATTTGAAAGTTTTGCAACAATTCTAATCATACCATCACCATCAAAATTTCTTCTCTCAAAACATCAAAACCACACCTTTGAAATGACTAAATCCAACACATCATCCGAGTCATTAAAATCCTTCTAAAAAACCACTACGATTAGTGTTAAACCTTGTTGCTTCAACAAAACCGTCAAGTCAAGCTCATCATCCTCAAGTGATGCTTCACTTAACATTTCTTCACCTATCCAAGATTTCCTTAACCTCACTACCTCAACACCATCCTCAACACATTGCAATACCAATGTAATCACCATTCAAGATTTGCTTAATCTTGCTACACCAACACCCTCTCCAACACATTGCAACACAAACATAGCCACAATTCCTCCACCAACTAGACCTTCAAGTGATTCAACATCACCTTCTCAACAAGCTCAACCATCAAAAACTCCATCACCTCAATCACCAATAGTTACACCAATGGAACTTTTCCATACACCACCAACATCACCACTACCTTATTTGGAAACATTAGAAGACCTAGCACCCAAATCATCAAGTCCACCATCATTGTCACTCTTTGACACCATTGCTCAAATGGAAACCCATCAACAACCTAGTGAGCAACTAGATGATGAACCCCATCAACCATCATTGGTAGAACGGTTGGCTTACCGTTATGCTAGACCATCAATTTTTCCAAATGATCAAGGTCATACACACTCACAATCATTTGTGTTTCACCCAATTTACAAAGACCTTCATGGCAATCCTTCCGGCGAACCAAGCTTCCACCATTTTGTTCAAAATCAACAACCAACACAACAACAACAACCATCACCACAAGAACCTTCCCAACAATTTGAATCTCTACTTTCTTCTTATAAGAAAATAGAAGCATCCATATGGGAAAAACCTCCAAACCTTAACAATGAGATTGACACTCATTTAAACCACCTTCCTGCCTTCAAACGTATGGTTGACTCTCAAATCAACCATATTATGGTTTTACAAATAACACTACACTCAACAAATGAAGGAAGCAAAAACACCACTCAACCATCCACCTTTGCTCCTTCAAGCTCAAACCATCCACCACTAACAAATCAAACCACTCTTCCACCAAACTTTCCCCGTCATGATTGCAATCATTGTGAAAGAATCGCTCACATTAGTGAAGGGTGTCGAAGGGAAATTCGTGAGCTATCCGAAGAAATGAGGTTTATACTAAACCACATTTTGGATCGTCTACAATCCTTGTCTCACACACCTCAACCTTAGCGTCTCCAAAATGAAACAAAACCGTTTCTTTTGGAAAATGTTTCCCATTTAAACCAACAAACCAAAACCGTGTCATCCTTTCAACCTTCAAAATAAAGCCCGCTACAACCTCCAACACACATTTTCATCCTTAAACAACCTTAGCCTTGTTTTTGGAAAATGTTTCTCATTAAGGAAAATGATGATTTCCTTGTAGCTTTTTATGTTCTTAGTTTATTTTTAGTTTTTCTTTATTTTTAGAAGAAGGATGGTTTCATCCAAATTTCTCGTCTTTGAATTTTTAGGAGTCAAAATTTTACATGAAATGAATGTCATTATACTACAAGGTTTGCATTGTGTGTTTACCATTTAAGTATAATGAGTGAACTATTCCTTGATATGGTAGCATACATATATCTTGTATTTTAGAAACTAACCTTTCTTTTTGTAGGATCATTATCCATGTTTTCCGTCCTTGATACTCCATCTAGGGGAGTAATATTCAAGGGGGAGCATGAGTGTTGCATTATTCCACTTCACAACTCTTAGTTGTGATCTTGACATGAAATACTTTCATGACATGTCTTGTGCGGCAACTAACCTTTTTCTTATAGGTTCAAAATCCATGTCTCCTCTCTTGGCACTCCATTTAGGGGGAGTATCGTCCAAGGGGGAGCAAGTGCTTACTTCTGCTTCGCTACTCTTATTTTTGTTTCGACAAAAAGGGGGAGAATTTAGATATAAACTTGTTTCAAAAAAAAATTTTTGCATATCACATCATCTTAGCAAAAACAAGTTTTTATACTAACTTCATAAGACTTAACACTAAAACTAGTGACTTACTTATAAATAAATTTTATGTTTTGTCATCAACAAAAAGGGGGAGATTGTTAATACAAATATCGCCTAAAAACGTTATTTATATTTTACGATCTTTGCTAAGTTTTGTTAATGACAAAGTATGAACATTAGCTAAGAGTAAATCATCACTTTAAGTGTTTAAGTCTTGTTTAAACTAAGGTTTACATTTCCTTTTAAACAAAACATTGTTTTTATTTCTTAAATTAGAAAGTGTCTTGTCACATCACATTCATTTCATAAAATAGTAATGTCACATCACATTTAGGGCAAGCTTTGTCAATATACATTTATGGTAAGAAAGTGTGTTTGACTAACCATATGTTTGCATGCAAGTTTTGTGTTTGACTAGGTGTAATGAGATGTGACCTTGTTTGGTTTGGAAGATTTATTGCAAAACCAACTGCAGCCCTGACGGAACCCTGGGGGTACACGGGCGGAACCCATCTGAGGGTTCCGCCGTATCCGCCAGACCTACAGAATGGTTTGCTATAAATACCAAACCATTTGGTAGTTTTGAGTGATGACTTTAGGACATATTTTCATATACTCTCTCAACTAACTCAGTAACATTTGACTTGTGTGATTCTCTTATGTAGCAAGGGATTTCACAAGATCATTCAAGAAGTTACAAGCTTCAACTCTAAAGTTGCAAGTCTTGCTAGCTTTGTCATGTATAAGCTTTTGTAGTTTATACTTCATTTGTATCATGTATGTAGAAGTGGTTGGTTAGTATTTTAGGCCTCAAAATACATAGTGTGTCGGGAGTTGTTGTACCCTTGTAAAAGAACTAATGAGAGTGGTTGTACCCTTGGTAAAGAACTCGACATCTAGCTTAGTGTCGGTAAAAGTGTAAGCAACGATGGGAGTGGTTGTACCCGTGTAAAAGAACTCAACATCTAGCTTAGTGTCGGTAAACAATCGTGTTGTGGTTTGATCGTTTCTTTCTTTGTCTTTACTTATTACATATTGTCTTTAGTTAGAATTGCTAATCACACATAAAGTTTTTCAAAGAATTAAACTAGGAAAGTTGTGTTTATATCTTTAAACAAACGTAAAGTTTTTCAAAGAACTAAACAAGCAAAGTCAGGATCGTTAATCATACGTAAAGCTTTCCAAAGAATCAAACAAGTAAAGTTAGAATCGTTATTCACATGTAAAGCTTTTCAAGGAATTGAACATATAACGTTGTGTTTATATCTTTAAGCAAACATAAAGTTTTAAAGGATATTCAAGCTAAAAAGAATTAAAAAAGCGGTAAACTATTCAACCCCCCTTCTAATTTTCCACATAGTTTGTCAAGAGACTCATACAATTCAACTGTAGGATACTTTTCATAAGACTTTTGAAGTTCATCAAGCATGTCTTTAGGAAAGTAGTACTCAAACTTCTTTTGTAACTGAGCATTCATACTAGTGAGCATTAAACAAGCAATCTCATTGTATTTTGCATGCTCAAGTCTCCATGCTGCCTTAACTGGTTCAGGTTCAGTTTTAGCAGGCTCTGCTTAGCATTCAGTGGTCAAGTAATTGAGTTTTCCGGTCGCCCTCAAGACAATTCTGAGCGAACGGTACAAATCATTGAAATTATTTCCAGTCAGTCTTTCCCTTTCAAAATGACTCTTGAAAGCAGAAATCACATATAGGTTATCGGGTTGAGCCATATCTACAGATAAAAGTTCAAACATTAGTATTTTCGATAATAAATATCTCCAAGAAAATATAATACCCAAGGCTATATTCATATAACCAACTAATTTTCTTGAAAATCTAGGATCCAACTTTAATTGGCAAACAAGATTTCCAATTCCTAGATGATTATGGGATTTACATCAAATTGATTCATCAATTTGCCTTGTAAGCATGTTTCATCCCATCTCATGCCTTAAGTTCTAGGTCTCACGCACAACTTAATTAAGTCGTCTACCTTAGAAACTGTAAAATTACTATCTATGGTCTCATGCATTAACATAATTTTACCTTGTTATTAAAATTTAGCCTAGGTCTCACGATTACTAAATTAGAATTCCAAGTGTTCCTTATAGATAAATGGCATGTAACTTAAATTTTAGGGTATTCAATTTTGATGTGACAATCAAAATATGTATAAAGATTCAGGCACTCATCTTTATAGCATAAGTTTTCAAAACCTTTTTATAACCAATTCTTAAGATTAATGCAAAAAGTTTTACTTGAGGTATTGGGTTCACCAATTAAAGAAGAACCTACAATTATCACCTACATAAGTGGAATTGAGGTAAATCACCCTTAAGATGACAGTGTACAAGAATGGAGATAAAAGAAATTCGTTTAAGACGTATTCATTAGTGTGATAACCAAGGCAGACTCTAAGGCTCTTTCCAGGCCTTCTTAGCACGACTATGAATTTGTCTTAAAGGAGTTACTTTTAAAACAATGTGTACAAAAACATCAATCAAGCAAAAGCTTATGGATTAAATCTTAAAACATGTAATAAAGTTTGAATCTTGCTTAGTCTCGCTGGGGAGACAATTACCGTGTGAAGCGAACCACTATTGGCACATAAGACACCGCAAGAATCAATCTTTATCACTTAAAGTTTCACCATTATTAGTCCAATTTATTTTCTTTATAAAATTACCCTTTTATTGCTTACAAACATGTCCAACAAATAAACAATAAAACAAGTAATAAAGACAAATCAAAACAACTAATAAACATAACAATTAGAAAGGTGAAACAATTAGTCACATGCAATCTTGATTAGAAAAGATCCTAACAAAATCAATTCTAGATTTTTATATGCATATAATCAACTAGGGCCTTCACCTCTTGAAGGAAGTGAGCCACATGCATTGACAAGTTAATTGCGTAGGCCAAAGTCAATCACATACCACATAGCACATAAATTGATTTTAATAATTATATTGAGGTCTTCCACAATTTTAGATCTATATAAACATGTGACATAAACGATAAACAATTAATGATCCATGACTAACATGCATGTTTTGTCACAGATTAAAGCATAACAATTACTACATAGGTCACAAGATACGTTCAAATAACCAGTCAATGACCTAGGGTTTCTAATTAATTACAAGTTAATCAATTAAAACCACAAAACCCTAATTAGGGTTTCATGGAAAATCGACCCCCCCCCCCAAAAAAATTAGGGTTAGGGTTTCGAATTTTTAAAAAAATTTAAAAGAAAAACCCAAGATCCAAAACATGTATCTAAAACAATTAAAGATCCGATTTTTATTACGTTTTAGTAATAAATTACATGTTATACATGGCTCGTGATACCACTGTTAGAATTTAAATATCAAAGTACACGTATTGCGGAAGCTAGGATCAAGTATAACACATAATAATTAACCAAAACATAAATAGGAACGTACCGTATGCACTTCAATAAATCTTGAACTTGTGTAAAACTAGATCAATGATAAACCCCTTACCGTTTTGTTTATCGATCTCTTGATAACAACTATAGTGAGTTGTTACCTCGTTCTTGTACACACAAACTACTATCGAATAAAAGAGATTGCAAGATCTTAAAAACACTTTTGTTTTGGTAAAATAAAAATCAACCCAAACCCTATATGGGTGTTTGGCCTATCGGCTATGGAAGAAAAAGAGAGAAGGAAAAGCTTAGGGATAGTGTGTGTGCACAAAAGATGTGAAAGCTTTACCCTAGGCCTTGTATTTATTGTTAATGAAACTTGGAGGACAAGTTGCAATGGGTTTGGGTTTCCCCTTGACCCACTCGACCGGCCATGCTCCCACAAGGGGTGTTCCAGAACCTTCTTGTCTCCTAAATACATTCTAGTCGCTTTTCTTTTTATTTAACGATAGTTAGTACTTACGGTTAATTACTAACGACCGTTAAGTCCCTCAAGTGTTTAAATAATTACATATATACATAACATTTAATATATATAATTACTATACTTTTATTCTCGTTTGTAATGTGTGTAATCCCAAGGTCTCGGGTTCGATACTAGTCATTTACTTATTAATATTTATACGTAACATTTAACATTTCTAAACTTTGCAAATACTTTTTTCAGAGGTAAACTTAGATACATATATAATTGTAATATAACATTCTTAAATAACCAAAAATCTCACTTTCGTCTTTCACAGGATTTGAACTTACTTTTGGTCGGGGACATAATCGTCTCATAGATAACATTGGACCTAAAGCCCTTTGGTTTTGTAAAAAAGTTAATATCTATATGGAAGTCATATTCTAGAAGGAAGGAAGGGCGTTGTGGGTTAGAGTCATAAAAAGTACATATGGTACTAGTGGGGGTTAGGTGATGTTAGAGGGGTAGTAGGGGAGGGGGTGAACGGTAGTGGGGTGTGGCGTGATATTATTAAGGTAGGGGGAGATAGAGGGTTTAGGTATAGAGTTTACTTGTGAGACGTTTGGGTGAGACCGGGAAAAAAGGGTGGGTTAAATCAATTATTAAAGATGAATGTCCGAATATTATAGGATTACAAGAAACGAAAAGTGGGATAGTAGATGATGTTTGGATTGAAGACTTATGGGGTGGCAAAGGTTTTGGTTTTACTCAATTAGCGGCGAATGGGAGTTCGGGTGGTATTATACTAATATGGGACGCCAACATTTTTAATTGTAAGGATGCAGTGGGTGATGAGAGATTTATCGCAATTAGAGGGGATTGGAAAGGTAGAAATAGCGAGGTGTTCCTAGCTTGTATATATGGGCCGCACGTAAATGGTAAAAAAAACTTCTTTATGGGACAGACTTGCTGGTTTAATGAATAGAATGAATGGTGCTTGGTGTATTTTTGGTGACTTGAATGTGGTTAGGAGGGGGAAGATAGAATGAATTCGCAAGTGAATATTAGAGAGATGAATGAATTCAATGATTTCATTAATATCACTAGGCTAGTGGAGGTTCCTATGGGTGGGCGGAAATATACTAAAGTTAGTGACGACGGCATGAAGTTTAGCAAGTTGGATCGATTTTTGTTGAATGAAGACTTTAGCAATATTTGGGGTAATCTTTCAGTAGTCGCTTTTGATAGAAAGCTTTCTGACCATTGCCCGATCGTTATAAAAGATGTGGAGCTAAATTTCGGACCGAGACCGTTTCATCTATTTAACATTTGGATGGAAGAGCCTGACTTTGGTCAAGTGGTGGAGGGTGCATGGAATAAAGAAGTTAATAGTAGACAACCAGACTGTAGATTTCGTGATAAGCTCAAAAATGTTAAAGAAGAACTTAGGAAATGGAGTAAGGAGAGATTTGGTGCTTCTAAGGAGAAATTTGAGGCTCTTAAAAAAGAGGCTATGAGATGGGAATTGGAAGCGGAAAATAGAATCTTGAATGACAAAGAAAGAATGGACTGGATGGAGGCAAGAAAACTATGGATGGAAAAAGAAAATGATCACTGTAGCATGCTTCATCAAAAGGCTAGAGTGAGATGGGATGTGGAAGGTGATGAAAATTCAAAATTTTATCATTCTTATGTAAAGCGAAAAAATAATAAAAGTAATATTAGAGGACTTATGGTTAACGGTCTTTGGTGCGAAGACCCAAATCTGATTAAGATGGAAATGGCGAGACATTATAAAGCTCTATTTACCGAGGTGTCGTTGATACGACCTATTTTTTGTTGTGACAGAATTGAAAAGCTATCGTTGGAAGATGTGGCATTATCAGAGAAGGAGTTTAGTGAAAAGGAAGTTCTGGAAGCGATTCACGGGTGTAGGGTAGATAAAGCTCCTGGGCCGGATGGGTTTAATTTTAAATTTATTAGGAAGTTTTGGGTGATTCTAAAGTCGGAGTTGATAAATGCTGTCAATTGGTTTTGGAATAAATCATAGATTTCGAGAGGATGCAATGCAACGTTCGTGACTCTCATTCCTAAAGTTGCGGATCCTATTGGGCTAGGAGATTTTCGTCCTATTAGTCTTGTTGACTGTTATTACAAGATAATTGCAAAAATGTTAGCCGAGAGAATTAAGAAAGTGACGGGTAAAGCAGTGGGTGATGTTCAAAACGCATTCATTAAAGGTAGATTCATTCTTGATGGTGTATTAATCGTGAACGAATCCATAGAATACTTGAAGAAAAATAGACAAAAAGGATTAATTTTCAAAGTAGACTTCGAGAAAGCATACGATTGTATCAACTAGAGATTTTTATTAGACATAATGAAAAAAATGGGTTTTGGAGAAAGGTGGTGTAAATGGGTGGAGAGTTGCTTGGCTTCAGCAACGATGTCAATCCTGGTAAATGGGTCACCAACGGAAGAGTTTAGACTGGAAAGGGGTGTTAGACAAGGTGATCCTCTTTCGCCTTTCCTTTTCATTTTGGCGGCGGAAGGATTAAATGCGATTGTTAATAAAGCAGTTGAAAAGGGAATTTTTAGGGGCATTAATATCGGGAATAATAGAGAGGTGGTGTCTCATCTTCAATATGCGGATGACACTATTTTCATCGGTGAGTGGAACAAAGAGAATGCAAGGTCTTTAATGTGCATCCTCAAATTCTTTGAAGAAGTGTCTGGGCTGCGGATTAATTTCAATAAAAGTAAGTTATATGGAATAGGGGTCACTGATGTGGAAGTTGGTGAAATGTCAAGATGGATGAGATGCGGTATCGGGCAATTACCTTTAACTTATTTGGGTTTGCCGATCTGTAACACCCCCCAAAATTTGGTACAGCGGAAGACTCAACAAGCTTTCGGGGTGCTACGGGGATTGGTATCCAATACAAGACGTAAAAGAATGAGATAAAGTAAACATAAGTAAAACACAACCAAACGGGGTTTTAAAGTTTACATTCATCCCAATTTTATCCAAAGTAAGGCCCAAAAGAAATAAAAGTAGGTCCACAAATACATATCAGAGTTTTAGAAAAATAGATCCTTAACCGCATTGCCAAGCCAAGCATCCAATCCAAGCATCCAAAGTCATTACTTAATTACCTGAGAAAACGTGCTAAAAGTCAGCTTTCGTTGGTGAGATCATAGGTTTATATTCAATATCAAATCAAGTGGACATATACGCAAAACGCTTACTAGCTAGACTAGGCCTCAATCCTCAACGCAAAATCCTATAGGTGCACACTATAGTTCATCCACAAAATCCTCAAATAAGCCATTCTCATATGCAACCATATTTAGTCCACACGCGATGGTTCACTATGTGACTAGGGTTGATGTAACTCATCTAACCAAATCTAGTCCACACGCGATGGTTCACTATGTGACTAAGGTTGATGTAACATTCGCCTAACCATAATTAGTCCACACACGATAATTCACTATGTGACTAAGGTTGGCGTAATATCCTAGTTCCATAGCATAGCAAATTTTGAGAAAACAAAAGCGATAATAGTCCACATAAAATAATTTGCATGTTTCTCACCCCAAGTATTGAAAACAAAGTTCAAGTGTAAAAGTGGGGCTATGACTCACCTCAAGTCTAGAAATCAGTAGAAAGAATTCGGTGGAAGTAAGATGTATAGCAACTCAAAATACAGCAACTACGGACTCGGCACTTCCTAACAATATAAACTCTTTTCAGAATTAATTCCTCAAAATCAAATATTCCCAATCCCGAACGTATTCCTTTTTACTTTCCAAAATTCCATTTCTCATATTATTCTCGTATTAGTTTGGAGTTTGGCGTTTGGTATCCATGCGGGTGGACGGTCGACTCAACTCAAAAACAAGAAACCACAACGAAAAAGAATAATAAAACCATCTATAGGTCTAATATTAGTCCAATATATTATTTAAATAAATCATCGAAGTTTATCAAATCCGTCGATTTGGTAATCCCCCATATTTATTTAATTAATATATCACTCCAAGATTATACCCAAAACCTAAATCACATAGCACGTATAGTACTGTATGGTATGTATCAATGTTTAATAAATTCTCTAATTACGTCGTCAAGCTTACCAAATTCGCCAACTTGGCAAACCTCATGAGATAGTTAGTAATCCATTATTTCCGTACACATACCACAACCTATGGGCGTCGTAGGATACAATGCCCATTAATATCCTCATTTTATATAACTAAATAGTTCTCATTTAATCCGTCGATTAAATAGGTTACGTAGTTATAGAAAGTGAATGTAATAATGCCACATATCCGTGACAAGCACAAAGAGTCATAAAATAAACAATATAACCTACTTGGACCCAAGTGACCACGATCTCATATAACTCGTAAGTTTCTCTTTTTATTTTCCAAAAAGTGGTTCATTTAATTTAACACCCAACGTTATAATTATATCGTCATTTATATTTGTTTAATCATAATAGCGTACCCGACATTTATTATACTACTTTCATAGTATAATATACATTGTCACGTTATTATATTATTACTCATGATCGTTTTATTTTTAATATACGCACTTATATAGTTATATATACGTTTTCACGTCTATATACTTATATAAACGTTTATGTTATTAATAATATTATTACGAGCTTTTATTATGAATTTTTGATTATAAGTAAATAACGAGTTATATAGATGGTCACACGTCCGAGTCATCACTCAAGGCTCATTGTCCAAGTCCAAGTAATAATAACCAATCACAACCAAGTAATCCATCTCCGTCAATCAAGTCCCATATCACGTGCTACAACAACAGGGTCCGACTACGGCACCCGACTATCCTATCTCCGTCATACTAATTTAACCGTCTCACAATCGGTTCCAATAATCACTTCTCGCCAATGACTCCACAATAACCAAAAGTATATACCATTGTCGAGACCACAAAGGGTCTCGACCCATCGAATGTATACGGCCGAAATGAAAATATCACAACAACCATAATAACAAAAACATGTACCAAAACAAAAAGTCATCTAGTTACACACATGTTCCGAGTTGGTTTACCACGCCAAACCCGTGTCGGGAGACCCGTTTGGGTCTCGGCTAGACCACGAGTCACAAGACTCGAACCCAAGACCTTTATGGTCTCGGCTTAGGCTCACCCGAGCCCTAACAAAGGTGCCAAACGGACCCCTTGAGTCACGGCATCAACAAACAAAAACAACAAGCACCAAAGTTGATCCAAATCAAGCCACAAACAATACCAAGGTGCCAATACTCTCAATACCACATTACTAGGTCAAAAACCAACAACAAAATGAGCCACAAGGCTTGAACCACGTCAATCCGTGAGTCACGACTCACAGTTCAATCGACCCAAGTGATGAAATTACTAAACCCGGATACCAAACTCAAGATTATCATTAAAATAACATTTCCCATTATTATCAATTCGAATCCCATCAAAATAACTCGTGTAGCCATGGATTTAAACGCAAATCGAAACACACGATGTGGAAATCGTGGCCACTCACCTTCCAAACATCTCCAAATACTAGTTTCTTCAAAAACCCAACAAGAAAAAGGTGAAAGGGTGATGTTGGGCCGGCGGTGGTGACTCAAACGAGAGGTTAGAGGTGTTTGGGTCGCGCGTGATGTATACCAAAAGATAGAGCATGAGAAGATGATTAAGGTGGTGGTGTTTGTTTAGTGGTGGAGGCGGCGGTGTGACGATGGTTGCTGGAAAAAGAGGCGGCTAGGGTTTTGGTAGAAGAGAGGGGAGAGAGAGATGAGTGAGTGGTGAGGGTGTGTGTTTGGTTTGTGTGAACCGGATCCAACAAGGACCAATTTGTAGTTTACTTTTATTATTATTATTATTATTATTATTATTATTATTATTATTATTATTATTATTATTATTATTATTATTATTATTATTATTATTATTATTATTATTATTATTATTATTATTATTATTATTTTATTAGTAATAATAATATTAATGTTAAGGGGGGTAAATGGCTAGTTATTAAAACGTGAAGCCGAACCCGTAACTTTTCAAAATATTCCGACACTCTCAACCGAGCTTGTTCCCAAATATTTAATATCCACGAGACGTTCAAAATAAATGTATAGTCGAATCATAAACTCAAAACATTTAATTTTTGTTAGGTTATCTAGTGCCGGAGTCAACGTAGTGCCAAATGAGAATCTCAAAATAAATTTCATATCAGAACGATAATCCAACTTCAATTCCATAAAATTTTAAATATTGTCAACCACAATTTAAATTTTACAAGTTCGTTACGAATAAACTTTCAAACATAAAATTATAAACGAACTTTAAGGTAATGCGGGTTTTCAAAATGACTCCCTAATTTGCCAGTTGTCACACGATCGGGGAGAATATGAGGAGGACTGTTGCTTGGAGCCCCGTTATAGATAAGTTCAAAAAAGGTTAGCTGAGTGGAAAGCAAAATCAATGTCGTTTTGGGGTCGTTTAACTTTGGTTAAATCAATTCTAGGTAGCTTACCATTGTATTATTTTTCGATGTTCTGCGTGCCTTCGAGTGTGATAAAACAGCTTGAAAGTATTCGAAAAAAAATTTTTTTGGAGGGGGGGGGGGGGGACGGGTGAGTGTAAAAAAATATCATGGGTTAAATGGGACACGTTGCTAGCTTCACATAGGGAGGGGGTTAAACATTGGGTCGTTGCGGGCAAAAAATTAGGCGCTTTTAGGGAAATGGTGGTGGAGATTCAAGAAGAAAGGAAAGGCGTTGTGGGTTAGAGTCATAAAAAGTCTATATGATACTAGTGGGGGGTTAGGTGATTTTAGAGGTGTAGTAAGGGAGGGGTTGAATGGTAGTGGGGTGTGAGGTGATATTATTAAGGTAGGGGGAGATAGAGGGTTTAGGTATAGAGTTTACTTCATCGTTTGAAGGTGCGGTGGGGAACGGTAGAGATGTTGGGTTTTGGGTAGATAAGTGGCTTGGCAATTTAAGATTATGTGATACGTTCCCGAGCTTGTATCATTTAGATAGGAGGAAGGAGGGTAGGGTGATTGATAAGGGGAGATTGGTGAACAATGAATGGGTTTGGGAATGGGAGTGGGTTGGAAGTCTTAGAGGTAAAGTGTGTAAGGATTTTGATGAGCTGATAAATACCTTGCAAAGTGTTGTTATTTCTTATGATTGTGGGATCGATGGAGATGGACGCTACATGAGGGAGGGGATTTCACGGTCAAAGAATTATCAAGATTGGTGGATGACAAGATTTTGAGATTGGAAAGTGGTATTCAAGAAACTCTATGGAACAAGTTGGTGCCTAAGAAGGTAAATATATTTGTTTGGAGAGCTTTGAAGGGTAGAATTCCTGTGCGTGAAGAACTTGATAAAAGAGGCATAGACTTGGATACGTTATTATGCCCGTGTTGTGATTGTATGGTCGAATCATCTTCTCATTGCTTGGTTCTTTGTAATTTGGCAATGAGTATATGGGAAAAGATCTTTAAATGGTGGAAGGTCGGGACCATTAACGCTTTTTCCATTGGTGAATTATTCATTTCTAATGGGAATGTCGATATCCCTAACCATTCTTATCGAATGTGGCAAGCGGTTATTTGGACTTCTAGATACTACATTTGGAAAGAAAGGAATACTTGTGTTTTTAAAGGGAAAGTTTCGAGCACTAATAAAATTGTTCAAGACATTCAACTTAAGAGTTATGAGTGGATTACCAGAAGATCAAATAAGAAAATCGAGATGGATTGGCAATTATGGCTATTTGACCCTCTGAGATGTCGTATTACAAAATAACTCAGTTGTTTCAGTTCGTTTGTTTCAAGGTGTGAAGTCAGAAGTGTCAATGTTGTGGCTTCAGTCAGTGTCTATTCTTAGTTCATTTGGTTCAAGGCGTGAAGTCGCTTATTTTAGTTGAAGTCAGAAGAACAGTGGGTCAGTTGTTTCTGTGTAGTCTGCTCGGTTAAGTGGGTTCTTGTTTATGCAGTTCTATATTTGTTCTTCAGTAGGCTCTTATGTGACTTCTTCTTATGGGGTCCCCTCTACACATCTATGGTTTCCAAGCAAGTGGTCCATGCTTCATTTTGATCTTGTCGTATGACATTGTATCAGGGTATGGGTTTATTTTGCTTTGGCTGTTTGTAGTATTATGGTCCCTTGTTGCTTTTCTATTTTGTGTTCAGTATAGGTTGTTTGGTTTGGTTATATTTTGTATTTTGTTTTCTTTGTTCGGGTTTCTTTCTCTTTAATCTTCTTGTTTAGAGAGTAGGAATGCCGTTTGTTTGTTTCATTTTTGTGTCTTTTTATATATTGCTGCCTTTCAAAAATAAAATAAAATAAAGCATTTGATATTTGTAGAGTTTCTAAAGAGTAAAATAAGATGAAGAATTCACTTACCAAATACATTAGCAAAGCTTTTTAATGTAACTTTTATTAGCTTCCATAACTTTAGAGATGTTAGATCTATTTGGAGCAACATAACTCCAAGATTTCTTGATTTCCACCATTGATGACTTTTCTCCATTCAACACCATATTGGCTGCAACTTTATTTGATTCACTCTTTGTAGTTGATTGAGACAAACATCCCAAACAAAAAGGAAGAACAATTAA